>CM043321.1:35481590-35975364 GCA_023736055.1 Quercus glauca
ATTGGAAAGGGCGATCTCGGGGATGCACAGCCCCCATTAGGAGCCGAGGATGGCACTCTGACCCTGTACATCACATTGGGGTTGGAGTAGGGGAAGCCCGAAGGTTCTCCTTCTTTTCAACCTAACCAGAGGAGAAACCCTCATCGCCGTCTGGAGGAGGATCCAGGAAGAACGTAACCACCCTCCCTTGGGTATGGGTCATTGACCCTCCAAGCCGTCTGCATTGGGGGTGGGAGGGAAACCAGGCGGAACCCAGAAATGGAGTCGTCCTGTGCCGTGACCTCTTCCACCTCCTATGTAGCTCTTCTTCCCTCTTTTCTCTTTTTCCTCTTTTTCTTTTGCTCCTCAACGAGCCTTCCTCTTTTCTTTTCCTCTTCTCTTACTTCTCATCCAGCCTTCTTTTCTGTCTTCTGTTCCTCTGCCAGTTTTCTTTCCCTTCTTTCCTCCTCTCTTCCTTCACTTCTTTTCCACCTTTTGTTCTTCCTTCACTTCTTTTCCACCTTTTGTTCTTCAGCCAGCTTTGCTTTCTACCTTTTGTTCTTCATCTCTTCTTTCGCTTCTTTTCTATCTTTTGTTCTTCAGTCAGCTTTGCTTTCTACCTTTTGCTTCTCTGCCGGCTTTGTCAAGCGTCTACCTTTGTAGTTAGCTTTAGAACAAGCCCCACGGGCTTCGCTTGTAAAAGATGTAATTTTTCTTCATATATGAATAAAAGAAGTAGACTTGTTTTGCCTCTTTCTATTTTTCGCATATTTTTGTTCTTGTGATTGTTGACTTCTGAATGATTATTGCTGTAGTAGATTGTATTGTTTTGGTATATTGTTTCTGAAAAAGTTGCCCTTAATTTCTTTACACCGATCACCGTACTTGCTAGTGCACAAACTCCGCCCCACGGTGAGCGCCAATTGTAGGGGCGCGATTTGTAACGGACCCTTAACAATTAAATTTGTAGAGAAGTGGGTTTAAGGGTTTGGCATCACCGAAGTAAACAATGGCTGGTATAAAGTTTATAATAAATAAGTGATAACATGAGATTCATTGGATTCTAAATGTGAGAATTTGGCTAAGTGTTTGTGAAGCATCTTTGTCCTCGACCAGGCCGAGGATAAATTATCCTTTTTTCCTTCTTCTTGAATCCCCCCCTTCTGTTGGGCAATCTCTTGGTTATATAGCATTTTTCCTTTTTTTGTTAGTTTTCGCCGTCCACTTGTCAATTATCGGAGCCTCTATGTACAGGAGATTGTCCCATCATATGTATTTGTAGGCTTTATGTTATTTCCCAGCCGCCTTTACAGGCTTTATAATAGTTGAAGTGACTGATGCTTTAGGGTTTTCAGGTCACCTCACCATTAAAGCGGTCAGAATGTTGGTGAGATATATTCAGCGAATGAGGGATATTTTCCCTTTAGTAAAGTCGGTGTGCCGAGGACGTGTCATCCTCGGCGAGGCCTTTGGATGACCTGGGCTCTTCCCATTGTCCTTGGCCTTTACATTATCCTCGGCGTGGGCCTTGGGTCGCATCTAGTGTGCCAGCGTGGTTAGTGCAATAGGGCCCCACAATATATATATATATATATATATATATATAATTTTCATACATGGTTACTTTTTGAAAATCTAATGAACGATGCTATCTCTCATTTAATGTCTCTGTTATGCAAATTATTGGTTAGTAAATATTGATAATGGTAAGAAGCGTTAAAAATAGGATCATAACAAAAATGATAAAATTTATTAGCAACTTTCATTATGAAGTAGTAGTTTATAGTTTTACATAAGAGTCATCAAATAGCCCACGGCCCACAGCCAGACCTAGAAACCCAACGGCCCACCGGTTTAATGGGTGGCCCGGCCTGTTGTTATTGAGGCCCATGGGTAGCCCACTAGCCCAGTGAGTCAAGCCGTGGGCTAGTTTTTATACCCATGGGTACCCGGTGGGCTAGCCCAGTAGCCTAACTCGTTGCCTAGACCGTTGGCCCAACCCAATAACTCATAATTCATAACAAAAATATATAGGAAGTGTATGAAGGATTGATCTTGAGATATTATAGAGGAATTTCTTAAGAGAACTCCCTCAACCAATAAGATATTCAAAGTAATTGTGCTAAACTTAGTTTACTAAATATATATTTTTCTTGTAGTCTAGCAAATTTGAATTAACCATTTGACATTTTTTTATTAAAGATAATAATAAAAAACTATTTAAAGCCTTAATCAAAAAAAATTAAATAGGTTTCCATCAACAAAACAAAAAATTAAATAGATTTGACTGTAAAAAAAAATTGTAATTAAGTATTAAATTCTTTCCTTTAAAAAAATAGATTGATTATTCTGTTTTAAAAAATTGATTCTTTTCTTATAAAAATAATAAAATAATATGTTAACACAAGCCTATGGGTAGCTCATTAGGCCCAACCCGATAGCCCAACTCACTAAAGACAAAATGGGCATTGCTCATAGGTAGGGTCATGGGCTGAGGTTTTCTCTTTCGGCCCAGCCCAACTCGGCCCGTTAACTAATTAATAGCCCATTATGCCCAGTCCATTGTGCCCTTGGGCTAAGTAAAAATGGGCCGAGCCAGCCCGACCCGGCCCATTGACGACCCTTAGTTTTACGCTTCTAAAGAAGTGGAATATATAAAGTTTACTTAAATGTATATGTAAAGATTCACACACACACACACACACACATCACGTGCAAAGCGCAAGTCTGGGACTAGTTTTTTTAAAGCCCAGTTGAATAAGCTTAAACATAGAAAAAGCCCAACAACAAAAGTAGAAATTGTTCATCTTAAACCTCAGGAAAAAACTCATTTAGCTCTTAGTAAATTTGAAATAAAACTAATGAAAAATTCTTAGTTTACATTGTACAATTAATATAAGATATACATTGTCCTAAACTAATAGATAAAAGTATTCTAAGTAGTAACAATTAAAGTTCACTTAACAATGATAATTATTAGTTTTCAAAAAAAAAAAAAAAACAATGATAATTAATATGTTTATTGAATTTAGAAACAATAGATGATTTCCAAGATTTAATTTTAGTAACAATAATTAGTATGTTCATTGTATTAAGAAAAGATATGTCAAATGAACCTTTAGTTTATCTTTTATTATCTTGCTAGTATGTATTATGAACAAATTTGTAATAATAAAACAACATAGACTGCGAGATTCATCTCTTACCTAAGATTAATTTTCTTATGGACCCCCCTAGAAGTAAATCTTGGAACTACCACTGACTTGCACTAGGAATTTAGGATTCGAGAAACTATTCTTGTTGTATTACACATTTCTCTTGCATAAATGTTGATTCCATGTTTAAAACTCACTTGTGAAATCATCTACTTTTATGTGAAAGAAATATATAGCATACCAAATACACTAAATAATTTCACCTCTTGGATATTATCTAAGAGGCTAATAAAAAAATAAGCTATTATGAAAAAAATACATGACTGTTAATCAAAGTAAGCTAATAAGATCATAATATATATATATATATATATATATATATATATTTCTTAATCACATGATAATTAAATAATGTGATTAAAAGTACATGTAAATGCTTGTTTGAATCGCCATATACTAGGTTGAAATAACTTTCCTCTAGACTCATTTTTATCACTCATTCTATACGTTCAATGGATTTTTATCACTCATTCAACATAATGTAAGAGAAATTATATGATACTCATGTCATATGCATAAGATAATTCTTCCCCCCCCCCCCCCCCCCCACCCCCCTGCCGCGCGCACGGGGGCAAAAAAAAAACACAAGATTTGTAAAGTAGACTATAGACCTTTTTTTTTTTTTTTATTGTTTTGTTTTGTTTATGCTAATCATTACAAATGGGTCACATGACTCACATCACTAAACAATAATTTTCTCTTTGGGACACAACTACATGCCCAAACTCTCAGGGTCCGTTTGAATGGAGAAGTGGAAAAGTGGGAGGATGGAAAATATTTAGTTTTCCCTCGTGTGTGTTTGGTTGGAGGGGTGGAAAAGTAGGAGGGTGGAAAACTCTTTTGTTTGGTTGGAGAGAAAAATGGGAAGGATGAAAAATGTAATTTATATAAATTTACTATTATACTCTTGTTATATAATAGGTAAGAAATAGATTTATTTGTGCTCATTACATAATATAAAATTTATCACATCATCTATATAAATTTATATATTATTTTTATTATTATAATGTAAAAAATAGATCAAGCCACGTTGAAAAAAAAAAAAAAAAAAAAAGAAGAGAACGTTCAGGTCACGTTGAAAAAAAAAAATGAAAGGGCATTATGGTAAAACTGCACTGAGGCAGTTTTCTCTCATTGCTTTTCCTCCCAATTTGGGAAGAAAAAAATTGTGGGCCTGGGAGAGAAAATTTTCTCCCGGGTTTTCCACTCTATTTTCTTTCTTACATTTTCCATCCTTTCTAAATTCCACCCAACCAAACACAATGTCAGTGTTTAAACTCAGTAGTTCCTTTGGGCCTTGGCCCATGTAATTTTTGTCGAAAAACCAAAAATAGCTCTATCTAGATGCGCATCTACCCACTCCAAGATCCAGTTTTTTATTTTAAAAAAAAAAATCCAATCCCTAGAATTTAAATAAAAAAGAAAGCAATTAATTGTTTTGGACAAATAATATAGAATTTTAATCTATGGTGTTTATTCCATGATAATTATTTTTATTTTCAGGTCAAGACATTAATTAGTTTTTTATATAAGCATGGTGCGAATCTCAGATCTCTTATTTGACAACAAAAAATTTTACTAATTAAATTCACAATTAAATTTATGGCACTATAAATTTTAGGGTCGTTGCTTGTTAGTGATTGTTATGCAATACATTTTTGTATGTATCATAGAAAACAATTGTAGGGGCCTTTTTTGTGTTTGGGCTGGGCTGCCCCCTGCAAGTGATGGGCCCTAATATGTTCTGAGTAGGGAAGTTGAGACCGGCCCAAATGCAACTCACTTTGGGCTGACTTGCGCACAAGCTTGGCCTAGTCCGTCAGAAATACCCTTACAGCAAGCAGGGCTATTACAATGAAATTACGGCAGACAGATATAATGATAATAAAAGAAACAGAGTACGATAGTTTTTTGTTAACAACAAGGACCGAATGACACAGTAATGATAATGACAGTAATAATAACGGCTTTTATAAGAGAGAACAATTGATTGAATGATGAGTTAATTAAAATAAACGTCGAAACCAAAACTGAGACCGTAATGGCAAAACCAAAGAGGAAGAACGCTTCCTCTCAATGAAACTAACCTCCCAGGAGAATATCCTGCCGTGAGGATTAATGACTTTGAGGGAATCGGACCTAAATAATAAATGCCTGAAGAACGTTCTTATTGCTTAGTTGTTCCTTAGAGAGTGGTATTTTGAGGGGGAGAGAAAGGAAAAGATCTATTGGTGCATGCCTGTAATCCTCACTTTTTGTTTTCTTATCTTTCCTTTCTTTTCTTTTCTTTCTTTTCAAATTTTCTTTCTATGTATTTCTTCCTCTGTTTTTCTGTCCCTTTTACAGGGCACGGCGAGGCTCCTTTTATAAGGCCTGCCGTGATCGCGTTTTTACCATTTTACCCCATAACGGCCTCTGTTCGGTCTGGGCATGCTTGCCGACCACCGTCTGCGCATTGCTTGCCCTCGCCAGACAAAGATAGGTTTGTTTTGTTTCTGTCCGCCGTGGCACTGCTCTCTCTCTCTTCCTATGGCATGCACCCAACGTTCCCTCTCCAATCTTACCTCTTTTGGGCGGTCTGTCATCCCAGCAAGACGTACCTCCCAAAAGGGTTTGGACAGGGAATGCAAAATAAATCTTTTCCCCCTTCCCCACCACCAAACCACACCCCCCCCTTACCTCTTACCACTAACCCATGGCCCCACCACGACCCATATTGACTGGGTACAGGCTGGTGGCACCTGGGCCTTGCGCGTGATTCCCTGCTACGTACGTTCAAAGTCTGCCTGCGGTTTATGGAGCTTTGTTTGCATTTGTCTGTCATACTTTTTCATTCTTTCATGTGGGTCGTTTTGTACTTTCACTGCTTCCCTTTGGGATTGGGCTTTTCTTAATACATCTTCCTTGGCCCATCTCTCGGTTTATGCTTATGTCTTGTTTCATTACTTGGCTTTTCCTGCCATGATAACATATTCCTGCTAGACCCCTTTCAAACCTGCCGTTTCACTTTTTCCCCCAGTGACTTAAGAAAGTCTGCTGGTGTTCTTACTTTATGGGCTCCATTGTTCCTTTCTTTTTTCCTTTGGGCCTGCGGCCCTTTTACTTTCCTCGGGCTTCCTCGGCCCATTTACTGACTTTGTGTTCCCATGGGCTTTTACTAACTTGATTGGGCTTCCCCGGCCCAATCTCCTCATTCTCATCCTTGGGGTTCATAGGCTTGCCATCAACCCCTACTTTCTTTGTTTACATTGCCTTGGGCCTGCCGCGGCCTATTCTTACTTTTTCATACCATACATTGCCCATGGGTGTCATTTCTCTCTTTCCGGGCCCTTTGGGCCCACTTGCTTCCTCAAGACCCATTTACTCATGTTATGAGCCTGTGTTCTGTCATTCCTGCCACTTGGGCCTAATAGTTTTGTTCTGTGCCTGCCACTCTTATTGCCTGCTTTGCTGGGTTGAGCTGACTTTACGAAAATGACCCTTAACAACAATATATTAGAATGTTGTGCAAGTTAGCCATTTGGCCCATTTCTAAATGTATAACAATAATAAAAAATGAATTTCTGAAAACATCCCCGTTGGCCCAACATATTAAATTTTTCCTAATTAAGTCGCTAATTGGTTGGAATAATTTATTATGACCCTTTGTTTTAAGGAGAATTTTATGGTATACATTATTTTTATGTACCAAATCTACTTAATATTGACAATTCATATAGGATATTGAATTATTTAATATATAATTTATGATATTATTAAATGTTAAGATTTTTTTTGTTTGTTGAGGAAATTAAATGTTAAGATTTGATAGATATGATACATATAAAATAATAAGTGTTTATATTATAGAATGACCAGTTGTTTAAACATTATTTGCACCCACCTAGGTCACCTAGAGCTCTTGCCAGAACAGGAAAGCTGTTTCGTGGGAACCATTTGCCAAACTTTTAATGAAAACCATCTTTGTATAACGAGGGTGACTGACATGAATGTGATTCGATGGTGTAGGACTGTTACTAGTAGTCTCACAAGTCACAAATCAAAGTGGTAATTAAGGGATTTGAAAGACAGCGCTCTAATTAAGCACGTTTGAATTGATTAAAAGCTTCATAACCACCCGACAGGGAAACCATTTCTTTAGCCTCTCCAATAATTCTATGAGACATCGGTGTTATCACGTTATTGAGTGTTATTGAGTATTGATGTGATATGGACTCGGATTCCTCAACTTTCTGACTTTAAATAATTTATGTTTCACGTAATAATAGTATATAAAGTTTTAACTCATTCCAAGTTTTGAGTGGAATTGTAGTGTGTTTTTATGTTATAACTATTTTTCTTTTCTTTTGTGTACGTGTGTTTGTTTCTAAAAAAATGATAATTGTTTCACATTATTTAAGAGAGTATATTGTGTGTAGTATAACTTGTCTTACCCTCCTTTAAAAATTACCATAGCTTTTGAGTGGAGTTGTGATGTGCTTTTGTGTTAGAACCTCTTTCCCCTTCCTTTGTGTGTGTGTGTTTGTTTCTTAAAAAAAAAAACTTATACCAAGTTATTCGCGGTTATAATTTTGAGAGAGAGAGAGAACTTTTTATTTAGATTAATTTTGATGACTTTGATTTTGATTTTGAGCTTTTGTTAAATGAGGGTAAAATTGTAAATAAGACATTTGAATTTAAACATAAGGAAGATAAGTGTCACAAAATAACACACAAAGAAGCTCAATGTTTTAATGGTATACACGAGTGATATTTAAAATTTACCTTTCTTTTTGTAAAAAATAAAATAAAATAATTGAGTACTTATTCTTAGAATATATTTAAGAACAACAAGAAGGGATAGGAGAAATACTGAAATCAGAGAAGTAGAGGAAACAAAGAAAAACTAAGAAGCTGTTTGGTTCACTTGTTTCCGTAACTCAATTCTCTGTTTCCATAACTCAATTCTCAAAAATGGTGAGAGCCATAACAAAATGTCCGTTTGACTGCACAATTTTTCTGTTTTCATAGCTCTATTTCCAATACTCAATTATCTGATTTTTGAATTATGAGTTATGGAAACTGAAAACACATTTTGGCTGTTTTCAGTTTTCAATTCTCATAATTTAATGACATTTTTGTAATTAAACATACATGAGGGACCCACTCAGCCGCACCTTTTGACCAAAACAACTCTTTTTTTTTTCTTTCTTTCTTCTCCTGGGTTCGGTCTCCCCTGTTCTTCCTTTTTCTTTTTTTCTTTTTTTTTTTTTTTTTTTTTTTCACTGGGTTCGGTGATCTGGGTATCTTTTTTTTTTTTTTTTTCCTTTCTTCTTTCTCTGGGTTCGGGTGATATGAACTTCTTTTTTTTGTTTTTTCCTTTCTTCTTTCACTGGTTCGGGTTTATGGGTACTAAAAAAAAAAAAAAAAAAAAAAAAAAAAAAAAAAAGCTGCACCAGTGACAAGTATGGGACCCACAAATAGTATGAAAAATATTGAGTGATGGTGCCAAACAACCTTGGTATTTTAGAGTGACGAGTGATGAGTGATGAGTAATGAGTGATGAGTGATGAGTGATGGAAATTGAGTGATGAAAAATGTGGAGCCAAACAGCCTTTAAGTAATCAAGAGCGAGTAAAGAATAAGAGTGATAGGAGTGAAAAAGCATACACTAGTAGGCTACCCACTTCTCTCCCTCTCAAAAGCCCATTCTCTAGCAAGTTAAGAATTTGAAATTAAGCCACCTAGGTCCGTTCTCCAAAGTGAGAAATTTCTATAGCAGGATTCCCCTATAAGGTTGCCCACATTGGAGATTGGTTCTCTTTTTGGACTTGAATCTGCCAAAGAGCCAAGCTTAACAGATTAATTCTCTCCTTTCTTCTGTTATGGTTGTTCAAGGACTAACACATTTTTCTTGTTATTAATTTACCCTTGTCATACTTACATTATCGTATTTTCCTTTTGTGAAATTGTTTAAGCATCATCTTTGTTAGTAACGAGTGCTTTAGTTAAAACATTTTAGTTATCCTGCCGTAATATGTTTCTCCTTCTATAACGCTTTTTTGTGACAGTATTTCCTGCAATGGACCCTTGACTCCATCAAGATTCCTACTAGGGGTTCTAACTTGCGGCTTAGTGTGAGTTTCAATTAAGTCAGTCTCGACTCTCCTACTCCAGAATCATTGGGCTGCAATATGGTAGGAGCAGCCCAGCCCAGCCCAGCACATAAAAAGGCCCATCACAAAAGGTTACATTAATTTCATCCTTATTGAAGTTTTCTAACTCAATTTAATCCAACACCCATAAAAAAATTTTAAAAAATAATAATAAAAACAACAACTCTCAATTTCTAAGGTCACCTATCAAGTACTTGTTTCTCCTTGATCACACAACTGAAAAGGAGCTCTCTAGCTTTACCCCAAGCCTCATATGAATTTTGATAAGAAAAAGTAAGAGCTTCTTGGGAGATAACTTGTTTGAAAGCGATTGAGATGCATAAACTTATCCCACAACTTTACGAGTTATGAGACAGCTAAACTGATCACTAAGTTAAATAGTACAATAAATCAGGTTGCATATGATAAGTTAGGTCATTTTCATATTCAGGTTGTTGTCATCTCATAGTTTGAAATACTTCAATATTGTTTGAAACGAAGTATGAAATTAAATAAAATCAAACATCAGAATCATGACTTTGTATTTTCTTTTTGAGTTCCTTTTAATTCAAGGGTATATTTAGAAGATATTCTGAGCATCATTCGCCTTTCTTTTCTGCTTTCCCATTCTCTATTCTAGTATGGGTAATGATAATTTTACATCCGCTTTCATGTTTTGAATTTGGACATTTTTTTTTTTGGCCATTTAAAATATGTATATCAGCATATCAATTGTGAATATTGTGTTAAAAAAAATATTTAAATGGAATAAAAGAGAATAGTTCCCTTTCTAATATAGGATTATGCCCTAAACAAGAAGTGTGACAGTATAAAATGCTATTCACCAAGTATTTATTTGCTATTGCCACTGGTGTTTGTTCTATGAATATTTTTTTTGGTTTAATTTTGTCGGAGTGCCTTCAAAATTTGGGAGATTCAAACCGACTAAATAGGTGAGACTTAGGGCAAGGCCATGTGCATTCATAGTGTGTCTTATCAACTATACGCGTAGGATTAATTGTGTTGCACATGTAACTTCTATACACTTAAAAGCAATGTAAAAAAAAAATGAATCCAACATAAATGTGCAAATGTGACTATATGAGAAATTTTTTTATAGCTAGGACAACTATATGTCCCCACATATATAGTTGTACTAGGACTAGCAGGCTCACATTGTCTTCCATAGCTAAGGCCCAGGCTCTCATCATTGTGTTAATCTCTCCCATAGCTCCTATCCGCAAGCTCACGTAGCTTGACCCATTAATCCAAAAACACGAGCTAACCAGATAATAGACATGATTGTAATTGTTTTATATTGAGGTTTATTAGTTATTATGACACAGTACATACGATTTGACATGGTTATGGTTCACATTTAATAGGCATGTCACAATTTCTCAATGAATTTTAGTTCTGTTGGCATCTCTTAATCTGTTTAAGGTTCAATCCCCCTCTCTCAACTTAATCTAACAAAATAAGGCGCGTCACAGTACGATATTCTAGAAAGAAAAATGAGCTGTTTGGTATTATTGTTTAAACAACTGTTTTCGTTGTTTAAACATCACAATACGTTTTTTTCACAACATTTTTTCACCCAAACTTTTTTTCACAATACTTAAACAACGTTACTAGAAATCTATTTGTTATTTTTCCATACCATCATGTGAAGCATTTAAATAAATTGTGAATCTCACTACGTTTTGACAATTATGTGTTACTTTTTTTTATACTACATCATCAGAAAAATGAGTAAAGCTAAGTTCATAATATTTTTCTCAATATCCTATTTTCCTATGACGTCATATATGAGTCATTAGAAAAAAAATTTAAATCATGAGATTGTGATGAACATAGTGTGAGGTGGTAAACAATTTAGGTAGTTTGTAAAATTGTCGTAAATTTTTGTTCTGGCCTGGCTATCATCTAACTTTATTCTTGAAACATTCTAAAATATTATGAGTCTCACCATATCTCACTGAAAGGTGTGAAAGTACAAGAACTGGAGAAATTATTGTGTACTCCCGGAGTACCTTAAATGCATGCTCCCTCTTCTCACATGAATGGTGGGTCCCACTAATTAAATTCATGGTGGGACCCACCATTCATGTGAGAGGAGGGAGCACGCATTTATGGTACTCCGGGAGTACCTAATAATTTTCCCAAGAACTGAGTGTAAAAGTAACGTTGATCGATCAAAATAAAATTAGAAGGCATGAGTTTTAAGTATTTATACTTTGCAAGCAGTTGTAGAAGATATATACATTTGGTAATCTTTTCATTAGTTTTCCTTTTTTCACTTTCTTTGTGTTTTTAGGAGGCCTTACCAGCAATTTAAACTGCTATATTTTAGGAGGCCTTTTCGAAATAGTTGAGTTAGTATTTTTTTTTTTTCATAATTTTATTAGTTTGCATCTGAATTTACAACTACATCATTTTATCAACTATAAATATTCACAATTTTCCATCTTAACGGTGGTAAAATATTGTGACTCTAGAGAATAAGCCTAGAATATGCTTATTTAAATCCTTTTTTTAAGGTAAAAATATATTTTTATTCAATTCATTCGTTACACCAAATAAACTAATGATTTTTTTTTTTAAATAGAACTATAATTCTATAAACTAATGAATTTAAGCTCTTACAAACTAACACTTAACCCTTTTTAAAATTTAAGTGGTGTCCTACAAGCAAGTCATTAATAGAAGGACAATATTATATATGCAAAGGTATAATAATCATATCAAAGAGATTCAAACTACATAATTACCATATATAAACCATAATTAAATTATACACGTGCTCGTTGGAGTTGTTGGCAGCAGCTAGCTAGCTTATTTAATGTAGATAACTGGAGGGGCAAGAGGTTCCTAACTTCAACAACAAAATCCACAACCAGCATTAAATTTATATGTTTTTTTTTTTTTTAGTTTTCAACCGATTTATTCCTTTCGAGCTAACAGTTTCTTGAGGAGAAAAAGTTGGTTGCTAATATTATCTACCAGTGTGGAAACTTTTGCAAGAAGTGATGAATCATAAAAGTCTTTCAGAAATATAGTAAATTATTAACAGAAACATCGCTAAGTTACCTAAAGAAGGAAATTCTTATATTCAACAATCAACGTAATTGTCTAAATTAAGTGTGTTGGAGCGTGAATCATGCAGAAATAAATTGCCAAATTTGTTAGCTTTTGCATTGATTAAAAAGTCCAGCAAATTGTGTAAACCTCAACTACGACCCTCCAAACTCAGTCCTAGCTATAACCAAAGCTCGAGCTGTATGGCTTGGCTTTTATTTGGACTAGTACTTTCTGATAGTATGGCATAGTCCTATGGGATATAGGGCCAGAGAGTATATATACTATTATTATTCCTACATTTCAAAGTACGCAAAGCATACAGATACACATAACTATAAACACGTGCTACAGATAGATATAAGGAAAAAAAAAAAAAAGAGAGAGAGAGAAAGGAAAAACTATATGTGAGGCAGAAAAATTAGGTAGCAAATGCCAAAGTTACTTTTAATTTGAAAATAAATGTAATTAACAAAATAAATGAAGAGCAATGCTACATATATAATCTGTTTTACAATATTTTTACAAACGGTTGATGTGGCAAATTTTTACTAATTCTAATATGGGCCCATCACTAACATCACATTTTTATTTATAATAACTATTTGAAAAATGTTAAAACCATATCAACGTTTGTAAAAATGTTGTAAAATAGTTTGTGTCTGTGACATTACTCATAAATAAATATCTAAACTACCTTTTTTTTTTCTTCAGGATCTTGTTAATTAATGAGTGTCCTTAGGGCATTTACTAATAGATCATTTAAAAAAAAAAATTAATACTACTTTCATGAGAAATATAAAAAGTTGACAAAAAAGTTAATTGTTTTTTTTCTTTTTCCATAAAAAATTTCTAAAAATATTTCCTAAATCAATGCCTACAACACATCTATTAACTTTTCCATTTTTTCATACCTTTTGCCCGTTTGGATAGCACTGAATCATGTGGCACGTTTTGTGAGTTGCATTTTCTCCCTTTTTTTTTTTTTTTTTTTTTTTTTTGTCAGCGCGTGAGCAGTAACATCACATGATGTTACTGTGCAGGGGACAAAAAACACTGTTCACGTACTGTTCATGCACTATTCACGCATTTAAAAATATTAAAAATGGGTCTCATGATACTATTTACACATTTAAAAATTATTTTGCTATAGTGTTTTCAGTTTTCAGTTATCAGCAAAATAAGTGCTATCAAAACGGACCCTTTATCATGCATTATTTTATAAGTATTAGACTATTCACATGTGAGAAATGTGGTTGATCAAGTAGCGAAGGAAAAATGAATGGTTAATATAACATAGTTAAACTTATATTCATTAGGCTTAAAACTTTTCGACTAAGTATAATATCTCTCTATATGCTATATTAAATACTCAATTGGAGCTAGGCTTCTTAAGTATTATCTCCTTGCTTTTGAAACAAAAATTTATAGTATTAATTATAACATAAAAATATACAGAAACTCCCAGTACACAAATTTTTTTTTTTTTTTTTTTGAGGAACCAACTGAAACATTTATTGGATATTAACGGCTAAATCAGCCTGAACTACACTTGAAATGTTTGGTGGTACATCTTCCATCCAGACAGATAAAGAGGGCGAGTTAATAGCCCACCTAGCCAATGCATGAGCGATCCTATTGCCTTGTCGGCATACATGAACAAAACTGATATAATTGAAAAAAGAAGTTAACACTTTAACATCTTCAATCAAGTGTACGTGGAGTGCTAAAGATTGTTCTGGGTTATTGAGTTCCTTTGAGATTGTGTCTGAGTCCCCTTCAAAAACAGCTAAGGTAATACCAATCTCTAAGAAAAATTCAGCTGCTCGTCTTGCTGCAAGAGCTTCCACATGTGCCACAATAGTTGGTTAAGGAAATTGTTGCGACAAAGAAGCCATTACTGCTCCTTCAGAGTTGCGGATGACCACTCCAATACCAGCTTTCCCTGTTCCTGTGAAAGTTGCACCGTCGTAGTTCACCTTAAAGACTCTCAGGTCTGGCGATTCCCACTTCGTGTGCATCGCCTATTGCTGCTTCGGTCTGACTGGGTGGAGGTTTTGGAACTCAGCTTTTCGCTTCTTTGGCAGCTGATCGATGCGATGTAATGGACACGTTGCTTCGTTAACTCAGATCTGGTTTCATCTATTCCAGATTGACCAAGCCACGAAGGCTAGTAGTGATAGGTCTCTGTTTTCCTTAAATGCGTGCTCAAAGATGTCCAATGATGTTTTCCCATTCATCGTTGCTAGCCAGCTCCATCGAGGATCCAAATTCCAAGCTTCCTGCAATTCAAAACAAAAAAATAAAGCATGTGAGCAGTCTTCAGCCATCACCTTGCAATTCTCACAGGTTGCCTCGGTGATGACTTTCCTCTTGCATAAGTTGGACTTTGTTGGAAGAGCTTCCCTACAAGCTCACCACACAAAATTTTTCACCTTACTAGGGACTTCCAAACTCCATATGTCTCTCCAAAAACCAGGATTAATGGCTGGCACCTAATCTGTAGTCTCCCTTTCATATAGAAAATGGTAACCCGACTTAACAGAATATTGCCCAGAAAGTGTAAAAGGCCAAATGAGAGTATCTTGTTGCTGTGAAGAACTAAGAGGGATACTCTTAATTGCCTCTACATCTACATTATTGAAGACATGGTCTATCACATCTGCTCTCCAGTGCTTTGTTTACTGATCAATCAAAGCTGCTACGCATGAATTCTCCTGCCCATACAGCACTGGCAAGGTGATTTTAGCTCTGTTCTTAACAGGCAACCATTTATCCCCTCAAATTCTGACCTGATTACCATCCCCAACTCTCCACAGAGCTCCTCTAGAAATCACATCTCTCCCCGTTAGAATACTTTTCCACGCATAGGAGGCTGAGTGTGCCTCTTTTGCACAAAGGAGTGTACCATTAGGAAAAAACCGAGCTTTAAACACTCTATAAAACAACGAATTATCGTCTTTAAGGAGTCTCCAAGCTAACTTGGCGAGCATCGCTTCATTGAACATTGTTAAATCCTTGAAACCCATTCCACTTGCATCCTTGTGTTTACACAACTCCCCCCATTTCACCCAATAGATTTTCCTTCTCTCACCCCTTTGACCTCACCAAAACTTTCTGATGAGTGATTCAATCTCATGGCACAAAGTAACCAAGAGCTTGAAGCAGCTCATGGCATAAGTTGGGATTAACTGGATGACCGATTTTATAAGAACTTCTCTACCAACTTGAGATAGTAACTTCCCTTCCCACCCTTGGAGTCTCTTCCAAACTTGTTGTTTCAACTTGTCAAAACTTGCCCTTTTATTCCTACCCACCAATGTCGACAAACCAAGATATTCCTCATAGTACTTCACTTCGGCTACTCCAAATTCAGCCATGATATGGTTTTGCATGTCACTAGCCGTTGATTTGCTGAAAAAGAGAGATGTCTTGTCTCTATTTAATTTTTGCCCTGAAACCTTCTCATAAGAAGAGAAAATCTCCAACACTTTTCGGCAATCTTGCTCAGTAGCTCTACAAAACAAAAGGCTATCGTCTGCAAATAACAAGTGTGTTAGCTTAGGACCATTACGACATATAGAAACTCCTTGGATCTCACCCAAATTTACTGCTCTTTGAATAAGTCTGTGTAGCCCCTCTGAACATAAGAGAAAGTGATATGGTGAAAGTGGATCCCCTTGGCGAATACCTCTACTAGGTTTGATATTTCCTTGGGGCTCCCCATTTACCAAGAGTGAATATGAGACAGTTGTAACACATTCCATGACTAGGGCTACCCATCTATCACTAAATCCCATTTGCTTCATAATGTCTCTTAGAAAAGACCACTCAACCTGATCATAGGCTTTACTCATGTCTAACTTGCGCCATAAAACCTGATTTTTCAGAGTTGTGATTTTTCATGTAATGAAGAGTCTCAAAGGCCACTAATATATTGTCAATTATCAAACGACCTTTCAAAAAAGCACTTTGGTGCTCGGAAATAATGTGAGGAAGGACTCTCTTCAATCTATTTGCTAGTACTTTTGAAAAAATCTTATAAAGCACATTGCAAAGACTAATGGATTTGTATTCAGTCACAAACTTCGTTTTTTTTTTTTTTTTTTTTTTTTTTTTTTTGGGATTAACATAATAAATGTGTGATTTAGAGAATTAGGCAAAGAACATTTATTCAAAAAGTGCAACACAGTACTAGTAACATCAAAGCTTACCAAATTCCAGAAGTTTTGCTAGAAAAGCGAAGGCATTCCATCAGGTCCAAGGGCTTTTAGTGGGGTCATTTGCTTCAATGCTACCTCAACTTCCCATGCTTTAAAATCTCCCGTCAGAATGACATTCAACTCCTCGGTCACCACTTGAGGAATAGATTCCAACTCTACTGTTAAGGGATCGGGTTTTGAAGAGGTAAATAGCTCGGAAAAATACTTCAAGAAAGAATCTACAATTTGGTCTTTATGAGTACACCACACATTGGAATGTTTTCGAATACCAGGGATAAAATTTTTCCTCTTCCTCTGAGTTGCACGATAGTGAAAGAACTTAGTATTACGGTCACCATCATTTAAATATAGAGTTTGAGATCTCTGCCTCCAAAGCAGTTCCTTCTTATCCATGAGAGCATTAACTTCTTTTTATATTTGCCACAACCTGCCTGAACTGCCCCACCTTGAACAGCCACACGCTCTGCTTGTGCAAGCTCTTTTCTCTTTTTTTCTAATTCTCTTCTAATATTCCCAAAGTGGTCACGGCTTCACCTAGTCAACTTAGCCCCACAAGCTTCTATTTGCCTAATCACCCTTGCGTCTTCAGTCCTGTCATAGGTAGCTAACCAAACACCCTCAACCATTTCTCCACAACCTTTGTCTAACAGACAAACTTCTTCAAATCTGAAAACCTTTTTCTTTTGCTGAAAATTTAGGTCAGCCAGATCAATCCACAAAATCTTATGGTCCGAAGTAGTACTTTTAACATGAGTAACTTGAGTGCCCATAAATTCTAAAAACCATTCATGCGAAGCTACTGCCCTATCCAACCTTTCCCATACCGAAAATCCATCTCTGTAATGCTTATTCCATGTGAAAGGAAAACATTTGAATCCTAAGTCCATTAACTCACATTCATCCAAGACCTCTCTAAACATCTACATTTGATTTTGGGGTCTTAATCATCCCCCCAACTTCTCCGATTGTTTAACAATCTCATTAAAATCTTCGGTACATAACCACGGAAGGGAGTTTCTGCCATGCAATCGACAAAGTAAGTCCCAAGATTCATTCCTTCTATGAGTTTCGGGATTGCCATAAAAACCGGTGAATCTCCAAGCTTTACCCGAATTTTTGTTTATAATGACGTCTATATGATTCAGTGAAGAGGATTCAACTTCAACCTCAATGTCATTCTTCCAATACAACACCAAAGCTCCACCTCTAGTTACTCTTTGACAAAAAATTTCTTATCAAAACGAATTTTGTCTTTCACATAATCTAGCCTAGCTTCATCTGCCAATGTTTCGGCTAAAAACACGACAGAGAGGGCTTTTACTTGCACCAAATCCACAACCTCTTGAACTGCAAGTTGGTTCCCAAGCCCCTTGCAGTTCCACACTATGCAAGTCATTGTGACTGGCGGGGCTGTACAACAGCCTCCGCCAATGAAAGTGAATTTTCTTTGTCATTGCTTGAAACCAATATCTCCTTACTAGGTAACTCACAATAATCATCAACCCTGTCAATTGGTCGCTTCAAACCTGTTAAGTCAAATGAGGAAGGTTGAGTCCCAGTGGTTGATAGAGGATGCGTTTCCACGTGACCTGATGGGGAGTAGCATTACTAAATTATGGGGTCTGAGAATTGGTGATATCAGAGAGAGGGGTGACTGGGATTTTTTCCAAGGGGGGTACTAACGTGGGGGCACGTGACGTGCAAAGGTTATCATCCAAATATTTTCTTAGCGTGTCCAAATCATAGAGTGGAGAATTTTCCTAGTTGGGCTGAAACTCCTCGGATTGGGCTAGAATTAAGGGATCCTCATAAATTCCAAGATCCTTATCAATATCCTTCAATTGTTGAGAAAAAGAAATCCCTTTATTTTCGTGATCCTGAAATTTCGAACTTATACTTTCCTTTTGGATCGTGGACTCAGTTGAATGCAGGTTAGGAAATTCCCCAATATCTGCTTCCATATCCACAGTTTCCTTTTCTGTAGAGCTAGCCGCTTTTGGGGTGGTCACCGGAGTTGGGCGCTGCTTCTCATTCCTCCTCCAACGTGAAGATAAGTTTTCTTTCCTATCCTTATAGAAACCTGTTACTCAGACTACATTGCCTTTTGATGGCCCCGATGAGGTTGCCCTTAGCCACAACCCGAATTGTTGGGAGGATTTTTGGAGAGTACCTTTACTTTGGATCCACAAATCACACTCCTTATCCCCATGGTCAAGGCATCCACACCAATAGCAAATATTGGGGAGCCGCTCGTACCTGAACGTAACCCAAACCTTTTCATTATCCTCAAGTTTGATTTTTCTACCTCGACAAAGAGGCTGAAAGACATCAATAGTAACCCTTACTCGAATGTAATTCCCACACTCACACTCCGAAGTGTCTGTTGAATGGTCCACCGTCCCAATGGCTTCACAAATATCTTCCGCTACTGATCTTGTTCTGTAACTAATGGGGATATTGTGGACTTGCACCCAAAAAACGACCTTGTCAAAACTCAAATCTTCAAGTACAGAATGCCTCTCATACCATTGTAACACCACAAGGGACTTGTCAAAGCTCCACGGCCCAGTGGACATAATTCTGTCAACTTCCTCCTCCTTGTTGAAAACAAAAAGAACCTTGTGATCCCCTTCATTACTAATCTGAAAACCATTTTGAGATCTCCAAAGAGGTTTGAAAGTTCTACCTACTCCATCCATATTGAGTGCACGCCTGGTGAGGAACAACGCTGCAATGATGAACTCTTGTTGGTGTCGATCCTTTTTAAAACTTATATCATCCCCTTCCCTTTCGGAGAGGGATAGACAACTCCACTGCCTAGATAGATCCTCCATACTATCGCAAAAACTGACAACAAAACTAATATAAGAGCAAACAAAAAAAAAAAAAAAAAAGGGAAGAGAGAAAGAAAAGACCTACAAAGTGTTTCCCCACCCCTGAAAGAAAGAGAAGAAACCATTAGCCCTACATGTAACGTTGTTACAAGAGGGGAGAACAAGCCTTACTAGAAGGGACAACGGTTCTACTGCCTAAGAGAAGGAGGAGGAACCAACTTTCTTAGATACAGAGAAAAAAATGTTTTAACATCAGTACACAAAGTTGATGAAATATTTATAATAGAATGCCATGCACTAATGTACCTCATTTTGTAGACCAATGGGCCAATGCCACCGATGATGTGCACGTCTCCATTGATGTTACAGAATTGAAAGTGTATGTAACATCAAAATTACAGAAACTATAAAGGACACAAAAGTTGACGAAATATTTAAAATTGAAATACATGCAGTAATGTACCACGTTTTGTAGACCAATAGGTCAATGCCACAACCGATGATGTGCATGCTTCCACTCATGTTGCAGAAATGAAAGGTCATGAGAATCACCAACGCAAATAAAAATTTTCTAGTTTATCAAAAATAAAATAAAATAAAATTTCGAACTGTTCCTATCCTACATTAATGATTGTAAGACTGATGAGCTACGTGTAGAATGTGACTCGACATTGTTATAATACTATACAAGACATAGGAGCAATTTCCCTTTTTCTACGCTTCTCTTCTTACATGAAAAGTCGCTTTCTTTTTCTCTTCCTTATATAAATTTGTTACTGCCCATTATGTTTTCTTTTCCTTCTTTATCACAATCTATAACGGTTTGAACATTAGCTATTACTCCTTCCGTACCATTTTTTTTATCCTGTTTGAAAAGTCAAACTTTTTAAGGGAACATCATTAATTGTCTTGTCTACCTTTCAAAAATGTATAAGTTTCCAAAACTACCCTTAAAAAAATTTATCAAAAAAATTGAATTAGTAAATTAATAGGGGTATAATAGGAACATTAGTAAATTAATAACTTTTATTTTTAGAAACAGAACAATATTTTGGGACATCTCAAAATAGAATAGAGAACAAAAAAAGTAGGACAGAGGGAGTATATGTTACACACAACTTATTACATATATATATATATATATATATATATATATATTTTTTTTTTTTTTTTCAAACTGAAATTATTACATAATTTTCAACTCACAATTTCAAAGATTTTACTTAAAAAGGCATTGCTGGCAGTGAGCAAGTATCATCCTTTATAATTTATTGCCTTCATCTGTTTTTGGATGTTGAAATTTAATATGAGAGAGAGAGGACAAGACTTTAGTTTAGGAAAGACAAGATAAAAAGTGAAACGTTTAATAAATTTTTTTAAAAGGTTTAATTAGTTAACATATTGAACTAATTTGATTTTACATTACAAGCAGTTTTTTATTTTTTAAAATAATAGAGGATATTGTATTTTTTTCCACCCTAAACTATATTATGTTCTATACTTACCCCCTTGAACTACAAGAATGCACAATCGGCTCCCTAAAGTAAAACTCATGTAGCATTTTACCCATTCCCGTCACTTTCTTAGTTAAGTCTAATGGAATATAGTATTAAAATACTAATTCACCCTCTACCGTCTGTTTTGAAGGAAGAAGTAAATTGGTCTTTTAATATTAAATTTCATTAGACTTAACCCTAAAACAGACTACAAGGGGTAAAGTGTTAGAAATATATAGTTTTGGGGGTCAAACTTGTATTTCAATAATTTGTGGAGCAAAGTGTAAAATGAAGTATAGTTTAAAGTGGAAAAAATAATAATTTTCTCTTAATAATATGCATTTGGTTAGACTAATTAGAGGTTGTAGTGTATATAAATAAATACATATATATATATATATAATATAATTTATGTATTTTTATAATTTAGTTTTTTTTTAATATGTATCTTACTTATAATATTTGTTATTTATATATCTTATTACCATCTCAATAACACTTGTTATCTCTCTCTTGGCACTCTCTTAGCTACCTTCCATTTTCTCTTTCATTTTTACTTCATTAATGTTGAAGCCACCTTATATTACGACCCTAAAACCAGTAGCAGCTCCAATTTTTTTTTAAGGTGGTCACTAAGAAATTTAAATTACACAAATTTTAATAAAAAAACTTGAATATATTGACATTACAAAATATGCATAACATTACAAAATATGCATGCAAATACATAAAATTTTATAATTTCATTCTATGAATTTTCATATTTTGAATTCGTTACATGATAATTTCATTACCAATGCTATAAGTTATATCTCATTAATATACATAACTAAGTAATCATTCATCCAATATTGTGTTTGTAGAATTACTCAATTGAGTTGAAAATTCAACTCAACTATAATTTTTGTTGTTGCATTATTTTTGTTGTATGCATATCATTACAAAATCTTTCTTAATACTTTAATTTTGTTTGTGTAACTAGTGTTACTCTATTAACAATTCAATGTTTAAAAGCTGAAAATACATTGCCTCACTCCAATGATTGAAGTATAAAATAAATAATTTGATACAAAGTAAAAAATGATTATATAAAATAAAAAAATACATTCTTATGCTAAAATAGACAAAAAAATTTGGACATTGATACAAATATCACAATAATTCAATAAGTAATATAACTTATAATTTTAATTTTAAGCTTCAAAGCCTACGAATATCGCAATAATTCAATAAGTAATATAACTTATAATTTTAATTTTAAGCTTTAAAGCCTTTTACATGAGGCCCAAGGTCCCATAAAAAGAGTGAAGTCAGTAACTTGTTTCGTCACTTTATTATCTAATAGTAGTCTACTATTAAGTAGTCTACCATTTATTGAAATTTCAAACTCTAATAACTTCATTCATGTGTGGTAAAAGGCCAAAAAAAAAAAAAAAAAAAAACTGAAATATACAAAACACTAAAACTGAGTAAGAAGACGACGATAAAGGATTGAAGAAGAAGCTGACCAAATTTCGTCTAAAGGATTTTATTTCAGGATGGTCAATTTTTTTTTTTTTTTTTCAAGATGGTCACTTTTTTTTTTAAACTATACAAATCATAAAATTTTAAATAATTTATATATAATATAAAAAAAAATTCAGGTCAGAGTAGTCCTGTGACCACTGCCTTCAACTAGGCACTGCCATTGCCTAAAACTGTGGACACTTTTCAAACCACACCCGATGGCCATGTTAGCTAATGCAATAGCCGATTTATTAGGACAGTACCGAAATTAACACCCCAACCACTACTGTAGTTTCTGAGAGGGAGGGAAGCTCAAAAGTTGTCATTACTAGCTGTTTAGCATTTAAACCTTATAAGGGTTAAAACAATTCAAAGCTAAAAAGGTTGTCATGATCACTAGCAGCCTTGCATTTAAACCCTCAAGGGTTAAAAGTTAAAACAATTCAAAGCTTTTATTTTTCCCCATTGTTCAATCAATAGAGCACACAGTTCTTTCTACCATTAATTATTACCATTCTTGATTGACAAAAAGCTCTACATGTATAATGGCACTGAATTGGTGGACCCTTGATGCAAGGAAATGGCATTGATGAAGAAAAATAAGGAATTTTACATATTATATAGCCAATGAAAACAGCTATAAAGCTCACCTAACCAAAAAAAAAAAAAAACCAGAAAATGTTGCTAAAATTATAAACTTCTACCCAAACACACAAGCAAAAGGTAGCTCAAACTATAAAGTTCTTGAGACAAATACAAAGCCCTTGATGAGCTTAGCCAAGCTTTAATGAGTTGAGTGGCCGCCGCCTATTAACTAAAATGTAGGCTAATTGAATGAATTGTTGGTGTTGGTATTGACCTCCAACTACTCAGACCCCTCATTCACAACTGCCCTAATTTCTACGTCAAAAAAGTTTCTAGCTAGCAATTGTCTTAAGTAACCCTCAGCCCTAATAACTTGAATATATACTACAGTCTCTCTTGCTGTCAACCACATAAATATTTTTCATGCTATTAGTAACTCCATCTCTCTCCACTCCTTTTAAAACCCCCTCTCATGACATAGACTTCGTTCATTCACTCACCCCCACCAAAAAAAAAAAAAAAAACCATAAACTTTCTCTCATTTTTTTTTCTTTTACTATCTTATGGTCATGGGGGCTCACCGTCGATTTGAACCAATATCAAAATGTAGCTCCGAAGGGAGATCAAATCAAACTGTGGCTTCAGACTTAGATGGCACACTTTTGGTGTCACGTAGTGCTTTCCCATATTTCATGCTTATTGCTCTTGAAGCTGGTAGCCTTGTAAGGGCTCTAGTGCTTTTATCATCAGTTCCATTCGTATATTTCACGTACTTATTTGTTTCTGAAGCTATTGCAATCCAAACCTTTGTGTTCATTACTTTTGCGGGGTTGAAAATCAGGGACATTGAGCTTGTTTCAAGGTCTGTCCTCCCTAAGTTTTATGCTGAGGATGTGCACCCAGAGACTTGGAGAGTGTTCAATTCCTTTGGGAAACGATACATTATCACTGCCAATCCTAGAATCATGGTGGAACCATTTGTTAAGACCTTTTTAGGGGCTGACAAGGTGATTGGTACAGAGTTGGAGGTAACAAAATCTGGGAGGGCAACTGGGTTTGCTAAGAGACCAGGAATTCTTGTTGGTGAACACAAAAAAGCAGCCATTGTTAAGGAATTTGGCACCAACTGTCCCGATTTGGGTCTTGGAGATCGTGAAACTGACCATGATTTCATGTCTCTTTGCAAGGTTTGTTCTCATAATCAACCACTCATGATTTCCTCTTTTTCTTAGCTAAGATTATAACACACTCATTATTATCTAAATTTATTACAGGTTTGGTGAGAGCGTTCATGGCAATAATGTCTTGTTCATGAAATTTTTAAAACCCAAAAAAAAAAAAAAATTTCTTATCTTGAAATGTTTTTGTAAATAAACTTCAAATGGTTTTATTTGAATTCTCTAACGGCTTCTATTCTTGTATGCTTTTCAAGTCTTTTTTTTTTTTTTTGCCCTAAATAGGATGAAAGCAATCGTAGTAATTAACAAAAAATTTCACGAAATGCTCTTATAAGTTGTAATTGGTTACACATCACTTTCATATGAATTAAACATAAACATCAATTTTATTATAGATCAATTAAAAAAATATGTCACATCATTAAAAAACTTGTGAAAATTTTTTATTATTTGAATTATTAATTAGTATAAAAGAATATTTCCCTCTTATTTGATGTAACTACTCTTTCTATAATAATGATTCTTGCCCCTAATTTGTGATTAATGAACTACAGAGAACATTTATTTCAAACTATAAACACAACCGACACCCACAATAAGTTCTTCATGTACAACCCACTCTTTTTATTCAATTCAAGCTAAATTTTATGCACCTCCTCATAAAAGAAATATGAAGCAATAATTTACGTGTTGCTATGTGGATCTCATCATTAATTTCCTTGGCACAATCCTTGTGACTTCTACCAATCTCTCTCTCTCTCTCTTCACAAACTGTCAATTAGGTGTAGCCAATAACATCAAATCAGAATTTCTGCTTTTTATATAAATACACAAATACGTGACTTATAAAATAAAGTGTGCTCCTGTTGTGGATGCTACCCAATTTTGATCTAGTTTTCCATACATGCTACCCTAGTTCAAGTGAACCGTTAGAGAAAGAAAATGCCCACCATATCCAAGGGTTTAATTAGTAATTTTAATTCAATCAACTGATCAAGGTTTTCATTTTTATTTTTTTTTAATTTTTTTTTATGTAGATAAAATTAATTAGTACTTTAATTGAATAGTTAGGACTTAGGAAGATTACCGTGATAATTATCTAAACAAAAAGTCTTAAAAAGCAAAATTTATCATAAATTATTTTCATAACTATAGATGTATAGTCTGTTACAATTAATGCATATTAAAAGCAGCTTAAGTGACGGGTCCATAAAATTGATGTTAGTTTAATTACAACTTTACCATTTGTAAATAATAAAAATAAAAATAATAAGTGTGAAAAGAGGTGTGTCCTTGTAGAATTGTTCTTATTTGAATCTATTAAATCAAGTATGAAAATTTCAACAATACCATGGATACACAATCATTTACACTCCAAATTTCATAATTTGCTGACTTGTGCAATTGTAAGTGGGTTAATGAAAAGTGGTGAGTCACACAAGTCACTAATAGGTAGAAAATGTCAATCACTTACAATTACACAAATCAACAAATTGTAAAATTAAGTATACGATTGAGTACATCTCTATAATTATTCATTAAATATGTGAATATAGCCCATAATTTTGACTTCTATCTTTTATCAAGTGCAGGAAGGTTATATGGTGCCAAAAACCAAATGTGAGCCACTACCAAGAAACAAGCTATTAAGCCCAATTATTTTTCACGATGGCAGGCTAGTTCAGAGACCCACCCCTCTAGTTGCCCTTTTAAGCTTCTTATGGATGCCAATTGGTATTGTCCTCTCCATCCTCAGAGTCTACCTTAATATCCCTTTGCCTGAAAGAATTGTCTATTATAACTACAAGGTACTAGGCATTAAACTCACAGTTAAGGGTACCCCTCCACCTCCACCTAAGAAAGGACAAAGTGGTGTCCTATTTGTTTGCAACCATCGTACAGTTTTAGACCCAGTTGTTATAGCTGTTGCCCTTGGAAGAAAAATTAGTTGTGTCACATATAGTATAAGCAAGTTTAGTGAATTAATTTCGCCAATTAAGGCAGTTGCATTGTCAAGGGAAAGAGAGAAAGATGCAGCTAATATTCAACGCTTGCTTCAAGAAGGAGACTTGGTTATTTGCCCCGAAGGAACCACTTGTAGAGAGCCATTCCTATTGAGATTTAGTGCACTATTTGCTGAGCTAACTGATAGGATTGTGCCTGTTGCAATTAACACTAAGCAAACTGTGTTTTATGGGACTACTGTGCGTGGCCATAAACTGTTGGACCCTTATTTTGTGTTCATGAATCCAATGCCAATCTATGAGATCACTTTCTTGAATCAACTTCCAAAGGAGCTCACTTGCAAAGGTGGGAAATCAGCCATTGAAGTTGCAAATTACATTCAAAGGGTGCTTGGTGGAACATTGGGCTTTGAGTGCACAAATTTGACTAGGAAGGACAAGTATGCTATGCTTGCAGGAACAGATGGCAAGGTTCCATCTAAGAAGGAAAAGGCTTAAGATTGGGAAAAAGTAAATCCCAATCATTCTCTATATTGTTTTTTTTTTTTTTTCCTTTTCTTTTCTATATGTTAGGAAACGTTTTATTATAACAATAAAATTGATTGTGATGATTGTTGCAAAATGACCTTTTATGTTATTGTATACTTTTTATTTTGATGTATACAAAATATATTTTAGTTTCTGCTATTGGGTCAGTGCCCAAATCCACAGTATTTTGCCCCATTACATTTTGTGCTCTAGAGACAGCAGCAACAATGGTGATGGTGAGATGTGCCAAGCGTGGAAATATTAGGTACTTGGTGTATTTATGGCATTAATGGCATTTTTGTTTTAACACGCATGTTAGAAGACCAACCCCAAATTAAAAGAATGGGCAGTTGTCCCTTTTGAAGGTCTGGTTGGGTTGGGACTGTAAGGTTCGTTCTTGTTGTCTATTAATTGTGGGACCGGCTTGAATCAAGAGGTCACATAGAGGGAGGAAAAAATATTTTATGATAAGAAAAGTCAAACTCACCTAATAGTAATATTTGTACCATTTCTGTCATAATATAGGGTTTATCCCCTCTCTTCCTGGGGTGGTTTCTCAAAAAAAAAAAAAAATATATATATATATATATATATATAGGATTTATAAAAGACTCGAACATCTCCCCCAATAGGAGAGTAACAAGAGATGATATGTCACTATACTAATAGCAATAGTAATAGTAATTGTCTGTTTGATAAGACATGCAGTTTCAAATTGCCCATTTTGAAGTACAATTTCCTTATTAGCACAAATCTTTTGGACTTTTTTTTTATAAAAATTTTACATAATTTAAATGGTCCATTAGAATTATTAAAATATCTATATATATCTATATATATATATATATATATATAATTTGACCTATATATTATCTCAAATAACCTCATTAAAAATTGGTATATCTATTTGGAAAAGGTTACTAGTTTGGAAGAAACTTCTTCTAACCTTCTATGTGCCAATTAAAAAAACTATCTATATATACTTTTAATCACATGAATTTTCTAATAAATCATGTAACTTATTTATATAATAATGTTGATATTCTCATAAACTAACAAGTAGTAGGTTAGAGGAAATTCCTTCAAATTTGTTTGGAGAAAAACCTTATTCATATGGGTATTTATAAGAGGCTAAACTAACCATACATTAACTATACCTAGTATAGTAAATGAGAGAAGTGAGATTTGAATCTTATACATCTACATTGAAAATACTAATAAATATTTTACGACCTAAGGGAGATCCATAGCCACAAACAAACTCATTAAAAATTGGCATCTCTACTATGTGGATGTACATTTGAAATTGCAATATGTTGTCACTTTGATACTAATTAACAATACCAAGCCCAATTGCAATTGTGAATAGTGAATACCATCTACAGATTTGCCAGGAGATGTGCCAAATAGCCAACTTTGTAGGTTCATAAATGCATCTAGTTCCATATACCATTTTTAGGGGCGAAATAGGATCACTTTGAGTTAGCAGTTCCATTTTTTCTGGTCTTACTATCATTTTTGATTGGCGATTCTGGATTTTAATTAATTTGTGGTCCATTCTCTTCATGAATTTGAGGGGAAATGGGGACCAACACCATAAGTGACAAGCTATTTTCTTGTAATCATAAATCAAATCAAGTTTACGGAATTGGAAAAAAAAATGCAGAGGATGTGCCAAATAGCTCATTTTAGGGACTCACAAATTGCATCTTTTTCTTAGTCCCAACTACAATTGTTGGCCTTAAATGGATTTATTTTTGGTTACCCATTAATTAATCATTATGAGTTTTTTCTTTTTTTTTTTCTTCCATTCTCTTTCTTCTTCTTTTTTTGAGAAAGACTTCCATTCTCTTTCTTCATGAACTAGATGGGAAGGTGGGACCATAAGCTATTAAGCTCTCTTTTATTTATTTATTTATTTATTTATTTATTTATTTTTTTGAGAAAATTTCTTGTAATCAAATAATTGAATAAACTCTGTTTCTCCTCCACACCCCTCCCCCCACCCAAAAAAAAAAAAAAAAAAAAAAAACGAGCAACAACAACTACAACTCTCAGGCCTTTTATGTAAAGCACGTGGTAGGACAGTGTAATATTTAAGACCCAAACTTTACCAAAAAAAATATTTAAGACCCAAAGAAATATAACCAAAAAAAAGAAAGAGACAGACTGTAATGTCAGCACATTTATTTATTACTCTAGCCCAAAAGAACCTTCACAGACTGTACATTCTTTTAGTTTGTTCCTATATGTTCATCATCTCAAATTTGATTATTTGTATTATAATAATAATAATTGTAAGAACCAGATTTGAGTTTCTAGTCCAAAAGTAGATGGACTTAAGCCCAAAAAATCCAAAACAATGAATTTGTAAAGAGTGTGTTGGAAAAAACTAGGCCTCAATGAATCAGACAATCACTAAAATCAGTTCAGATCACAAGAGAATGAAAATAAATGAGTTTATACTAAAAGAAAAAACATCATCAGCACAGTCTGAGGAGATTAGTTCTTATATATTTTTGTCAGGTTTGATTATAAAGTCAGTTCTTGATGCTATAGCGTTTTTCTCTCTCTTTCCTCCCCCCTCCCCTCTTTGTCCTCAGGAGTTTCTTACATTATATATCTCCCTTTCAATGATCGTGACCCTCCATTTGTTGACCATCCAAGCCACTCCTTGAGTGCTTGTCCCATCGGACACCTCCTCTGGCCCTTTGTGAGTTGGAGTAGCTAAGGCAGCACTGTTCAAAGGTCTTCTCCACATAAATGCGGTCAGAAAGTTAGCTGCAGAATATTAAATGTGGTAGCAACAGTTTTGCCTTAGATATTTCCTAACTCCCATCCTTCTAGTATGTTTATAATGCATGTCCTTACCAATGGAGCTTCTTGGAAGGTCACTTTGAATCGACAGGATATACATTTGATATGTGCCTCGTTTATCCAAGGAAATACTACTCCTCAGACCAACCTCCCCCAACCTCTCCATTCGTAATTGTACGGCATTCAATACCCGAACTCATTTAGGCTTGGAACTCTGAGGCGAAGGCGCAACCTATGGGCCCAACCTCCACTTGCCCAAAGGCCCAGTCCGTACCCGCACAAGCCAAAGGCCCAAGTTTTACTACAAAGGCCCTTGCTCAGCAGTACGTCCCCGGGCATCCAAGAAAAGTTGATGAGCAAACGCGCCATCGCTTGCATGTCCAGCATTGCTTTACGGGACATCACTGCCGAGCTATCCACGGAAGTGGGAACCAAGTTCCAAGGCCACCCACACCTAACCACCCACTTAGAATCAACAGAATTGGACCTCCCATCGCACTAACCACGAAACTTCGCTGCCGAGCTGTCTATGGAAGTGGGAACCAAGTTCTAAGGTCACCCACACCTAACCACCCATTTACAATCAACTGTACTAGACCTCCCATCGCACTAACCAGGGGAGCAATGATGGTCTCTCCATAAGGGGGGAGCTATAAATATGAAGGGGAGGGGGGGGAAGAAGGAGGAGGTTGTTGAAAGATTCTGGAAGAATTGAAAAAATAGGGAGAAAGGAGTGATAGAAAGAGAAAAGGGAGAGAGGGCTTAGTTGAGTCTCGTGACTGAGAATTACCCACAGTAGGAAATCCTCAAACCCACTCTATAAATAAGTTGTGAGCCCAAGCAAGGTTAGGCCCAACGACCTTATCTTTGGCGCAGTAACATACTCATGGGACTCTAAGCTTAACACATTCACTACTGTTTATTCGTCCTCGGACCAACCAATGTCCTCGGCCAATGCCCAAGGCCCAATATATAATCTTGGGCCCTTATCCCTATAATAGCCTCTCAAAACTCTAATTTTTCCCTTCTATCCTAAGAGAAAAAGTAGGGTTTTAATTTTTCAAGAGTTAAGACCATTCATTTCTTTGGTTTACACACGTGGGAGTACCATTCTGCGTGCCACATAAATGTTACTGACGCTTCGGAGCCTGCAATGCGTCATTAATTGTTCCAGGCGGTGCTCTGCTCCCCGCATCCAACGGTGAGACGCAGATCCTACGATTAACATTTCTCCTTGAATTTTGAATGGGATAATAAGCACGTGTATTAACCCTTTGACCTTTAAAAGATTCAAAGATTTTTTACGTGCTTATTCTCGTAAGTTTCTACCTCTTTAAGCTTTTTTCTCCTCAGCCAATCTACTCATCCTTCTATTCTTTGTTTTCCTTCTTTGAAAATTTCTTTTGCATTCCTTTAGCTAGCCTAGATGGGTAGGTTCAAACACCTCGTAGATTCTCCGATTGATATGGAGGGCTTTAGAGATAAGTACCACATTTTGTAAAGAGTAGCCCTACGGTATTGTGCTCCAAACCGAATAGTCGCAGATAGGAAGTAAGGGGAGGTTGTCATTCCTATAATCACTTTCGTAGAAGAAGGAATGACACTTCCCATAGGTAGGGTGACCCAAGACTATTTGATCAACAATAGGTTGACTCCCCATCAGTGCACCCCTAACCTATTTAGGGTCTTGGGTAGCGTAGATGTTCTCAACGAACAAATGGGTCTAAGACTCACGTGGCATGATGTCATTTATATGTATGAGTGCCACAAGCTCGCCGACGCGGGATATTACCTCAAGTCTCGATCCACCATTGTTAGACTGATATCATGTCTTCCCAAGTCCAACAATGGCATGAAGGATGACTACCTAATCACCTCCGGGAAATGGCACAACGGTCTTCACTGCCCAACTCGGAAGGGAGAGCCCAGTGGGATACCCTAGGTTTAGGTCCCTCAGTATGGGATTTAGCTCCTTTAGCTTTACCACCTTTTCCTTTTAACACTTTGTTTTCCTTCGACGATGGGTTTCGTTGATCTGACCATGGTTTGCTCCTCGGATGTTTTTGCAGATAAAGGGAACGTTGCTCCTAGACTCAGTCTTGTCAACATCATAGGTCTCAACAGGGTGCTACGATCCAAGATTTTTGTGAGTGAAGATGGGCAACTGCGAGCCGTCCACTTAATATTGGACTTCGAGCCCTTGTCAAATGCATTCCAAGATGTGGGCCAAGTAATAAGAGCAGGCGACCCTAGAATCCACCGGATAGATGTCTTACGGCCTGATTTCTTGGCTCGGGAAGACCTCCTTCCAGTCGAACTTCCTCTTCAACGCTCTCCCCGAGAAGTAGCCATTCCGAGGGAGGAAACAGCCTCCTCGCGTCTCTCCTTTGAGGCCGAGATTGACCAATTTCGCTTCGAAGAAGAAGAAAAGGCGCTAGAAAGGCCTGTGGAGCTCTTGGATTCTGAAGTTAAATTCGACAGATTTTCTGCGACCCATTCTCCTAGACTCGTAGTTGCCTAGATTGATACTAGCTTTGAAGAAGAGGAAGAAATGGCCTTGAACCCGAGGAGAGGCCTTAAAGATCTAGTAGCTGGGAGAAACAAGGGGTCATCATCCAAGGATGCCCCATAAACTCAACTTCCTCCCAATCCTCCCCTTCCCTTTCTTTCCTCTCCTCTCGGCTTACTCCCTGATCCCAACTTGCAAAAGAGGAAGAGGAAGGGGAGGACATTGAGGAGGGAAAGATTGTCCCCCCAAAGGACCCAAAGCAATAGAAAACTACTAAAGATAAAAAGGGGCTCTTCTGTGGAAAGTAAGGAGGACTCCTTTAGGGCCGAGGTGCGCCGACCGCAACGCACTTGGGCTCCCCGGCTGGAGCTGGACGACGCTGCCATCCCTTGGGACACTTCAGTTCGGGAGTTCTAGATAGGGCATTCAGGCTACGTTGTTGAAGCCCTAGAGCAGCCTCTTCTCCTCCCTAGAGACATGGAGGCTTTCAAGCACATGAAGCAGCCCGACCTCTTCCTGTCCCTGAAGAGAGACCTTGCCATGGTAAGTAATCTAACACATCTTTGAATTAAATGCTTAGCTAAGCTTTCATTCTTTCTCCCTTTTTTTATTTATTTTTTTTTTTTAGGGATTCCTTCGTTATTTTTATGTAGGTTACCTAGCAAGTTTTTGTGGATAAGGAGTGGGCCCAGGACACCCGTAATGAGGCTAGAGTTAAGGCCCACTCCCGTGCTAAGACTGAGAAATCCTTATGAGCCCTCAAGCAAGAGAAAACTGAGTTGGCTAAGAAGCTGATCGCTACGCAAAGGGCACGTCTGAGTGCCGAGGCTAGTTTGAAGAGTGTCAAGACCTAGGCCAAGGACCAGCGCAAATAGCTTCACATGACTGAAATAGAGCGGGCCACCCAGAGACAGCTAGTCCTGGATCTTAAGGCTGAGCTGCAAAAAACTAAGGATGCAACTCGGGTAGCTAAGGAAGCTTCTGAGGTCGCGGAGATGGCATCCTATGAACGAGGGGTGCAGGAAACGGAGACCCGGTTGGTAAAAGAGGTGGCAGGAGTGTGTAGGGACTACTGTGCCGAGACATGGGCAGAAGCACTTAACCCGGCGAGAGTCCCTACTGACTCCGAGCTGAGGAGGGTTAAGAACATCTTCTTCCCGAAGGACATCTAAGAAGTTCCAGTGATGCTCCCTCCTCTTGTTGTTGACCCTCTCCCTCCTCCTGAGTAGCTCCCCACCACTCAAGCCCCTCCTCTTGATGTTGAAGTCTCAACAGGAGCTAGAAAGGGTAAGGAGGTTCAACCACCGATGAAGGCCAAACACTCCGAGGACATTCTCACAATCAGGGATGTGGTCTCCAAGGCTAAGGATGCAGAGCCTAAGTCCAAGGCTGGGGATTCCTAATCCGAGGCAGCTGATCCCAAGAAGGACCCTCACCTAGCAAAGGCCTAGCTATAGGGATTTTTTTTTTTTTTTTTTTTTTTTTTGGTTGTGGTATTTCACCACTGTTTGTAATAGACTCTCCTTTTGATCAATGAAAAGACTTTACCTTTTGTATCATGAATCTTTATTTTTCCTTGTAACCTTTACTCTCTTATCAGTATTACCCAAGATTGCTAACAATAGTGGATTGTTATTACTCATACTTTAACAAAAGTTAATAGTGTTGTATTACTACTAATTCAAACAAATTGAACAAGTGCCAGCAATAAAGAGAATTATCACATACTTGTACTGAGAGTTAGGCCTTCTGCAAGGAAGGCTGAATCTTATGGAGATGAATAATATATCTTGTAAAAAATAAATAGGACAAACAACCCTTATTCTGCTCAACACTTATATAAATATCTAAGAACATTAACTTACTTAAAGCTCCTGATCCGAGAAGTTGGGTATAACCTGGGATCTATTTTGACATTTAGAAAAATAAATAGAAAATGTTAGTTTACTCAAAGCATGTGGTCTGAAAGACCAGGCATGAATGAGGTTCTGCTTAAAACTTGGTAAAATGAACTTGCAGTATTAATTTACCCAAAATATGTGGTCCGAGAGACCAAGCATGACTAAGATTCTGTTTAATACTTAGAACAATGATTAAAAGATATCAATTTTCCCAAGGTATGTGGTCCGGGGAGCCAGACATGACTAAAGTTCTGTTTGATACTTAGATAGATGTCAGGGAGTTTTAATTTACCCAAAGCATGTGGTCCGAAGAGCCAGGCATGGCTAAGGTTCTGTTTAATACTTAAAACAATGATTAAAAAATATCAATTTTCCCAAGGTATCTAGGCCGAAGAGCCAGACATGACCAAGGTTCTGTTTAATACTTAGATAGATGTCAGGAAGTATTAATTTACCCAAAGCATGTGGTCCGAGGAGCCAGGCATAGCTAAAATTCTATTTAATGCTTAGAACAATGATTAAAAGATATCAATTTTTCCAAGTTATGTGATCTGAGGAGCCAGACATGACCAAGATTATGTTTGATATTTAAATATATAGTAGAACGCATGGCACGCAATACAACAAATCCAAATAAGGTGAAGAAAGCTTTCATTAATAATAATACCTTCTTAGGTTATTTACATTCCAGGGACGTGGTATAGCCTTTTCCTCTAGATCTTCAAGATAATATGCACCTATTCCTCCCACTGATGTGATACGATATGGTCCTTCCCAATTGGGCCATAACTTTTTCCAGGCTGGGTTCTTTGCAGTACCCAAAACCTTTCTTAGCACCAAGTCACCAGGAGCCAGTGGTCTCAGTTTCACGTTGGCATCATACCCTTGCTTGAGCTTATGTTAGTAGTAGGTCAATTGGACCATAGCATTTTCTCTTCGTTCTTTAATTAAGTTTAAACTTTTCTTCAGTAGCCCATCATTGCTGCTCGGAGTGAAGGAACTTGTTCTCAATGTGGGAAATCCAGTTTTTAGAGGGATAACCGCCTCGGCTCCATAAGTCATTGAAAAAGGCATCTCCCCAATGGGTCTACGGGGCGTAGTTCGATACGTCCAAAGGATGTGTGGTAGTACTTCTACCCATTTTTCCTTTGCCTCGTCCAGCCTTTTTTTAAACCTTCCCACTATGACCTTGTTGACAGCTTCAACTTGTCCGTTCCCCTGTGGATATGTCGGGATGAAATATCTATTTGTTATGTCCAAGTCGTAACAATACCTCCTAAAGGTCTTGCTATCAAACTGCAATCTGTTGTCCGAGATGAGGGTATGAGAGATTCCAAACTGAGTGACAATATTCTTCCAAACAAATTTTTTGGCATCCACATCCTTGATATTCGCCAATGGTTCAGCTTCGACCCACTTGGTGAAGTAATCCGTATCGACCAACAAATATTTTTTATTCCCTGCTGCTTTAGGAAAGGGACCTACAATGTACAATCCCAATTGAACAAAAGGCTAAGGGCTGGATAGTGGATTAAGGACACCTTCGGGTTGGTGAATTTTTGGTGCAAATTTTTGGCATTGGTCACACTTTTTCACATATTCTTGTGCTTCCTTCTGCATATTTGGCTACCAATAGCCTTGTGTAAGGGTCCTGTGAGACAAGGATCTACCCCCCGTGTGGCTTCCACAAATCCCTTCATGTAATTCTTCTAGGAGTAACTCAACTACTTCAGGGTGTATGCATAGCAGATATGGACCAGAAAAGGATATTTTATACAATTTTTGGTCCTCGGACAGCCAAAACCAAGGAGCTTTCCTTCGTACCTTGTTGGCTTCGGATTTACTCTCGAGCAAGATATCTTTCTTAAGGAATAGGACAATAGAGTCCATCCAACTAGGCCCCACCCTTATTTCATGAACATGAACTACATTCCTCTCCACCTCATTGGGTTTACAAAAGTCCTCCACAAGGATCACCCAAGGTAAACTTTGTACCGAGGAGGTTGCCAGCATGGCAAGAGAGTCTGCATGTGTATTTCTACTTCTAGGGATTTTTGACAAATGAAAAGACTCAAATCTAGACTGTAAATGCCTAATTTGATTCAAATATTCCTGCATTCTGAGATCTTTGGCTTCCAACTCCGCTTGAACTTGGCCCACGACCAGCCTTGAATCAGAGAATATTTCCACTGCTTTTTCGCCCATTTTCTGAATCATGGTTATCCCTACCAGCAGAGTTTCATACTCGGCTTCATTGTTTGTGGCCGAGAAGCCCAATCTCAAGGATTTCTTAATTGTAATACTTTCCGAAGATACCAGAACTAGCCCCACTCCAGATCCTCTATGATTCGTTGCACCATCAACGTAGACCTTCTAGGGCAAAGGTCCTTGTAGGGAGATTGCACTAACCGATTTTTCATCCATGTTTTGCTCCTCTACTTTCTCTTCTAGTGGAGTTTCAGCAAACTCAGCCACCAAGTTGGCGAGGACCTGACCTTTGACAGAGGTGCAAGACATGTATTTGATATCAAAAACCCCTAGGATCGTACCCCACTTTGCAATTCTCCCAATGTAGTCAGCACTCCGAAGTAGAGATCTGAGCGGGAGCTGAGTTAAGATAACAACTGTGTGTAATTGGAAATAGTGAGGGAGCTTACGTATAGCATGCACCACCGCTAGAATAGCCTTCTCCAGTGGTAGGTAACGAGCCTCAGCCTCATGTAGTAACTTGCTCACATAATAAACTGACCTCTGCACACCACTATCAACCCGTATCAACACCTTGGGCCTGGACATAATGGGTGGCCGAGAAAGATACTCTTTCAACTGCTGGAAGCCAGGACACACTCCTCAGTCCATTCAAATCCCTTCCATTTGTTCAACAATTGAAAGAAAGGCCTACACTTGTCTATTGACCGAGAGATGAATCGGTTTAGAGCAGCGGTCATCCTTGTTAGCTTCTGGACCTCTTTGAGATTTCGAGGTGGTTACAAATTGTTAATGGCCTTAATTTGATCAGGGTTGACCTCAATTCTGTGATGTGTGACCATTTAGCCTAAGAACTTCCCTGACTCGACACCAAAGGAACACTTGGAAGTATTAAGTCGCAACTTGTGTCTCCTCAAGATCTCAAAGATATTCCCGAGGTCATTAACGTGCTTAGATTCTAACTTGCTCTTGACCACCATGTCATCTATATAGATCTCAATGTTTTTCCCTAACTGTGGCTCAAACATCCTGGTCGTCATCCTCTGATAGGTAGCCCCTGCATTCTTTAAACCAAATCGCATCACTTTGTAATGGTAATTCCCAATAGAAGTAACAAAAGTTGCCCTTTCTTGATCATCCAAGGCTAAGGGTATCTGATGGTATCCTTAAAAAGCATCCAAAAAGCTCATCTGAGAATGGCCTATAGTTGCGTGTACTAGCTAATCAATCCGAGGCATGGGGAAGGGATCCTTTGGGCAGGCTTTGTTTAAATCTGTGAAATCCACACATACCCGCTACTTTGCATTCTTCTTCTTCACAACTATGGTATTGGCCAATCATTTAGGATAGAACACTTCTTTAATGACCCCAGCCTGTTTAAGCTTTATCACTTCATCTTTGACAGCGTCAGAATGATCCTTGGATGAGCGCCGAGGTAGTTGCTTTCTAGGGGTAACAGATGGATTGACATTCAAATGATGGCAAATGAAACTCGGATCCACCCCCGGAACTTCGTAAGCATTCCAAGCGAACACATCAACGTTCCTCTTGAGAAACTCTACCAGCTATTCCTTCTCCTGAGGTGGTAATTAAGCCCCAACTTGAAAGAACTTCTCTGAGTCATCACCTACAGCAATTTTCTCTAAATCCTCACATTTTGCATCCTTGGCTGGCCTATCTGCAGGTAATACCGGAGACTTTGGCTGCTATAAGCCCCTCTCAGCAGAGGCCGAGGACTCAACTGCAGGCTGATGCAGAATTGCAGACACGAGGCACTGCCTAGCCATGGACTGACTCCCCACTATCTCCTCAATCCAATTCCCTGACAGATACTTCACTTTCTGATGCAAAGTTGAAGAAACAGCCCCTAAGGCATGAAGCCAGGATCTGGCCACAATGGCTGTGTAGGGAGAATTTGCGTCTACTACAATGAAGTCCACTTCAACCACCTCTGAGCTTGCCTGCATAGGCAACCTAATCTGGCCCTTTGGGATGACAACTTTCCCATCAAAACTCACTAAAGGTGAATCATAAGCTGTTAGATCTTTAGGCTTTAAGTTTAGCCATCTATACAAGTCAGGATACATAATTTCTGCACCACTACCCTGGTCTACCATTACCCTCTTCACATCAAACCCTTCTATTCTGAGGGTACCACCAAAGCGTCACCATATGGCTGGATGGTTCCAATCTTGTCTTCATTTGAAAAACTTAGCACTGGTCGGATCTCCACTTTGGCCCTCTTCGGCTCAAAATTAGAGTTTTCGACTGGTAGCCGAGCTACAGACATCATCTTGGAAGAATGAGAACCAGTTCTCCCAAGTGCAGCGAAGATGACATTGATTGTGCCTAACGGGGGCCTTGAAGAAGCACTCCCTTGAGCCCCTAACCTCGTTTAACCTCCTTACCCGTTGGGCCGATACAGAAACTGCTGTAACCTTCCTTCCCTAACCAGTTGCTCCAGATGGTTCCACATAGTTCTGCAGTCCTTAGTAATGTGCCCCGCCTCTTGGTGGTATTGGCAATAAAGTCTCTGATTGCGCTTCAAGGAGTCTCCACTCATCTTGTTCAGTCATTTAAAGTATGGCTCGTTCTTGATCTTCTCCAAAACTTGACACACCGGTTCCCAGAATACAGTGTTTACCACTTGAGGAGCTGTAGGCCTAGATTGCCCAGCAAAATCCCTCCAAGGTCTATTATTGTTATAGCGGTCCCTTACCCTTTCCCTTACCTTACTGTTGGTCCTCTTCAACCCTTTTGTACTTATCAATCCGATCCATAAGCTGGCGTACACTGGTAACAGGTTTCCTAGTCAAAGACTTCTTTAAGCCATGCTCAGCAGGTACGCCGACCTTGAAAGTGCTGATGGCTACATCGTTAAAGTCACCATCTATCTCATTAAACATCTCCTAGTATCTATCCGAATATGTTTTCATGGTCTCTCATTCTCTCATGGATAGAGACAATAAGGAATCTAAAGGCTGAGGAACCCTTGCACATAATAAAGCAGGATCCAAACGCTTGGGTGAGTTCTTTAAAGAAATTAATGGAACTTGCACCCAGACCATCAAACCACCTCATCGACACAGGTCCTAAGTTGGATGGGAACACCTTGCACATCAAGGCCTCGTTCTTGGAGTGCACAGCCATTCTCTGATTGAAGTGGCTAACGTGCTCCACAAGGTTTGTTCAACCATTGTACGTGGTGAATGTGGGCTAAGTGAACCACTGAGGAAGTCTCCCTCCTTCAATCCTGCGCGTGAAAGGTGATCTGAAAATTTGGTTGAATGCTCTACTCATAGTGTTATTTCCTAGGCCACTCAAAGATGAATTTCTATTTCTGCACTCATGATGGTAGTCTTCATCATATGAGAAAGACTCACTAAGAGGAGTCCTTGATCTGCACTTATTGCTACCATCCTTCTCATCGTCAGAAGAGAAGTTAGAATTCGAAGGAGCTCGCTTTCGTCGTTCGTGGCGTAAGCTTCTCTTCAAATGATCAATTTCTAGTTGCATGACTTTGGTATTCTTCTCATGAGAGAGGTGGCTATCACCCTAAAAGTGGCTCCTATTAGTATGGGTAGTATGCACACTCCCCTCCCGGTCCTTCCTTTATTCAAGATCACGGAAGTGATCTTAACGTTGAGACCCCATGAATTCTGTTTGGTTTAAACCTGGACCTACCATCATTTAATGTTGGACTCACTATAACACCAGTAATTCCCATAGACGGCACCAATTGTAGGGACCAGATTTGAGTTCCTAGCCTAAAGGTAGATGGACTTAGGTCCAAAAAGCCCAAAACAATGAATTTGTAGAGAGTTGGTTGCAAAAAACTAGTCCTCAATGAATCAAACAATCACTAAAATCAATTTGGATCACAAGAGAATGAAAATAAAAGAGTCTAAAAGAAAATCATCCTTGGCACAGTCCGAGGAGATTAGCTCTTATATATTTTTTTCAAGTTTAATTACAAAGTCAGTTCTTAATGCTATAGCATTTTTTTTTCTCTCTTTCCTCCCCCCCTTTTTCCTCAGGGTTTCTTACATTATATAACTCCCTTTCAATAATTGTGGCCCTCCATTTGTTGACTATCCAAGCCACTTCTTGAGTGTTTGTCTCATCGGACACCCCCTCTGGCCTTCTGTGAGTTGGGGTAACCAAGGTAGCACTGTTTAGGGGTCTTCTCCACATAAATGCGGCTAGAAAGTTAGTTGCAGAGCATTCAATATGGTGGTAGCAGCTTTTCCTTAGATATTTCCTAGCTCCCATCCTTCCAGTATGTTCATAATGCATGTCCTTACCAATGGAGCTTCTTGGAATGTCACTTTGAATCGACAAGATATACATTTGATTTGTGCCTCGTTTATCCGAGGAGATACTACTCCTCAGACCAACCTCCCCCAACCTCTCCATTCGCAACGTACTCATGGGACTCTAAGCTTAATACCATCACTACTGTTTATTCATCCTCGAACCAACCAACGTCCTCGGCCAAGGCCTAAGGCCCAATATATAATCTTGGACCTTTATCCCTACAATGAAAATAAAAATAAAACATTACTTTGAAAATATTAAATTCATTATTTCTTAACAATATATATTTCTTGATCCAACGGTAATTTATCATATTCTTTGAATAAGTGAAATAAGCTAAATGAAGGTTAGATTTTATAAGCACTATACATCTAGGCTTATATATCTATACTATATATAAGAGAATTTTCCTCTTTCAACTGAATTTTTATGTAGTTCAAAAATACCCTCATTAAGGAAGAATAAATTTCATTTAGAAATATGTTCATAAATTTCAAATAAAAAATTTAAGATTTTTTCCTTTCACGTTCAAAAAAAAAAAAAATTACAGTTATTTCTTATCTCTAAAGTTTACCTTTTCTATTTGTTTGAAAAATAGAAAAATATATTTTTAAATTATAATATACGCAAATTATTAATCTTGAAGAGGATGAGAATTGGAGGTGACGGATCCATGCAAATGAACCTGACTATGCTTGGCAGACGGGTTAGTATTAAGTGAATCCTGGGTGGACGGGCACAGGGTGGACGGATCAGAGGTCCACGTGGTGCTCAATTAGACATTATGTAATCTCCAAGAAATCCTAAATGGAAACGATTTGCATTTCGGGGTTAACCCTAGTCCATAGAGTTCCAATATGAATAGGATTCCACCATGAGGAGAATTCCAGAATATACGTGTGCATTAATGGAGATCTTCCCTATAAGGAAAAGACTTGTTGCGCAAGTATGAGAGTTCGATTCTACACTGCTATATAAGCCTAAAGACCCTCAGAAAACAGGTACGCATAATTCACCCTAGCTCTGGCACTCTAGAGTTGTAGAAAGGTTTTCTAACTTAACCTTTGGAAGGTCCTTGGCCGATACCACACCGATACTCTCCTACAGTTTTTCTCTTTTTGATTGTGCAGGGATTGTTTTGAGTGTGCGAGGACTGCGTAGCTCACTAGTGAATTTATTCGGCATTATCAATTGGCGCCATCTGTGGGAAAATGCGATTTGTAAGCCATAACATCGTCTCCCGGACAAAAAGTTGCATGGTGCTCACTCGCTCAATGGCAACCACCAACGACGTTTAAGGAGATGAACCACCCACGACTACCCTCGAGAGATAGGTTCAAACTCTCGCCGCTGCTGTAGAACGCCTCACCAAACAAAACCACGACCTGGAAGAATAGCTGCGCCAGAAGAAAGTAGTATTGAACACCCAAAAAGAAGATCAAGAAGGAACCAGTCCTTAAAAAAGGAACCAAGAAGGGCTGGAAGGAAGCAACGCCCCAAGCAGACAAGAGCGGCAGGAAACCAACCAACCCTTCAGCTTAGATACAGCTCCCCTCACATAGTCGCAGAGATGCAGATGATGAGGGAACGGATGGACCTTATGATGAACACCCTCAAAGGACAGGTGTCCAGCGACCTCGATGATCTGGTCCACCGAATAGATTCGCCCTTCACCACGTCTGTCAATTCCTTCCCCCTACCGTAGAAGTTTCGCATGCCACAGATAAAAAGCTACGACGGAGCCAAGACCCCCTTGATCACCTAGAGACTTTCAAAACCTTGACCTTCAAAGGGTAGCAGACAAGATCATGTGTAGGGCCTTCCCTACCATGCTTAAAGGTCCTACGAGAGTTTGGTTCATCCGACTGGCGCCTAACTCCATCAATACTTTTAAGGAGCTAAGCGCCCAGTTTACCTTGCATTTTATTAAGGGGCATAGGTAGAAGAAGTCAACTGCATGCTTGATGAGCATCAAGCAATAAGAAGACGAGACGCTGAGGTCTTACATAACCCACTTTAACAATTAGGCTCTTTCAATTGACAAAGCGGATGATAAGATACTCGTGGCTGCCTTCACAAACAGACTGCGAAAGGGTAAGTTCATGTTTTCCATATACAAGAACGACCCTAAATCTATGTCAGATGTGCTATACAAGGCAACCAAGTACATGAACACAAAAGATGCGTTGCTGGCCCGAGAAGAGAGGCCCAAGAAGAAGGAAAGACAAGAAGACACGGCAGGATAGGGGACCAAAAAGAGCAAGGACTAGAGAACAACAGGAGGACAGGCGCTCAAAACCCCCCACGGGGAAATTCACGAGTTTGACCCCACTGAATGCTTCGATCAACCAGGTCTTAATGCAGATCAAGGACGAAGGAGCCTTGACCTTTCTTGGTAAGCTGAAGGGAGATCCTAAAAAAAGGCCTAGGGATAAGTATTGCAGGTTCCACCATGATCATGGCCATGATACGTCCGACTGCTACGACCTGAAACAACAAATCGAAGCCCTTATACGACAAGAAAAGTTGCAGAGATTTGTTAGCAAGGAGAGGACGGACCAACCACAAGACCAGACGGGAGAATGAGCGTCCCAGGCCGCCCATAGGGGATATAAGAATGATAGTAGGGGGCACGACGGCCACTGGGTCGTCCAAAAAGGGTAGGAAAACTTACTTACGCATGGTTCAAAACGTTCAGCTAATAGGCTCCGTACCGAAAATGCCACGGATAGACAATCCTATCATTAAGTTCTCAGAAGAAGACGCCCAACGTCTTCATCACCCGTATGACGATGCACTCGTAGTCAGCATACGAGTAGGAGACTACAATATGCACCTAATTCTGGTTAACAATGGCAGTTCGGCTGACATCCTTTACTACCCAACATTCCAACAGATGAGGATTGATAGAGAACGACTAATTCCAACAAACGCTCCGCTCATTGGATTCGGAGGAACACGAGTCTTCCCACTTTGGGCAGTCATATTATCCATGACAGTAGGCGACTATCCCCAATAGATCACTAAGGTCGTGACCTTCCTTGTGGTCGACTGCTCCTCCGTGTACAATGCCATCATAAGGAGGCCCACCCTCAACTCATAGAAGGCTGTAACCTCAACTTACCACTTAAAGATCAAATTCCCTATGGATTACGGGGTAGGAGAACTGCGTAAAAATCAGGTAGCTGTACATAGCAATGATGGAGATGGATGACCACCTTCAGATCACCAACATAAAAGAACATTGAACAACCACAGAGCCAGTAGAAGAGCTCGAAGAGATACCCTTCGACGACTCTAGAAATAATCGAATAACTAGGATTGGCACCCTCGCTAGCCCAACGGTTCGCCAAGCTCTGACAGCCTTTCTCAGAGATAACCGGGACATATTTGCTTGTAGTCATGAAGACATGCCGGGGATAGATCCCGCCATAATGGTGCACAAACTGAACGTATCGCCCACCGTCACACCCATCCGCTAGAAGAAAAGGGTATTCGCCTCTGAACGGGACCAAGCTATAACAAAGGAAGTTCTCAAGCTTCAAGAGGCAGACTTCATTAGGGAAGTTTACTACCCTGACTGGCTGGCAAATGTGGTAATGGTCAAGAAAGCCAGCGGAAAGTGGAGGATATGCGTTGATTTCATGGACCTCAACAAGGCATGTCCAAAAGATAGTTACCCTCTCCCACGGGTGGATATCTTGGTTGACTCTACAGCATAACATCAATTGTTAAGTTTCATGGACGCTTTCTCAAGCTACAACCAGATCAAGATGGACGAAGCCGATTAGGAGAAGACTTCGTTCATCACTAACCAAGGCCTCGTCTACTATAAGGTAATGTCATTCGGCCTAAAAAATGCAGGGACGACGTATCAAAGGCTTATAAACAAGATGTTTGCGAGGCAGATTGGGAGAAACGTCCAGGTCTATGTGGATGGCATGCTGGTAAAAAGCAGAAGGGAGAAAGACCACTTGAAAGACCTCAGAGAAACATTCAACGCCCTTCGCTCCTACAACATGAAACTCAATCCAAGCAAATGTGATTTCGGAGTGACAACAGGAAAGTTCCTAGAGTTCATGGAGTCTCAAAAGGGCATCAAGGCCAACCCAGACAAGATTCGGGCCATAATGGAGATGGCACCTCCAAGGAATGTCAAAGAAGTCCAAAGCCTCAACGGCTAGATTGCGGTGGTCAACAGATTCGTATCAAGGGCAACGGACAAGTGTCTATCGTTCTTCCATACTGAAAAAGACTTTTGAATGGACGATTGAATGTCAACAAGCATTCGAGGATCTGAAGGCTTACCTCTCATCTCCTCCGTTGCTGAGTCCTTTTTAGCCTGGGGAAGAACTATTCCTCTACTTAACAGTATCCCCGGCGGCCGTCAGTGCAGCGTTAGTCAGGGAAGAGGGTAAGATACAGAAGCCCGTGTACTACACGAGTCGTACGCTCTGAGGTGCAGAAGGAAGATACCCTCCAATGGAGAAGCTCGTCTTCGCTCTAGTAACCGCGGCTCGCAAGCTCAAGCCCTACTTCCAGGCTCACACAGTGATCGTCCTAAAGGACAAGCCTCTAAGGCGAGCAATGAGTAATCCTGAAGCTGCTAGGCGAGTGGTGTTATAGGCAATGGAATTGAGCAAATTCGACATACAATATCGCCCCCACACTGCCATTAAAGGACAGGTGGTCACCGACTTCATTGCAGAATTCACCAACGTAGAAGGACAGGGGGCAAAAGAGGTTCCACAATGGAGCACCCACACAGACGGATCCTCTAATAAGCAAGCAGGCAGAGCCAGCGTGATACTCCATAGCCCGAAAGGGGATAAGATCGAATGCATGGTCCATCTGGACTTCCCTACAATGAACAATGAAGCAGAGTATGAAGATTTATTAATAGGACTAAACCTCGCCATGGCCGTAGGCTGAAAATTTGGTCATCTACTGCGATTCCCAAGTGGTGATTAGTCAGGTCAATAGAGAACACTATTGCAGGAGTGAACGGATGAAGAAATATCTAAAACAGGTGAAGGACCGAGTCAACAATCTCCAAGCAAAGTTCATTCAAATCCCAAGGGAAGAGAACGAGCACACCGATCAGCTTGCTAAAACTTTGTCAGTAGAACATATGGTCATCCCCAATCAGGTACTGTCCTTCGTTCAAGTCTCACCACTAATAGACTGCGTCAACGTACAAGAGGTTAGATTCGAGAACTGTTGGACAACACCAATAGTTATGAGAGAAGTTCACGAGAAAATTTGCAGGTTTAACTCGAGATCGCGCTCGTTGGTACAAAAGCTAATCAAGGCAGGATACTATTGGTCAACCATGCAAAAGGATGCTCATGCATAAGTGAAGGCTTACGACAAATGTCAGAGATTTGGCAACTTCATCAAGCAACCAACAGAGGAACTTACCTCTATGACGGCCCCGTGGCTGTTCGCTTAATGGAGGCTGGATATCATGGGTCTATTCCCAACAGTAGTAAGGTAGCTAAAGTTCCTAGTGGTCAGTATTGACTACTTCACAAAATGGATGGAAGCAGAAGCCTTAGCCACTATTACAGGGAAGAATATACGAAGTTTCGTGTGGAGGAACATCATATGCATGTATGGCATACTCAGAGTACTTGTCTCAGACAATGGGAAACAGTTCAATAATGACGCATTCAAAGACTTCTGCTCGGAGCTGGGTATCAAGAACCATTACTTATCACCCGCCCACCCACAGGCCAACGAATAAGTTAAGGTGATAAACCGATCCTTGCTAAAAATAATCAAGACTCGGCTCGAGGGGGCAAAGGGTATATGGCCCGAGGAGTTGCCAAGTGTTGTGTGGGCATACAGGACAATGGTGCAGACACCTACAGGAGAAACCCCGTTTCGACTAGCATATGGGAGCGAGGCGGTCATCCCAGTAGAAGTAGGACTTACAAGCTACAAGGTGGAAAACCACGATGAAAGCAAGCATGATGAAACCATGCACTTACAGCTTGACCTGGTGGACGAGGTAAGAGCAGCAACCGAGCAAAGGCTAGCATAGTACCAGAATCTCATGGCCAAACACTACAACTCCAAGGTCAGACACAGTGACTTTCAGGTAGGAGATCTCGTCCTCAGAAAGGTAATGGGCACTACAAAAGACACCTCCTAAGGAAAGCTCAAACCTAACTAGAAAGGACCATACAGAGTAGTATCTGGCATCGGAAAGGGACATACCACCTGGTGACGCTGGATGGACAAAAGTTGCACCACCCATGGAACACAGAACATCTAAAGAAGTACTACCGGTAGACCGATAGTAGGAGATAAGCAACGACACTCCTCATTTCCAATTTATTTCTTTCTAGTCTAGTTTTTATTTTTAAGCCTAAGGGCAAGTCTTTGTTTTATTTTTTCAAAGACAATTTCTATGCATGAACTACCATTACAATAAGAGGAGTTATTCAGAATCACCCCGTTATATATTTTTTTCTACAATTTCATTAAGTCCATAAAGTGGACGGGTCTATTATTAAATAGACAATTTCATTAACTCCATTAAGTGGACGGGTCTATTATTAAATAGACAATTTCATTTAGTCCATAAAGTGGATGGGGTCTATTATTAAATAGACAATTTTATTTAGTCCATAAAGTGGACGGGTCTATTATTAAATAGACAATTTCATTAAGTCTATAAAGTAGACGAGTCTATTATTAAATAGACAATTTTATTTAGTCCATAAAGTGAAGGGGGTCTATTATTAAATAGACAATTTCATTTAGTCCATAAAGTGGACGGAGTCTATTATTAAATGGAGAATTTCATTAAGTCCATTAAGTGGACGAATCTATTATTAAATAGATAAATTAAATGTCCATAAAAGTGGACGGCTCTATTATTAAATAGATAAATTCATTTAGTCCATAAAATGGACAAGTCTATTATGAAATTGACGAACGGGTCTATTACGAAGACCAATAAAATAGACGGTCTATCCTGGACAAGCCCCAAATAGTCCTTAAAGAGGACGGGCGCATACGTGAAGGACAAAAATTACTCAGGCGGATCCAACTTTTGTATAATGGGTGATTTCCTATAGACGGGCTCATCTAAATGATGGTGAATCAAGTCTAGATAGTAGATGGGTTCAACAGTAAAAATTAACACTACACAAAGGACGAATCCATCTAAAATACCATTTTGTTAAAGTAAAACAGATTAAGTAAATAAATATTACTTAAAACCCTTAAGGGGTAATATTTTGCATAAATGACAGATAAAAGGCTGTTTCCCAAATGATTACAAATTCTAAAAAAAAAAAACTAGGGAAGTTGGGTGTTTTCAACATTCTCGGGAACACGCTCAGGTTGACGGGCATCTCCCTCGACGGTTTGAACTTGAGCTTGAGGAGGAGCTAACTCCCCGTTGCCAAGAGCCGTATCATCTGCAAAGAGATCCTCCGTACTCTCAGAGGTGACAGGCTGAGCAGTGGTTTAGGCCTAATCATCAATATGGAGCATTGAGAAGTCAAGGTCAGGGCAAGCATTCTTGGCTTGACGGATGGCAGCATCAAATCCATCCGCATAGAAGACCGCGAGCTCCTCTATGAGGGCATTAAAGTCGCGATATTCCTGGATTGCGGCCTCCTTTGCTTGACGGAGCTAATCCCTGGCATCTTTAATATCTTTCTCCTTGTCCTCTAGGACCTTTTTCAGGGTCTCCATATAGTCCTTAAGCTCTTTCCAGGCTATCTCCGACATAGTAAATTTCTTGTCCATGCCCACCTTCTAAGCCTTCAACTCGTCCTCTGTCGACGCCGCCTTCTTACGTACACGGTCCAATGCCGTCTCATGATTTAGACATCGTCCCATTAGCCCCTTCATAATAACCATGGCCTGAAATATGGAAGGGAATGATTAGTTTCAAACTAATTAAGAGGTAAAGACGGATGAAAAGTGGACGGGCAAGATTACCTAAGCGATGCTAAAAAGCCCCGTCTCCCCCATCACCTCCGTCGAGTGGTTACTTAAGTCCTCATAGTCTTCAGATGTTATGATGGACGAAAGCCCCTCCAAGGCGTGTTTGGAGTTCTCTCGGAGGAGGACGGGTGGCTTTACCTAGGAGGTAGATAAACCCTTCATAAAGCCCTTCCCCACACCATGTTTGATAAGGGTGACCATCTTCTCAACCTCCAAACCCAGGATAGGGTCCATAGTGATTTTGGGCTTCTTAGGTAGACGGTCCTGTTTCTCTAGCTGTTTTCTCTTTATGGACGGTTTAGATGAAACCGTCCCCCTATGGGGTTGTCCGCCATCCTCTTTCTTCTTGGCAACCTGTTGCTTAATAGCAGCCCTTCTGCTAGCAGCGTCCATCTCCGCAAAAGTGGACGGACACACTTAGATGTGCGTGATGTGAGAATAATCAGTTAAAGTTAGGAATTAGAGGACGGACTTATAGTTTTTGACTTGAGCGTTGTATCGATGGGCTGCTGTGGTTGGCTTTGGTCCATCACAGTACCAATGGATGGTATCTAACGTGACCAACTTGGACCACGTCCTCTCTTCTAGCTTAGACTTCCTAAAAATTCTCTCCAGAAAACTCCACTCTTCAAGAGAAACTTGTGGATGGTCGCGAACTGCAAAAGAAGACAGTTAAAATAACACGGCGAATAAAAGACGAGCCTAATATAGATGGGTACATACCAAACGATGGCAATATGCCTCATGTAGTGTTAACGGGCATAATCATTGTCACCAAGATGGCACATCCACTCGTCACCCTCCATGAAAAAATACTGACTCTTCCAGTTCCTGTTAAAATTGGGGGTCTCACACACAAGCCTCAACAAAGGACTTCTAGGCACGAAGCTGTACATACTCTTTGATTGGGCAATCTCATCAAGACGGTAACAATGAAGGAATTCTCGCACCGTCAACCTCCTGGCACCGTCGGACATTGCCTCGTACAATACCTCCACGCCTACGAAGACCCTCCAAGCGTTTGGGGAAATTTGGTTGACAGACAAACCTAAGTGTTGAAAGAGTTAACGATGGAGCGAACTCAAGGGGAATCTGAGCCCTGCCTTCAGCATTTACTCGTAAACCCCCACACCTTCAACTCCGTCATAATAGCATTTCTCCAACTGGTAAGGTAGATGGAAAGGTATGTTGTTAGGTATTTAGTACTTGACCCTAAGTGTTTTGAAGTGGTTTTCTTTGATCGAGGAGTTAAAATCATTGACCGTCCATATAGGCAACATGATGAACTCCCTACGCCCATCAAGACCCACGACGGATTGAACTGGGGCCTCAACATCATCTAGGCCTTCACTACGGTCATCTTCTAGCCTTTCCGTCTCCAAATCCTCATCCCTTGAGGAAGGAAAACTAGCTGACAGACTCCTTTCTTCACTCGGAATGTCAGGGTCTTTGTGACCTGACGGGTATACTTCATCGTAGCCCGCTCCGTTGCGAACAAACTATTAGTTACTCGACGCACTAGACATAACCTACATGTGACGGTAAATCCTAAGACTATAACAGGTCTATAATAAATGACGGAAGTACCAAGTCTAGAAGTGAAGTGCATAGAACTTAAGGAAAGAATACTTACCAGGTTGGGACTGGACGGTACGAAGCTTTGATGACAAATGCAACAAATGAACGATATGATCGTTTGGCAATAATGACGGGTACGCTATGATCGTAGATTTCAACAGAAAAGTAAAGAAATGAGAGAAAAAGAGCTTGGCTTATATAGAGGGACGACACAGAAGACGAAGGGACACTTCGATTCAAGTGAGTGACCATCCAGTAAACGCCACGTGTCCTTCGTCACTAATGATCTGTGGACAACCTGTCAAGGCCAAGAGTGTTCCCCGAGTAATCAGGTTAAACCGTCACCCCATGAGTCCTTCCACTAAGAGATCACAGACCCATGGGGTGAAGGGGGCAACTAAAGAGGATGAGAATTGGAGGTGACGAATCCATGCAAATGAACTTGACAATGCTTGGCAGATAGGTTAGTATTAAGCGAATCCTGGGTGGATGGGCACAGGGTGGACAGATCAAAGGTCCATCCACGTGGCGCTCAATTAGACATTATGTAATCTCCAAGAAATCCTAAACGGAAACGATTTGCATTTCGGGGTTAACCCTAGTCCATAGAGTCCCAATATGAATAGGATTCCACCATGAGGAGAATTCCAGAATATACGCGCGCATTAATGGAGATCTTCCCTATAAGGAAAAGACTTGTTGCGCAAGTATGAGAGTTCGATTCTACATTACTATAAAAGCCCAAAGACCTTCAAAAAATAGGTATGCATAATTCACCCCAGTTTTGGCACTCTAGAGTTGTAGAAAGGTTTTCTGACTTAACTTTCGGAGGGTCCTTGGTTGGTACCACACCGGTGCTCTCTTAGAGTTTTTCTCTTTTTGATTGTGCAGGGATTGTTTCGAGTGTGTGAGAACTGTGTAGCTCACTGGTAAATTTATTCGGCATCATCAAATCTTTACCAAAAAAATAGAAAGCCTCCGAGCACGCATATGAGCGCATGCTCAAAAGCTAGTGTATATATATATATATATATATATATATATATATATATAAACTCAATAAGCTAAGTTGGTGACTCTCTTTTAGTGTTAGGTCATAATTAGTTAACATTTTGTTTTTTGATTAGTAAATGGTCAGGTCAACCATACTTAGCAAAAAGGTCCAACTACGTAACTTAAAGATAAATACTTCAAAAAAAAATTTAAGGATAAAATTTTGATACCGTTCTTTAAATACAGTACATTATATTTTTTTTTAATTAAATTCATATACATAGATGTACAGATATATTAAATTTAATTATTCTTCTTTCTCAAAAAAAAATTAATTATTCTTAAAAAAGATAATATCATTTGTATGGTCTATGGGTTTGAATTTGGTTATGATGAACCAAATAAACTATACCTAAGTTTTCCATTTACCTAATAAATGTAGCTCATTCTTTAGCTAGATATGTTAGGCACGTTTCTCATGATGTAGTATGGATTGAGGACTCTCCTCCTCTGATCCTGAAATTTTTGTATTTTGATTTAGCTCATATTGCTTCTTAAATGATATTTCAGTACATTTTCAAAAAAAAAAAAAAAAAAAATCCCACTATCGTTATCCAGAACTTACAAAAGCTACTGTAGGGGCTGAGTTTGAGCACTTCTTCTATTGGATGAATGGACTCAGGCCCAACTGGCCCAATACAATAAATTTGTAGAGAGTGGGTCAAAGAGCTAGGCTTTAGCGCATGGACAACAGTTAATATGATATTCATGACAATCAAACAGAGATGAACTGAGTTTATCAAAGAAAAGTTGTTCTCCGCAGAATTCGAGGAGTTTTGTTCTAAGAAATATTGAATGATTCTAATTACAGAAGTTCTTGAGATTGTTACAGTACTATTTCTCCTCCTCTCCCTTTTCTGTGGTGGGTTTCTCCTATTATATAGTTCTCTTTAAACGATCTTAGCCTTCCACTTGTTGATCATCCAAGCCTATATTTGAGTGTCTGTCCCATCAGACACTCTCTCTGGCATTTTGTGAGTTATGGTAACCGAGGTAGCACTGTTCAGGGGTCATTTCCTCATCAATGTGGCCAGGACGTTAGTTATGGGCATTTAATGTGGAGATGACAGTTTTTCTTTGAATTACTCCTCCACCATGCTCCCTTGGCTAACTCATTGTACTTGTCCCTTTTCTTGGGATGCTTTGGGAGGCTGCTCTTGATGGCGTGCCGATTGTCCTTTCTGTGATTTCGAATGGCCGAGGACAGGATCGTCCTCGGCGATGTTTCTTGACACTTCAGACTCCCTTCGTTCGTCTTCAGACATTTCTTCCTTCTCGGCGCAAGCCTTGGGCTCGATATAAAATGGGCCGGAGTTGCCAAACTCTTCAGCCCCACAACTACCAGTAACCTTCAATTGAATAAGTGAAATATTTACATGTGAACTACGTTAAAGAAATGAGTCTATGTAGTCTTGAATCCCACTTAATTGAATGCTCCATCTTAATTTAACAGGGAAATCAGCACCACTCAAATGAGATCTACCTCATGAAAACTTTTATCTAGGATTCTATTTCTACATCATGCAGTAATTCTTTATAACGTGGTCCATAGCACAGCACCCTAATCGTTTAATGAAGCAACATGCTATAAACCGTGATTTGTAGGGCTTGCCCCAGTGCAATAAAACCGTTGTTACTCTTTCTCATAGGTAGATAGTTGGAATTTGGAAGGGGGAGGTGAGGTTCGAATCAGACATGGTGCACTGAAAAAGATGTCTTTATGACACTACCATTATACTCATTGCCAATGATGGGTTTATTAGTTGTTGGGTAATGTTAAGAACACAAAAATTGTAACATCACTTTCAAATGGGCTCACTTCTAACACTTCTTCTATAAGACTAATCACAACATACCGTCTTGGCAATTGTGAAAAAGATTGTGAAAATTTGTGTACCCTAAATTCGTTATTAGTTCCTCCATTTTGTCCACACTTTAACACCGCAACCTCATTTTTACCATTATTTTTTAAAGGTAAGTTGTAGTTAGTGTAATATCATTTTCATACAATCTCACTACTGACATTATTTTTATTAGTAACAATAACAATATATCAAATCAACAGCTGCAATAAATCATAAAATTTTCATATCTCTAAATTTCTTTTTTGTTCTTTTCCATTTGATCCCCACCTTAGCCCTTCAATCCCCTTTTGCCCATTTTGTTGAGACGATTACAGGCACAGAAAATTTCACGCTCTCACGTAGACATGCTAGTATGCTACTCTCCTTACTTGACTATCTTTTTATTTATCTATTTAGCTTGGTTAGAAATACTAGATATGCCACCCCACAACTTAAACCTACTCCCCCACCCCCCCCCCCCCCCCCACCCCCCCCCCCCCCCCCCCCCCAATCTGCCTCAAATGCGGTTGGTACCTCACTTAACTTACTTGGGCACAAAGGAAAAAGGGAGTATGAAAATTTTGGTGCTAGACTTATTGTTGTTGAGAACCATGGACCCATCCCTTTAAAGAAGTATTCTCCTTCTCTCTTTAACATCCTTATTGGCTTTGATGGTGAAATGGGCATTAGCCCTTGCCGGCAGGATGATGTGGAAGGAAATTTTAGTTGAAGGTGATGCTTGCTTAATTGCTTGGTGCTAACTTGATCCTCTCTTAAAGGGTGGGGTTGAAGCATCGATCGTACAGTTTAGCCACAATTGCTAGAGATGTGATAGAGCTCAAAGAGTTTGTTAGTTGTAAATTTTTCTGAAGTTGGTAGATTGGCAAACTCTGCCTCTCATGAGTTGGTTCAACATCCTCTCTATCTTTGTATTATATTATTATGGGTTGGTAAATCTTACTCATTTCTCCAAGGCCCTAGAACAAGCTCCTAAGATGGACTTTTGTAGTACTCCTTTTGTTGTTATATAAATGTCTTTTCTAGCCCAACCAAAAAAAAAAAAAAAAAATCAAACTAAAGGTTTGCATAAATTGGAGGTGGTATCTTGTGTGATAGGCACATGTAATATAACTCTTTTATGTATATGGGTTCTAAGTCTATAAATCTCATAAACTCATGCATGTAATAAGAATGTTGTATCTTGTGGAATAAGGTACTTTTTGCATAAATTAGAGTTACCATATGGTATTTAAAGTGAGGGGGTATTTTCATACATGCCTATTATTAAAACATTTAGGAGGTGCACAATTATAAGTTGCATACAACCCAACCCTTTGTGCAATCACAAGTTATATAGATCTCAATCTTTAGACTAAAATATTATTTACATTCTTTAAGATTGCATCTAAATTAGTCTCTTTTGGAGGATAATTTTTAAATTGGTCTCTTGAAAACTTGTAATTTACATTGTCAACTGTTACAATAATGTCAATGTGCACCTTCTGTTAACATTCTTTATAATCTTATCATTAATCCACCAAAAATTATTGTTTTGAACATGAAATAGATAAATCGACATTGTTTTTAAGCGGAGTAACAACGAAAATACCATGGAACATAATGGAAAGGGCAAATTCATATTATTATAATAGTCAGTAGTGTAAATTGCAAGATTCAAATTTAAAAAAATAATAATAATAATTGTAACTTTTTATTTTTCCTTTTAAACTTATTTTCATCGATGAATAAACATAACTTTTTGAACCAAAAAACACTTTAATAACTTATAATAATAATAAATATAAAAATTTTACCAAAAAATAATAAATAAAATAAAAGACCGTATTTGTAAGGATATTTTAAACATTTCAGTTAGCCTAAGCCTGAAGCCAGGTTGTAGAGGCCTAGAGTTCAGACATAACTCATATTTGGGCTGGAGATTCATCCTTATAAATCAGGTTTAAGTTTGTACTTTACACAAATCTACCAAGGTCCCCCAAAGGCCCACATTATCAGCTATTCAGCCGTCATCTCTCTCTCTCTCTCTCTCTCTCTCTCTCTCTCGATTATAGTAAATGTATTTTATTTTTTTGGGGGGTAAAAACATATTTTTTGTCAAATTCTATTTCAGTTGAAAACATATTAACCTAATCCATCCAATTCTTGTTCAATTGTCATTATAACTCTGGGTTACAAGAAAAAAAAAATCTACAATGCCACATGGTGCTCTATCATAATGACAGAACCTTTTTTTTTTTTTTTTCTTTTTAAAAAACAAATACGAACACATACACAAGAAAGAGGAAAAGTAGCTCTAACACAAAAGCATACTACATACTCCACTCAAAAATCATAATACATAATAACAAAACTAAGTAAAACTAATTTGGGACATCTACAATTATTTTTACTAAGCTTTTTTAAAACTCTAAGAACTGAATAAAACTTTACTCAAATCTTATATTTTCAATTAGTGAGAGTCTGGGAACACAACAAAATCTCACAACATTTTCAAATCACTTTTGTTTTGAGTTGTGGACCTTGCGGTAGGTTCATGTGAAAGAGGAAAAGTAGTTCTAACACAAAAGCACACTACATACTCCACTCAAAAATCATAATTCATAATAACAAAACTAAGTAGAACTAATTTGGGACATCTACAATTTTTTTTTTACTAAGCTTTTTTTAAAACTCTAAGGACTAAATAAAACCTTACTCAAATCTTATATTTTCAATTAGTGAGAGTCTGGGAACACAACAAAATCTCACAACATTTTCAAATCACTTTTGTTTTGAGCTGTGGACCTTGTGGTAGGTTCATGTATAATCTTTTTTTTTTTTTTTTTAATTCTATATCATATTATTTTGACCTACTCTTTTTTTAAAGCCATCTACAGCCCCATCAACCAAGAGTAGAAGAATTACATAATTTTTCTTCCCCATAAGCAAGTCCTGAGTCTCCCGACCCCAAGTAAGTTCTTGGGCTTGGGTTACTATGATTTTCAAATCATAAATGTCTGTAATTTTGTGCTCTATTTGGGTCAGCCCAAGTCAAGCCCATAGTTAATAAAAGTAAAAACCCAAACCCACATAATAATATTTTATTATTATAATTCCTATGAAACCTCTGCTTTTTTTTTTTTTAGACAATTACCACATCACCCTTGATTTTACCAATCCTTATCTGCAATTTCATCGCGATTTCCGGAAAAGACAAGGGTATAACAGCCATTTTTGCCACAGAAAATTGTCATCCTCTTGTTGTTGTTGTTCTTCTTCTTCTCCTTCCTAATCTCTTCGGAATCGTCAATTTTCACGGTATATTTCCATTAATGGGCGACGAAAATTCCAATTCTGCCCCTGGGCCCCACCACAACGACCGTGTCAAGCTCAACGTTGGTGGCAAACTCTTCGAAACCACACTCTCAACCATACAGTCCGGTGGCTCCGACTCACTCTTGGCCGCCTTATCGAACCGGACCACCGACGACCCGAACCCGAGCCCGGTTTTCATAGACCGAGACCCGGAGATATTCTCTGTCCTCCTCTCTCTCCTCCGATCGAATCGCCTCCCCTCCACGTCTCGCCAATTCTCCAAACAAGAGCTCGCCGATGAAGCTCTCTACTACGGCATCGAATCGCATCTCAAGTCGGCGGTGTCTCCTCCTCCTTTCGCCGGAATCGACGCCTCCGTCGTCTCCACCATCCGTCCTGCCTCCGAAGGACTTCCCTCGGCGTTCACAGCCGCCGCTGGCGACGGATCGATCTGGATCGCTCATGGCGGTCAGATCTCGAGCTACGATTGGAATCTCTACCACACCGCGACGATTCGGACTCACTTGGAAGATATCACCTCGATCTGCAGAGTTTGGCCGGAGATCGCAGTTGTAGGATCAGAATCCGCCGCCGGACTTCACTTCTACAATTTCTCCAGCGGCCGCCACGTCGGCACCACGCAGTGGACCGACCCGACCGACACGCGTATCTACAAAGCGCGAGTCACAGCAATCGCCGACTCACAGGATTCGATCTTCGCCTCTTTCGATTGCCCGCACAAAGAGAATTGCGTGCTCGTGATCGACAAATCGACGCTCCAGATCGCGTCGGAGCTCGGCCGCCAGTCCGGAAACTCCGCAAAACACATCGTCCCCGGAAAGCTGACGTGTATCCCGGAGAAAAACCTTCTAGTCGGAACCGCCGTCACGAGCGGCGCTTTCGGCTACTCTGGGTACATCAGATTGTGGGACGCGAGGTCCGGCGATGTGGTTTGGGAAACGAGCGAGCCAGGTTCGGGTCGGAGCAGTAGGTTCGGAGACTCGTTCGCTGACGTGGCGGTTGACACGGACGAGTCAACTCTGTACAAAATATGTTCGAAATCGGGGGATTTGGGAATGGCAGATGTTCGTAAATTAGGGGACGATCCGTGGGTATATTTGAAAGATAGGAACCCAAGTATGAGAAACACAACAAGTGGAGGAGGTGAGGGCAATAGCGTAATTCAGTGTTATAAGAAGCAAGTGTTTGTGGGAAGAGGTGGGGGTTTAGAGGTTTGGTCAAGAGTGGAAGGAAGAGAAAATGGAGTGGAAAATGAGAGTGAAGAGGGTTTTTTACATAGGAGGAATTTTGTGGACAAAGTTGAGGATTGTGAGAGAGGGATTATTATGAGAATTGAAGGTGGTGGGGATAGGTTGTTTGTTAGTAGAGAAAATGTTGAGGGTATTGAGGTTTGGGAAAGTTCTCATTCTTCTGGTACTGTTTCTGCTTTGTGACAATTGGGTTTTGTGTTTTTTTTTTTTTTTTGGGTAAATGGGGAATTGGATCTCAAAAGGCTTTCTTTTCTCTCTGTTAATTGTGTAAATCGTAATGTAATTTGAGTTCAGCTTTTGAATGACTATGATTGTGTCCTAAGGCTATGATTGATCCATTCCTGAGCTTTTTTTGTGCTCTTTCTTATCACAATCACATTTATGATAAACCTCACTATGAATAGAAGAAAAAATGGTATCATTTCACTATGAATAGGAGAAAAAAGGGTATCATTTACCATGCTTCGAGAGTATTAAGAAATACTCTCGATGATTATGTTCACAAAGGCAGTAGCCTAAGTGGGCTATATAGCCATTCTCAGGCTTTTCCCAACTCCAATTCAAGCAATCCATTTGTTGAAAGTTGACAAAAGCACTTCATTTTAAAGCAATTCAGCTTGTTTACTAGTTATATTGTTCTAGATGGGAAAGTGTCTATTTAGGAAGCACTAACACTTCGTTCGCACACATGTTTTACTACTGTGTTCGGGGTCCGTGCTTACTAGCTTGTATTTCACTTATTCAAAAAATTATGAGTAGTTCTGGTACCACAACTCTATGCACAACTTTGTGCACAACTCGCCACGTGGGTAAGTTGTTTACAAAGTTGTGCTCAAAGTTGTGTCACTAGAATTTTTCCAAAATTATATATATAAAAAAAATAAACGTGTCACTAGAATTTTTCCAAAATTATATATATAAAAAAAATAAACAAAGCTTAAGTAATTGTTGCAGAGCGAGTTGTGCGCAAAGTTGTGCGCAAAGTTGTGCCACCAAAATTTTCCAAAAATTATACATGAAAAAATATACAAAGCTTGAGTAGTTGTTGCAAAATCACATCACATGGCTTAGCCTAAAACGGTCAAACAGTCAAACAGAAACTCATGTAAGTGTAAAAAGTACAGGTACTAGTATAATTGGTAGGCTCAGGTTTAGGTACTGTAGACACAATGATAGAATATATTATTTTTCATAGACTAAGGAGTTAAGAAGTCAACTGACTCGAGTAGAATGAAACACCGAAGTTACAAGGAATTAGGAAGGAAAGTTGTATGGCGAATGTCGTCAACGCGGTGATGGCTTGTCTCTGACATTGTCTCTCCCAGAAATTTCCCTCCTACGGTTTCTACAATATAGCTTTCAACCCCACTAGTCTTTCCAGGTAACATCTTCTATAACTTAACTTTTTTTTCTCTGGCTTTCTCCAATAAACAGTTTATTTATATAATCTTAGGAGATCCTAAAGCTTACCATTCCTTGAAGGTAAACATTTTTTTTTTTTTTTAACTTTGTGGTTTTCAACCATATGTGCTCTGCTCACCTTCGTAGACACTTTATTCTTGTTCCAACTGATATTGTAGTTTTTTTTTTTTTTTTTGGTATTACAGAAAGCTGAGGTAACTGGTGAACATGGCATCCTTTGTCAGAATAACAGGTACTTTGCACTTGTTTATAAATAATGTAGTAGTTTCAGCACATTGGGTTAAGTTGTTACACAAATGAATTAAAAGAGAAATCTCACACTCGGCATCTCATTTTGATTGTTGACTTATTTTGGGTCTTCAAAGTTTTCTCAGTCTTTAATCATAGCTGTAGAGTTACTAAGATTTAAGAACACATGCATCCGTCAAAATTTGGCATTATTCTACACTGGATTTCAATTGCTCTTTGTTGTAATAGAAAATAATTTAGTCCCTTGCATTTCATCCTGTATTTTCCTTACCTTACAAGTAATATGGAACTATCTGCAGAATCTGGCATATTCCATGTGCTCTTTTCTTTTCAAAAGCCATTCACAAATTATCAGTACAAAAAGTAATTTCTTTGAAGCACCATTTATGGTCATAGATCCTTAATCGTAATAATATTCGGACTAGGATCTTTAAGAGCTTTTTGGATAACTCCACCGTGAAATCTTAAAATCCTATCCTTTCACTATGAAATTTGTAGATAGGATTTTGTACAAAACAATGGAAAAGGCAGTTCTTTAACCCTTGATATCAAATACGCCCATGGAAATTTGTAAGATTTCAAAGAATTCAATTGGTGATTACTGCTTTAAATTCATTTATTTTACTTGATGGTCATGTCATCAAAGGGCTAGTTCAACTAGAGGGTTACAAATTATTCATCCATATATTAAGCCACTTTAGATTTTTTTGTTTATTTAATTATTGGTGTATTCTAAAGGCACTTTCTTCCTCTTCCATTGCAGTTCTGGTATGGGCCGACATACTAACAGCTTATGCCTTGTTTGTGATGATGCCATACTTGACAACTGTCTGGAATCTTAACATTACCCGTGCTGCTGCAATTGTGAATGTGTTTTCTGGTGTTGCAACCATAATGCCTATAGGCATGGCCTTCCTTGTCGATGCTTTCATGGGTGACTATTGGATGCTCTTGCTCTCCAGTCTTGCTTATAGCTTTGTAGGTTTTCAAAATTTCCCTCATTTTTTATGTTTGTCTACTATGCTACGAATATTTCAAATTTTTGTTGTTCAAATATGCTTTAGTTAGCTTTTATCATTTCTCCATGAGCCTTGTAGCCCAATGACATTACCTGGTCTTTGGGTTCAAATTCCCCCTCCCCTCTTGTTGTAGCAAATAGAATTATATATATATATAATAAAGGTAATATTCCTCACTTCAAACATCATAGATATATAGGCGCAACAACATTGAATGGATAATCAAGGAGCAACATTGGGCATCTCATCTAAATAGAATCACTTAAAAATCATTGACACATGGATTATTTTGACTGAGGAATGTTATGCTGCATGATTATTTCTTCTTCGTCTTTTCTAATTTGAATTAATTGCAGCTATCTGCCTTAAATGATGGGAGCATTTATAACACCCACCCTAAATTATAAAGTAATGGAATCAACACCTAATTTGAGATTAACTTGCATTTTTCATCCCACCTTCCATATTACTATGTAAATTAATGAATTTGAGGGTAAATTACTCTCAAATTGAAGTGTTGGTTGCAAAATTCTTATAGGTTAGGTTGCACATTGCAAATGCTTTCATAGTTTAGGTGAATAGCTACTCATAAATATGTTTATTTAAACATTGATTTGGATGATGTAGTGAACATCACAAATGAATATTAAAGAAGGGTGTCAATTGCAAAATATTGTATTTTAGGGTGCAAATTGCAATGCCTTTGTAATTCCCGGTCTGCAATGAGATAAGCCACTTATGTTTATCAATTTGTAATGCTGTTATGACAATGTTATTGATCCAAAAATGTTATCCAGTTCATTCTTTTGCACAGTATAGGTTTTGACAAAGTCATGGGATTTACCAGAAGATGTACTAATAATTGGCTGTCACTGCAGGGGGTGAGCTGCTTGGCAATGTCAACACCACCTGTCCTTTCTAATGCTGCGGGCAACTGTGGGGAATACAAGCCACATTGCATTGGTGATGCCCAAAAGGTTCTCTTCTATACAGCGTTAGCACTCATAGCTATTGGGATATCTGGTCATATCACATCCTTAGAGTCTTTCCTGAATCATCAAATAAAGAACCAAACAAGTGATCAAGATGATTCAGAAAAGCCAAAGCCAACTCCATGGCAAGCGGCAGGCAGCTGTGGTGTGATTCTTTTTCCAATTGTTGGATGTATTGCACTTCCGTACATAAAGCCATGGTCTGTCCGATTTGGAATACCAGCAATATGTACTGTAGTGGCAACTTTTCTTTTCACAACTGGCTCCTGTGCATACAGACATTATAAACCACAGGGGAGTCCTCTTACAACTCTATGTAGAGTCTTTGTAGCCTCAGCTTCCAAGATGTGTCGTCATCTCCCATCAAATGATAATCAGGTGCCTCACAAGATGTGTCATCATCTCCCATCAAATGATAATCTGGTGCCTCACCCCTGGGGTCTCAGGTTCTCTCTCTCTCTCTCAACCTAGAAACTTGATGATACAAAGTCATTTATTTTGAAACCCAATTACCCACATTTTTGCATTTAACAGAGTTTAGAAAGTATAATGACCTCACTAATGTTCATGATTCATGCTTGTAACTATTTTCCAATTTACTAACTTCTAATAGTTGACAGAACAATATTTTATCAACTGTTAGTTATGACTTACATGTTACAAATTTTTTATCAAGCTGTACACATTTCCTACAGTGTTATCTGAAACATAATTTTTTAATATAGGTGCCTCGACAAGGCTGCAGTCCAAACCCAAAATCAAGAGAAAAATAGATGGAAACTTTGCACCACAAAAGAGGTGGAGGATACTAAAAACGTTATACGCATGATACCCATGTGGATGACCTTCATTATGTGTGGGGTTGTGATTTCCATAGGAAACACTTATTTTTTAGAGCAAGCAACGGATATGAATCGCAAGGTTGGAAAATTGAAGGTCCCTCTTCCTATATTAAAATTTTTCTATGACCTTGTTAAAGACCATTTCAAAAGTCTGTATGTCACAGTAGCTAAAAAAGTAATTCCAAGAAGATATGTCCCCCCCTATGGAATCATAGTAGCAATGCTGTTTTCTATACTATGTTGTATCACAGCTGCAGAAGTGGAAACCAGGAGGCTAGACGTGATTAGAAGGCACGGGTTGCTTGACAAACCTAATGACAGTAAAGAGAAAATTCCAATGAGCATGTTCTGGCTTCTTCCACAGTTTCTCCTTCTTGGTGCTGTTGATGGAATGTCTAACTTCAGCATTGATCAATTCTTCACTACTCAAGCTCCTACGTCAATGAGCCGCTACTTGAAACTTTTCAGCCACGGTGTAATTGGAGCTGGAACTGTGGGTAGTGTTCTTTCAGTTTATGTTGTGGGTAAGGTCAGTGAAAGGGGAGGAAGACCAAGTTGGTTTCAGGACACACTGAATAAAAGTCGATTGGATAACTACTATTGGACACTGACAGTGTTGAGTTCTACAAATCTTATTTTGTACATCTTCGTGGCATCACGGTACACCTATAAAGACCCACCAAATGAAGATGACGATAAAGCAACAAAGAATGAAGGACCTGCCTAGCCTTAGGAAGATGGTGTGCATTGATGTTGTTGCTGTGGTTGGTATACTAGGAAGAATTTCATTTTACATCCATTCCCCTGTATTCTCCAATTCAATGTGGCAGTATTCTCTGTATACCTTAACGTTTGTCAAGTGCAATGTGGCAAGAAGCTTAATTTAATGAAACTGCTGAGATTTCCCTTTTTTCCTTCAAACCCTTTTTGATAATGTTTCTCACCAGACCACACGAATTGAAATTGACCTTGAATTCTAATTCTTTGTTCTTTTCTTTTTCTTAAAGAACGTAATAAGAAATGATTAAAAGGGCTTTTTTAAGAATGAAAAGAGGAGGGACCGTAACTCAGGAACTGATCTATAGGAGGGTACTATAATTGGGTTTGCTATTATATAGGAGGGTATTGAGGTATGGGAAAGCTCTAATTCTTTAGGTGCTGTTTCAGTTTTGTGACATTGGGTTTTTTTTATTTTTTGGGTTAGGGGAATTGGATCTCAAAGAGACTCTTTTCCTTTAAGGCAAAAATTCATAGTATTAATGTTATAGAGAAATCATGTCATAAAAACACTGTTTCAACTCTACATATCAGTTTTGGTATAAGTTATCCAAACCTTTTTAAGGTTTGTGTCTTAGAAACATAATTTTAGTTTTAAATATAGGTTATACAAAAATTGTATCTTACAAACATGATTTCAGTTTTAAATACACATGTTCAATTTAACATCAAAAAACCTAAATATTGTATATATTGTAGATACTTGGGGAAAGAGAGGGTGAAGTTAGGAGATTATTTCATCACACTAGTATAGATTTTCCTCATTCAATTTCCTTTTCAAAAAACCAAGAGTACCCCCCACACCCATATGTCTATTTTCGATTTCCCCATTGCATTCCTGTAAGCTGGAAGCTTGGCTAGACCCTAATAGTCTCTTGAAGAGCTCAGCTGGACCCTTGGGGAAAGGAGAGGGTTGAGCCCACCTCTTCTATTACCATTGGAGCCTCTCTTCACTGTAGCCTCCGTTACTCGTGCTCTTCAAGAACACAGTCAACCTCCATTACTCATGCTCTTCAAGAACCATCACTTGAGAATTTGGGAGAGAGGGTGAATTTGAGTCTGATTTAATAAGTGCTTGATCATTTGATTGGTTTAATCTTGCATAATAGGAAGAATGCTTACATGGAATTGGAATAGTTGAATGTATTATATTTTATTCTTTTATTTAGCCGTGTGACAATTGTGTATATGGTTATGTGCACTTGAGCATGTCAAATAAACACCCCTCGATAAACAATTTTTTTTTTTAGATAGCAAATAAAAATTCTAGTTTTTTTTTTTTTTTTTTTAATGAAAAAAAAATACACTTCTATTTCACTGTTGGGCTGGCACCAACAGTTAAAGATACTTAAAGACACGATAAAGTTAGTATCTATTGTCATCTTGATGGAGTAAAATGCATCAGCATGGTTACGAGGAATTAGGAAAGTTGTAAGACTGAACTCTGAAAGTGACAAAAATGTAGGTTAACGCGGTGATGGCCTATCTCTCACATTGTCTCTCCCAGAAATTTTCCTCCCACACTTTGTAGTAAAATATAGCTTCAACCCCACTAGTCTTTTCAGGTATAACGTCTTCTATAACTTACTTTCTTCTCTGCTTTCTTCAACAAACTTCTTATTCATATACAATTTTGATCTCATGTTTGCTTATCATTTCTTGAAAATAAGCTTGTTTTTTAGCTTTTAAGGCTTTCAATCATATGTGCTGACCTTCTTAGAGGTCGTACTTAGTCCACAAACCTCTCACTTCTGTGGGATCTAGGAATAGTGATTGGTAGGCTTTGTTGCATGTTATTTTGGTTGTTCTCTCTCAGAACTTAGCATGTTTTGATATAATAGTTTCAACTAGTTTTGTAGTTTTTTGGTATTACAGAAAGCCGAGGGAGGGTACTTGTGAGCATGGGATCCTTTGTCAGGATAACAGGTACTTTGCTCTAGTTTATAAATAATCTAGTAGTTTAAGCACATTGGGTTAACTTGCTACACAAATGAGTTCAAGAGAAATCACACAGACACACACTTGACATCTCATTCTGATTGTTGACTTATCTGGGTTTTTTTTTTTTTTTTTTTTTTTTTTTTTTAAATCTTTAATCATAGTTATAGAGGTACTAAGATTTAAGAACACGGGAATCCCCTGAAATTTGGAATTATTCTACAGAGAGGATTTTAATTGCTCATTTGTTTTAATATTAAATAAGCCCCCATTTGCTCTTTTCATTCTGAAAGCCATTCTCAAATTATCAGTAAAAAAAAATTCTTTGAAGCACCATTTATGATCATAGATCCTTTAATCCTACAAGGAACTTTTTTGAGTTTTTTGGATAACTCTACCATGAAATTCTTAAAATTCTATCTATTCACTTGAAATAAGAATGAGGGAATTTGCCACATTCTAATCCAGAAACCAATGGAAAAGGAAAATCTTCGACCCTTGATGTCCAAGAATGCCTATGGAAATTAAGATTTCAAAGAATTCAATTGGTGATTACTGCTATAAAGCCAGTTATTTTACTTGACGGTCATGTCACCAAAGGGTTAGTTCAACTTTAGGGTTACAAATTTTCCATTTAATGAAAATGTTTGATATATTAAGCCACCATAGATTTTTTGTTTATTTAATTATTGGTGTATTCTAAAGGCACTTTCTTCCTCTTCCATTGCAGTTCTAATATGGGCTGACATCCTAACAAATTATGCCTTGTTTATGATGACGCCATACTTGACAAAAGTCTGGAGTCTTAACTTTACCCATGCTGCTGCAATTGTAAATGTGTTTTCTGGTGTTGCGACCATAATGCCTATCGGCATGGCCTTCCTTGTTGATACTTTCATGGGTGACTACTGGATGCTCTTGCTCTCCAGTCTTGCTTATAGCTTTGTAGGTTTTCAAAATTTCCCATATTTTTTTATGTGTTTCTACTATGCTATGAGTATTGCCAATTTTGTTGTTTAAATCTGCTTTAGTTATATTTATCAATTCTCCAGGAGCCTTGCACCCCAATCACATTGCCTGGTTGCTTCAAATCCCCCTCCCCACATGTTTTAAAAACTGAATTTTATATATATATATATATATATATAAGAAGTTATATTTCTCACTTCAAGCATCATAGTAATATAGCCTATATAGGTGCAACAATGTAGAATGAATAATCAAGGAGCAACAGTGGGCACCTCATCTAAACAAATCACTTGAAAATCGTTGATACAGGGATTGTTTTGACTGAGGAGTATCATGCTGCATGATTATTTCTTCATCCTCTTTTCTAATTTGAATTAATTGCAGCTATCTGACTTAAAATTATGTGAGCATTTATAATTATGACACCCACCCTAAATATAATGTAATCAAATCAACACTTTAATTTGAGATTAACTTGCATTGTTCACCCCGCTATCCATATTACTGTGAAAATTATTGCATTTTTGGGAAGATTACTCTCAAATTAAAATGTTGATTGCATTATTTTTATAGGTTAGGTTGGACATTGCATATGCTTTCATAGTTTAGGTGAATAGCTACTCTCAAATATGTTTATTAAAACATTGATTTGGATGGTGCAGTGAACATTACAAATTAAACTTGAATAGAAGGGTGTCAATTGCAAACTATTGTATTTTGCGGTGCACACTGCAACGCCCTTGTAATTTAGGAGTGATATTTGTTATTAACCTACTTTATCTTTTGTACTCTGCAATGAAATAAGCCAACTATGTTTATCAATATCTAATGCTGTCATGACAATGTGATTGATCTGAAAATGTTACCCAATTCATTCTTTTGCATTGTATAGGTTTTGACAAAGTCATAGGACTTACCAGAGATGTACTAATTATTGGGTGTCACTGCAGGGGTTAAGCTTATTGGCAATGTCAACACCACCTATCCTTTCTAATGCTGCAGGGAACTGTGGTGCATACAAGCCAGATTGCATTGGAGATGCCCAAATGGTTCTCTTCTATACAGCGTTAGCATTCTTAGCTATTGGGATATCTGGTTATATCACATCCTTGGACGCTTTGCTGAAACAACAAATGGAGGAGAACCAAATGCCTAGGAAAGTGGTAGCCATTGTTAGTGTGATTATTTTTCCAATTGTTGGATGTATTGCACTTCCATATATAAAGCCATGGTCTGTCCGATTTGGAATACCAGCAATATGCACTGTAGTGGCAACTTTTCCATTCACACCTGGCTCATGTTCATACAAACCGTCTGGACCGCAGCCACAGGGGAGACCTCTTACAACTGTATGTAGAGTCTTTGTAGCCTCTGCTTCCAAGATGTTTCGTCATCAACTACAAAATGATAATCAGGTGCCTCACACCCGGAGTCTCAGGTTCTCTCTCTCTCTCTCACTGTCAACCTATAAATTTGAAGATAGTCATTTATTTTCAAACCCAAGTATCCACATTTTTGCATTTAACAGAGTTTTTAGAAAGTATAATGACTTCACCAATGTTCATGAGTTCTTTTAGTGACTATTTCCTTGTTTACTAACTTCTAATAATTGGCAGAACAATATGTAATCAATCGTTGGTTATGACATACAAATTTTTTTAGCAAGCTCTACAATGTTCTTGAAAGAGGAATTTTTTAAATTCAGGTGCCCTGGCAAGGATGCAATTGTAGTCCAAACCCAAAATCAAGAGCAGAAAGAACAAAATAGATGGACACATTGCAGCAACAAAGAGATGGAGGATACAAAAAACTTTATAGGCATGATACCCATGTGGATGACCTTCATTATGTGTGGGGTTGTGATTTCCATAGGAAACACTTATTTTTTAGAGCAAGCAAATGATATGAATCGCAAACTTGGAAAATTGAAAGTCCCTCTTCCCATATTTAAATTTTTCTATGAACTTGTAAAAGACTATTTCAACAGCCTGTATGACAAAGACAAAATAACTAAAAAAGTAATTCCAGAAAGGTATGTACTCACCTTTGGAATGATAGTAGTAATTCTGTTTTCTATATTATGTTGTATCACAGCTGCAGAAGTGGAAACCAGGAGGCTTGATGTGATTAGAAGGCACGGGTTTCTTGATAAACCTAATGAGAAAATCCCAATGAGCATGTTCTGGCTTCTTCCACAATTTCTCCTTCTCGGTGCTGTTGATGGAATGTTTAATATCAGCATTGATAAATTCTTCACTAATCAAGCTCCTGCCTCAATGAGCCGCTACTTGAAACTTTTCAGCCACGGTGTAATTGGTGCAGGGACTGTGGGTAGTGTCCTTTCAGTTTATGTTGTGGGTAAGGTCAGTGAAAGGGGAGGAAGACCAAATTGGTTTCAGGACACACTGAATAAAAGTCGATTGGATAACTACTATTGGACACTAACAGTGTTGAGTTCTATAAATCTTATTTTGTACGTCTTGGTGGCATGGTGGTACACATGTAGAGACCCAAGTGAAGATGCCAATAAAGCGACAAAGAATGAAGAATTTACCCGGCCTTTAGGAAGATGATGAGCATTGTTGTTGTAGCTGTGGTTAGTAAACTTAGAACAAATTCCTTTTACATCCATTTCCTTGTATTCTCCAATTCAATGTGGCAGTATTCTCTGTATCAACAAGCTTCAGTTAATCAAACAGCAGAAATTTCCTTTCTTTTTCCTTCTGCCCTTTTTGATAATGTTTCTCACCAGACCACATGAAGTGAGACTGAACTTGAATCCTAATACTTTGTTCCTTTCGTTTCTTAAAGAACGCAGGAAGAAATGATTATAATGGTTTTTTAACAATGAAAAGAGGAGGGACTACAACTCAAGAGCTGACCTCTGGTTCTGCAAAATGGAAGGGTGAGAGAGTCTTCTGAATCTCCAACAGGAAAAGGCCACCATTATTGATTTATGCAAGTTCCACTTCAGACAAACCTGCTTGTGAAGGGGCTCCAGTCCACTAACATTGAAAATTTGAATAGTTTGTTATGTAGCCAGATGAAAGTAAGAGCCACGGTGTGTTTGATAAGCAAGATGAGAAAATTCCCCAAGGTTGTGTTTCGATTTGAGGATTTAAAATCAAATGATTAGAAGAAATAGTTGCCAGAATAAATGCAACAACACATGATGGTTTAATCTTTGAGGATTTCATTTTTTTTTTCCTTTGAGGATTTCATTTCAACAAAAACATTTGTGATATTATGAATTTGATATGACATTTTACTCCTAGTCATTTCAAATCCACATATTAACAAAGCTCAAATCCCTCCATAAATTTAATCAATAGAAAACAAAAATGTCATTTCATACTCTATTCAAGTCATTTAAACTAAATATTGAAATCCTCCCCAAATCATTCCTATTAAATTCCTTTGCACAAACAAACAACTATCTCTAATCTTCTTCTTGAGGCTGGGAAAATTGCTCATTTGCTGGTGCTTCATTAATTGCTGGGTCTTGATAGGTGTACCACAATGCCACCAAGATGTGCAAAACAAGATTTATAGAACACAATATGTTAGTGTCCAATATTAGTTATCCAATTTCCAAAAGACTTTTATACAGTGTGTCCCGAAACCAACTTGGTTTCCCTCCATTTTCACTGATCTTACCCACAACGTAAACTGAAAGGACACTACCCATAGTTCCTGCTCCAATTACCCCAATAAGTGAAAATGGCGAGTAGCATCTTACTGATTCAGGAAGTTGATCAGTGAAGTAATTATCAATGGTGTCCTTGGAGATTTTATCAAGGGCACCAATAAGGAGAAACTGTGGAAGAAGCAAGAAGATGCTCATTGAAATTTTCTCATTAGTTTTGTCATATAACATGTGCCTTCTAATCAAATCTAGCCTCCTGGTTTTCATTTTTGCAGCCGCAATACAACATAGTATAAAAAACAGCTTTGCTACAATGATTCGACATGGGGCTACATACTTTCCTGGAATTACTTTTTTAGCTACTTTGACATACAGATCAGTAAAATGATCTTTTACAGGGTCATAGAAAATTTTAAATATAGGAAGAGGGACCTTCACTTTCCAACCTTGTAATTCATATTTTTTGCTTGCTCTCGAAAGTAAATGTTTCCTATGCAAAACAATCCCACACATATTGAATGTTATCCACATGGGTATAATGCATATCAAAATTTTTGTATTTAATTACACACGTCCTTACACACACGACCATAAAGTATTTTAGAGCCGAAGCCAGAGTTTGTGAGGAGGGGTTCGTTTTAGTACTTAAAAAAGTGAAGCCTTAAAAAAGTGTATAAGAACAAATAAACAAACCTCAAGTGGTTGCTGCAAAAGCAAATGGGCATAGCCTAATAGAAGATTACAGTTCATAAATGTAATCCAAAAGTGGATGCCTCATAGTTCTAGATGGGAAACGGTCAAACGGAAATGTATGAAAAGGGTTAAAAGTACAAGTACTTCTATTTCACTGTCGGGCTGCCTCAGGTTAAATATTTGAAGACACTGAGATGAAGGTCAACGTGATGTAGTAAAATGCAACAACACAGTTACAAGGAACTAGGAAAGTTGTATGACAGAATGTCTAAAATGAAGGTCAACGTGGTGATGGCTTGTCTCTGGCATTGTCTCTCCCCTTCTCTCTCCCAGAAATTTCCCTCTACGGTTTGTACAATATAGCTTCAACCCCACTCGTCCTTCCAGGTAACACCTTCTATAACATACTTTTTTCTCTGGCTTTCTCCAAGAAACTTCTTAATTCATATAATTTATGTTTGCTTATCATTTCTTGATGGTAAGCATGTTTTTGAACTTCATGGTTTTCAACCATGTGTGCTGACCTTCTTAGAGGTAGTACTAAGCCTACAAACCTCCCACTTTTATGGGATCTGGGGAGAGCTGATTGGTAGACAGTCTTATCCCCAATTCTTGCAACTTGGAATTTCTTTGTTGCATCATGTTACTTTGGTTGTTCTCTCTTAGAACTTAGTGTATGTCAATATACTTGTCCCAAATGATTTTGTAGTTTTTGATTTACAGAAAGCTGAGGGTACTGGAGAACATGGCATCCTTTGTCAGAATAACAGGTACTTTGCCCTAGTTTATAAATAATCTAGTAGTTTCGGCACTTTGGGTTCAGTTGTTACACAAATGAGTTAAAAGAAATCACACAAACACACACTTGGCATCTCATTCTGATTGTTGACTTATATGGGTCTTCATTTTTTAATCCTTAATCTTAGCTATAGAGGTACTAAGAATTAAGAACGCATGAATTCCCTAAAATTTCAAATTTGGCATTATCTTATAGAGAGGATTTCAATTGCTCGTTTGTTTTAAAAGAAAATATGTCCCTTGCATTCCATCACTTATTTTCCTTACCTTACAAGTAATATGGAACTATCTGCAAAATCTGGCACATTTTATTTGCATTTCTTTCCGAAAGATTTTGGCAAATTATCAGTACAGAAAGTAATTCTTTGAAGCACCATTTATGTTCATAGATCCTTAATCCTTATAATATTTGGACTAGGATCTTTTAGAGTTTTTTGGGTAACTCCACTGTGAAATTATTAAAATCATATCCATCCACCATGGAAGTTTTTTTTTTTTTTGATAGACATTCACCATGAAACTAGTAGATTAGATTTTACCACTTTCTAATCCAGAATCCAATTAAAAAGGCAGTTCTTCAACCCTTGATATATCAAGTATGGCTATGGAAATTTGTAAGATTTCAAAGAATTCAATTGGTGATTTTACTTATTTAAAGGCAATTCTTTTACCTGACAGTCATGTCATCAAAGGGTTAGTTTAACTACTGGGTTTCAAATTATTCATCCATATATCAAGCTACCTTTTCTTTTTCTTTTTCTTTTTTTAATTTAATTATTGATGTAATCTAAAGGCACTTTCTTCCTTTTCTATTGCAGTTCTGGTATGGGCTGACATACTAACAGCTTATGCCTTGTTTGTGATGATGACATACTTGACAGAGGTCTGGAGTCTTACCATTACCCATGCTGCTGCAATTGTGAATGTGTTTACTGGTGTTGCTGCCATAATGCCTATAGGCATGACCTTCCTTGTTGATGCTTTCATGGGTGACTATTGGATGCTATTGCTTTCCAGTCTTGCTTATAGCTTTGTAGGTTTTCAAAATTTCCCTAATTTTTTATATGTTTCTACTATGCTATGACCATTGCCAAGTTGTTGTTTAAATCTACTTTAGTTAAATTTATCATTTTTCCAAGAAACTTGTAGTCCAATGACATTGCCTGGTCTTCTTTATAAGGAGAACCAGGTTCAAATTCCCCTCCCACATGTTGTAACAACTGAATTATCAAAAGAAGTTGTATTTATCACTTCAAACATTGTAGTAATATAGGCACAACAGTGTAGAATGAATAATCAAGGAGCAACATTAGGCATCTCATTTAATAAAATCACTCAGAAATTGTTGATACATGGATGATTTTGACTAAGGAATATTATGCTGCATGATTATTTCTTCTTCTTCATTTCTAATTAAAACTAGTCGCTAACCCGTGCGATGCACGGGAAAGCTATTATATTTGAAGATGTAAACAGTTCTTTGCAGTTTCCTCTTTGATTGTACATTAGGATATCAATCTCAAAATTTCCTATCCTTGATATGAACATTAAATTGCGAAATAAAAAAAAAAAAAAAATCAAACTTAAATTAAAATTAAAATTAAGATTCCAATCCTTAACATCTTCAATTATCTAATAAATGTATGAATCACACATTTACAAAACTACTTAAGCAATATTTCAAATAAATTAAAAAGACAACTTTAAAGTATTCTTTGTATCTTTTTCCTTTATTGCTTTGTAGTAGTATTGAATAACTCCTTTTGTTTTCCTTAATTACAGATGTTGGTGTGAGTTGTACATCGCTTTGAATATCAATTTTTCAAAATTTTGTAGAATCACTACATAGGTAATACCTCCCATTGTACCAAATACAATTGAGGGTTGCTACTAAATTTGTGAACACATAGAGGAGAGTCCTAGTAGTCTAATAATTAATGATTATGAATATGAAAGAAACAATATCAAAGGAATCAAAATTAAGATCATCCAACTAATACAATTTTTTTATAAAAAAAAAATTAAATCATAGGAACAAACTACAATTTTTTTACTAAAATATAAAACTTAACTATAAACACGCACAGGAAAAAATAAATAAATAAATCTCGATGAATGAAACAAATAAAGAGAGGAATAAAAAGGAGTTCAAATTAAGATCATCCAAAGCAGTATTGATATATATTCAATATGTTCTACGTATTCACTGAAAAATTTAAACAAACACATAGAGAAAATACATAAAGATAACCAAGACGAAAGTTTTTAAAAACAATGCAGAAAGTTATTCAAAACAGTGCAAATTTAATGAAATAGTGCAGTGCAGTGCAGATTTCTATGAAACACTGCAGTGTAAATTTTGTGAAATAGTGTAGTGCAGAGTTTAGTTGTAAAAAAAAGTAGACTTTAGATGTGTAACAGTGCAGATTTCATGTAGAAAAATAGTGTAGAAAAATAACATTTTGAAGAAGAAATCTTTTTAACAAATTGGATCCCTAGACCAAATTTTATTCATGGAGAAATTTAAAAAAACAAATAGAGAACAAACACAAAGATAACCAAGACTAAACCTTCAAATTCATTTTGCTCATTTTATAGAACTTGGCATATGAAACAAAAATCCCAAAGCCAAAGCCTATTAGTAAAACCACATACCAAATAAAATGGAGGTTATGATGTGGTTTTGGGGAAGGAGGCGGGTAGAGAAAAGAGAGGATAGACTAATAGAACACAACGTATTCAAGGCTAGTGATACCCATTGAGAAGCTTCAAACAGGGCAAAAAAAAAAAAGAAGATCCTTTCAAAAACTTTTCTTTTAAAGGTATAGATAATAGGTATACAATATCAATTGATTTTTTTTATATTCAAAATAAAATTTGATTTGTGGTAAATTATGATAAATTAAGTTTCAAGACCCCAATATTTATAAACCACTTAAGTCAGAAAGTAAATTGCCAAAGTCATAATCTATTTATTCTAAAGACAGTCACACAAAAAGACATTTAATGTTCTTTCAAACATTACCTAAAAAAAACATGTGAGAGAGAGAGAGGGGGGGGGGGGTTATTATACAGAGACACAGTGAGAAAATTGGTGAATCTATTGAACAAAATTCTGTTTTGATTTGTCTATTAAAGCCAATGAATGTTTTAGATACCAATGAATGTTGAAGGCTGATAGCAAAGGGGTTTTGAAAGGCAATTTTTGATTTATTTAAGTTTTACTTTTCTTTAAGAATACCCTTTTTCCCTTCCCTTTTCCTTCAATTTCTCACCAAACAAAAACAATCATAAGAAAATTGCACCAAAAAAAAAAAAAAAATTAGGACTTACGGTGAACCTGTGGACTTGCTTTGGAACTTTGCAGGTCAAAAATGGTGAAGTCTTGCTTTGAGTTTCTGCAGATAGGACAAAATTTATATGGAGGGAAGTAAAGAGAAAGGGTGAGAGAGAGACGGAGAAGAAAGTATAGACAGATAGAAGAAGTGTTTGTTTTTATTTTTTGGGGAAGGAGTTTGACACTTGCAAAATTTATAACTATCCATGTAACGTTGTGTCTCTCTCTTCCCCTGCTTGATACTCTCAATAATAACGTAGTGAACACCGGAATTTCAAATTAAAGACATAACTTTTATTGTAGTGAAAAGGTATGGATTAATGGAGAGACTGTTGAAACTCCATGTCTTTTTATGTCTTTTATTGGCTGCACCTGAATTTATTGGCTGCACCTGAATTTATTTGATGACTGTTGGAATTCCATATAATAGCTACATTTGAAGAGTCTGGCTTAATGGAGAGACACAACGTAGTGAATACTTGAATTTCAAATTAAAGACACAACTTTTATTGTAGTGAAAAGGTATGGATTAATGGAGAAACTGTTGAAATTCCATGTCTTTTTATGTCTTTTATTGGCTGCACCTGAATTTATTTGATGACTGTTGGAATTCCATATAATAGCTACGTTTGAAGAGTCTGGGTTAATGGAGAGACACATGATGGTGGAATTAAATTAATAAGAAGTGGGATTTATGGTGGAGATAGTGGTGAGAATTAAATTAATAAGAAGTGGGTTTTATGGTGGAGATAAGGGTGGGATTTATTTTATATTTATTTGTATTTTAAAATTTTAAAAACTAATTTTAAATTGTTGAACAATTACAAAAAATATGGTGGAAATGATATGGCTGCTGACGTGGCTCAATGTGAGCGTAACAACATTGAATGCTACGCTTCAGCTTTTAGTAATATATAGATTAATTGTAGCTATTTTCCTGAAATTATGGGAGCATTTATAATGCCAGCCCTAAATTATAAAGTAATGGAAGCAACACTCTAATTTGAGAATAACTTGCAATGTTCACCGGACCATCCATATTAGTATGTAAATTAATCAATTTAAGGGGAAATTACTCTCAAATTAAAGTGTTGATTGCAAAATTTTCATTGGTTTCGTTGAACATTGCAAATGCTTCCATAGTTTAGGCGAATATCTACTCTTAAATATTTTATTTAAACATTGATTTGGATGATCCAATGAACATCACAAATTGATCTTAAAGAAGGGTGTCAATTGCAAAATATTGTATTTTAGGATGCACATTGTGATGCCCGTGTAATTTGGGAGAGAGATTTATTATTAACTGGCTTTGTCTTTTGTACTCTGCAATGAAATTAGCCAGTTTATGTCGATCAATTTGTAATGCCATTGTCCTATTATGACAATGTTACTGATCTGAAAATGTTTCCCAATTCATTCTTTTGCACAGTATAGGTTTTGACAAAGTCTTAGGACTTACCAGAAGATGTACTAATTATTGGGTGTCACTGCAGGGGTTAAACTTCTTGACAATGTCAACACCACATGGTCTTCCAGATGCTGCAAGGAACTGTGATGCACACAAGCCAGATTGCATTGGTGATGCCCAAAAGGTTCTCTTCTATACAGCATTAGTACTGATAGCCATTGGGATATCTGGTCATATCACATCCTTAGAGTCTTTCCTGAAACAACAAGAAGAATATAATTTAGAGCCACTTAGGCCATGGCAAGCGGCAGGTGGCTCTGGTGTGATTCTTCTTCCAATTGTTGCATGTATTGCACTTCCTTATATAAATCCATGGTTTGTCCGATTTTTAATACCAGCGGTATGTACTGCATTGGCAACTTTTCTATTCACAACTGGCTCAAGTGTATACAGTCAGTCTGCACCACAGGGGAGTCCTTTTACAATTGTATGTAGAGTATTTGGAGCCTCTGCTTCCAAGATGTTTCGTCATCCCCCACCAAATGATAATCAGGCGCCTCACACCCAGAGCCTCAGGTTCTCTCTCTCTTAACCTAGAAAATTGATGATACAAAGTCATTTATTTCGAAACCCAAGTACCACATTTTTGCATTTAACAGTCTTATTAGAAAGTATAATGACCTCACCAATGTTCATGATTTCTGCTTGTCACTATTTTCCAATCTACTAACTTCTAATAGTTTGTAGAAAAATATGAAATCTACTGTTAGTTATGACTTACATTATTCTCTGAAACATAATTTTTTAATAGAAACATAATTTTTTAATACAGGTGCCTCGACAAGGCTGCCATTGTAGTCGAAACCCAAAATCAGGAACAGAATGAACAAAATAGATGGACACTTTGCAGCTTAGCAGAGGTGGAGGATACAAAAAGTGTTATACGCATGATACCCATGTGGATGACCTTCATTATGTGTGGGGTTGTGATTTCCATAGGAAACACTTATTTTTTAGAGCAAGCAAAGGATATGAATCAAAAGGTCGGAAAATGGAAGATCCCTCTTCATATATTTAAACTATTCTATGACCTTGTAAAAGACTATTTCCCTAATCTGTATGTCAAAGTAACTAAACTAGTTATTAAAGAAAAATCTATACCCCCATGTGGAATTGCAGCAGCAATGCTGTTTTCTATACTGTGTTGTATCACAGCTGCAGAGGTGGAAACCAGGAGGCTAGACAATAATGAGAAAATCCCGATGAGCATGTTCTGGCTTCTTCCACAGTTTCTCCTTCTTGGTCCGTCAAAGGAATCTCTAAGGACTGCATTGATCGATTCTTCACTAATCAAGCTCCTACCTCAATGAAGCGCTACTTGCAACTTTTCAGCTATGGTGTAATTGGAGCAGGATCTGTGGGTAGTGTTCTTTCAGTTTATGCTGTGGGAAAGGTCAGTGGAAGTGGAGGGAAACGAAGTTGGTTTCAGGACACATTGGATAAAAGTCGATTGGATAACTACTACTGGACACTGACAGCGTTGAGTTCTGCAAATCTTATTTTGTACATCTTGTTGGCATTGTTTTACACCTATAAAGACCCACCAAGTGAAGAACCTACACAACCTTAGGAAGATCATGTGCATTGTTGTTGTTATTGTTGCTGTGGTTAGTATTCTTTGAACAATTTCATTTTACATTCATTTCCTTGTATTCTCCAATTCAATGTGGCAGTATTCTTTGTATTCATTGACGTTTGTGAAGTGCAATGATTCAACAAGCTTAAGTTAATGAAACTGCAGAGATTTTCTTTCTCATCTCTTTTTCTTCTCACCAGACTACATGAAGTGAAACTGACCTTGATTTCTAACTCTCTGTTCCTTTCTTTTTCGTAAAGAAAGTAAGAAGAATTGATTATATTGGCATTTTTAACAATGAAAAGAGTAGGGACTATAACTCAAGAACTAATATCTGGTTCTGCAAAATGAGGGGACTATAACTCAGCGAAGAACATTGTTGCCGGATAGCTGACATGGGTCTCGTAGAGAAACGTGCTTATGGGAAGCTGTCACAAGCGGTGCTTTCTGTATGGAGGCACTCTCTTCTACTCGAGAGAGAGAAATGGACCGAAATGGACCAAATAGAACAAATATGACCAAAGTATCCTCTCTTCTACTATGAGAGAGAGAAATGGACCAAAGTTGACTAAATTGATTGGCAAGGACCAAAATGTTATACTAGTGTGACTCAACATGAGCGTAATAATATTAAATATTATACTTTAGTTTTTAGATATTGCTAGTCATAAATTGCGCAATGAGTAGAAATTTTGCAATAAGATAGGAAATTCTCTAACATTCGAATGATTACCACAACAAACCTTAAGTGGTAAGTTGTTATTGATGGGTACAAAAGCGACGACAGTGATATGCCCATATTAGAACCAATAACAACTTGTTATCTAAAATTTGTTATGAAATTGTCAACAATAAAGCATTTCTCTTGAGTGTGCGTGTGTGCATGTGTGTGTATATATATATATATTCACATATGTCCATGTGTAAGTTGTCGAACAAAGTGGACCGAAAAAAATAGATATAGACCAAATAGACCGAACTTGGCAGAATTGGACCAAAATGGATCGAACAAACCAAAGTGAACCAAGGTGGACTGAATTGGACCAAAATAGATTGAATTGAACTAAATTATCAAAAGTGGACCAAAGTTGATCAAAATAGATTGAAATACTAAGGTGATGCAGTAAGAATAAATGTTAGATTCAGCTTTTACCGGAATACTTTGATGATATGGCTCAATAAGAAAGTAGTAATAATAAATACTATGTTTTAGTTTTTAGATATTATATAGATAGATTAGGTTTAAGTTACATCCGAGGTAGCTTTAAGAAATATTACACCACTCAATATTTTTTAATTGGATACGAAGTTCGACAAATCCACCATTAGATTACATTATTTTCATATATTTTTTATACATGGAAAATTTTAAGGTGATCAAAAATTAATAGTCATATCATCAATCAATTGTTTAAATTAAAATTTTTGTAGTTTAACATCTAACGGTAAATAACATCCAATTGACATAAAAATTGGCACGAGTGTTAAGAACGTATAAAACTTGTAAAATGGTGGAATTTTTAAAATATAAATTCTATAACAAGTTATTAGATGATACAACATTACTTAAACTTACATAAGATATAACTTGATACCAGCTTTATATAAATATAGATTAATTAAAGAAGTGAAGCCTCAAAAACATGAATATGATCAAATAAACAAGCCTTCAAAGTAGTTGCCACAAAATCATATATAGGTAGGCTAAGACGTAAGAGGATTTCTTTAGAGCAGCAGTGTAATCCAAAAGTAGATACCTTCTAATCCTACACGTGAAACAGTCAAACGAAAACGAATGAAAAGGGTAAAAAGTATTAGTATTTGTGTTTCACTGTCGCGCACAGTATTAGTACCTGTGTGTTTCACGGAAAAGACTGCCCTGTTCCGTTGCATGCATCTTGCCCCTCACATGGGGTGGACCCCGAAACAGGGAAGACCATCTCGTGTTTCACATTCTTGGATACTTTAAACAATGAAATAGATTTTATCTATTGACTAAGAACAAAGAAGTCAACTGGCATGAGTAAAGAATGCAACACCACGGTTTACGAGGAATTAGGAAAGTTGATGACTGAATGTCTAAAATGAGCGTGAACGCAGTGAAGGCTAGCCTCTGACATTGTCTCTCCCAGAAATTTCTCTCCCACGCTTTGTACTACAATATTCCTTCAACCCCAGGTAACAACTTCTATGCCTTGCTTCTTCTTCTTTTTTTTCTTGTTCATGTTTTTCTTTTCTTTTCTTTTTTCTTTTTTCTTTTTCTCTTTTTTTCATGCTTTCTCAAAGAACCCTCTTATTGATACAATTTTGATCTTAAATTTGTTTATCATAATCTTAGGAGTCCTAAAGCTTACCATTTCTTGAAGCTAAGCATTTTTTTTTAGCTCTTTATGTGTTGAGTCTGCTGGCCTTCTTAGAGGTCTACTCAGTCCACAAACCTCCCACTTCTTTGGGATCTGGGAAAGGTGATTGGCAGACAGAAATTTTCCCAATTCTTGCAACTTCAAATATCTCTGATGCATTTTGCTTTGGTTGTTCTCTCTCAGAACTTGTTCCAACTGATTTTGTAGTTTTTTTTGTATTACAGAAAGTTTAGGTTACTGGTGAACATGGCATCCTTTGTCAGAGTAACAGGTAATTTGCACTAGTTTATAAATAATGTAGTAGTTTCAGCACATTGGGTTAACTTTTTACGCAAATGAGTCAAAGAGAAATCACACAGACGCACACTTGGCATCTTATTCTGATTGCTACTTATTTGGGTTTTTTATTATTATTATTATTAATGTTTGTTTTTAGTCTTTAATCATAGCTATAGAGGTACTAAGATTTAAGAACGCACGAATCCCCTGCAATTTGGCATTATTTTATAGATAAAATTTTAATTGCTCAGTATTTTAATAGAAAATAAAGCCCCTTGCATTCCATCCCTTATTTTCCTTGCCTTACAAGTAATATGGAACTATCTACTCTTCAAAAAAAAAAAAAACTATCTGCAAAATCTAGTATATTCCATTTGCTCTTTTCTTTCCAAAAGCCATGCATGAATTATGAAATTTCTTTGAAGCACAATTTAGGGCCATAGATCCTTAATCCTTATAATATTCAAACTAGGATCTTTTTGGGTTTTTTTGGTAACTCCACCATGAAATTCTTAAAATCCTATCCATTCACAGTGAAATTAGTAGATTCAGACTTGGCGCATTCTAATCCAGAAACCAATGGAAAAGGAAAATCTCTAACTCTTGATATCCAAGTATGCCTAGGGAAATTTGTAAGATTTCAAAGAATTCAATTGGTGATTACTGTTTCAGCCAGTTATTTTACTTCACAGTCATGTCATCAAAGGGTTAGTTCAACTAGCGGGTTACAAAATTTTCATTTATAGGAAATAGTTTAATATATTAAGCCACCTTAGATTTATTTATTTATTGGTGTTTTCTAAAGGCACTTTCTTCCTCTTGCATTGCAGTTCTGTCATGGGCCGACATGCTAACAGGTTATGCCTTGTTTGTGATGACGCCATACTTGATAAATATCTGGAAGCTTAACCTTACGCGCGCTGCTGCAATTGTTAATGTGTTTTCTGGTGTTGCGACCATAATGCCTATAGGCATGGCCTTCCTTGTTGATGCTTTCATGGGTGACTATTGGATGCTCTTGCTCTCCAGTATTGCTTATAGCTTTGTAGGTTTTCAAAATTTCCCTCATTTTTTTTGTGTGTTTATACTATGCTACAAGTATTACCAATTTTGGTATATAAATCTGCTATAGTTATATTTATCATTTCACCAAGAGCCTTATACCCCAATCACATTGCCTCAGGGACGGACCCATTAAGGGGCAGAGGGGGGCAATTGCGCACCCCCCCCCCCCCTTCTCTCTTCAAATTAGTTATTTTATTTGCATGCCCATATTTTAGAGTTTATAGTAAGCTCCCCTCAAATTTTTGGATTAGTCCAAATAACCTAAAAGAAACTAATCACTTAACAATTTCTTTGGACCCATGGCCCTTTCATAGTCCAAATACAACACAACAAAAAATCCACAAATTACCAATATCATAAGTCAATAACTCATAACCAAAAAAATCTCATAGAAAAAAAATTAACAATAATTTATATAACTTTTTAACTGATTTATAAATTATGGGAAAGTCAATTACAATATTTAATTTTTTTTTCAAAAGATAAAATGCAAAATTCTTTTAGAAGCCAATATTGATGATGTAGCATTGTCAACTCTTAATATTAATATCCCAATTTTTTACAATCCTCAAAGAAAATTTTGAAAACTTCATTAGTGTGATTTTTAGTTGCATCAAAAAGTATGGGTTTATCATATTGGTGAGTTGGTCAATGTGATAAAATCAACATATTTATTCCAATTATCCAAAATTTGGAAATCCGAAGTCCTCTTCTTTTTTTATTCTTCTTTGAACAGTTTTGAATATCATATTGTAACTTTCAACTTTTTTTGTTCATATTATTTCCTTCTTGACTTAAATATTTATGGTAATAAAGTGCAATTGCTTTATTTACCATGATTTTTTATTTTAATAAATCATGTCACTTGAAATTTTTTTGGTTCATGCTTTCGCCCCCCCTAGGTTCAAATCCTGGTTCCGTCCCTGCATTGCCTGGTCTTGGGCTTCAAATTCCCCTCCCTACATTTTGCAACAATGTAGAAAGAATAATCAAGGAGCAACATTGGGCATCTCATCTAAATAAATTACTCGAAAATCGTTGATGCATGGATTATTTTGACTGAGGAATGTCATGTTTCATGATTATTTCTTCTTCTTCTTTCTAATTTGAATTAATTGCAGCTCTCTGCCTTAATTTATGGAAGCATTTTTAACGCCCTCCCTATATAACTATATTATAATGTAATGGAATCAACACTCTACTTTGAGATTTACTTGCATTGTTCGCCCTGCTATCCATATTACCGCCAAAATTAATGACTTTTTGGGCAGATTACTCTCATATTAAAGTGTTAATAGATATGTTAATTAAAACAACGATTTGGATGATGCGAACATTACAAATTAATCTTAAAAATAAGGGTGTCAATTGCAAACTATTGTATCTGGGGTGCACATTGCAAGCCACTTAATGCTTGTCAATTTGTAATGCTGTCTTGACAATGTTATTGATCCGAAAATGTTACCCAATTCATTCTTTTGCACAGTATAGGTTTTGACAAAGTCATAGGACTTACTAGAAGATGTACTAATTATTGGGTGTCACTGCAGGGATTAAGCTTCTTGGCAATGTCAACACCACATGTTCTTCCTGATGCCACAAGGAACTGTGATGCACACAAGCCAGGTTGCATTGGTGATGCCCAAAAGGTTCTCTTCTATACAGCATTAGCACTCATAGCTATTGGGATAGCTGGTCATTTCACATCCTTAGAGTCTTTCCTGAAACAACAAATGGAGAACGAAACGCCTGGGAAAGTGGTAGCCGTTGTTAGTGTGATTATTTTTTCAGTTGTTGGATATATTGCACTTATATATATAAAGCCATGGTCTGTCCGATTTGGAATACCAGCAATATGTACTGTAGTGGCAACTTTTCTATTCACAACTGGCTCACGCTCATACAAACCGTCTGGACCACAGCCACAGGGGAGTCCTCTTACAACTGTATGTAGAGTCTTTGTAGCCTCTGCTTCCAAGATGTTTCGTCATCAACTACAAAATGATAATCGGGTGCCTCACACCCGGAGTCTCAGGTTCTCTCTCTCTCAACCTAGAAACTTGATGATACGAAGTCATTAATTTAAAACCAATTGCCCACATTTTTGCATTTTACAGGGTTATTAGAAAGTATAATGATGTCACCAATGTTCATGATTTCTACCAGAAACTATTTTCCAATTTACTAACTTATAATAGTTGGCAGAACTGTTACAATATGTAATCAGCCATAAGTTAGGACTTACAAGCTACAAATTTTTCTATCAAGCTTAACACATATTGCCTACAATATTCTCTGAAACTTAATTTTTTAATACAGGTGCCTCAACAAGGCTGCCATTGAAGTCCAACCCCAAAATAGATGGACATTTTGCAGCTTAGCAGAGGTGGAGGATACAAAAAATTTTATACGCATGATACCCATGTGGATGACCTTCATCATGTGTGGGGTTGTGATTTCCATAGGAAACACTTATTTTTTAGAGCAAGCAATTGATATGAATCGCAAACTTGGAAAATTGAAGGTCCCTCTTCTCATATTTAAATTTTTTTATGAACTTGTAAAAGGCCATTTCAAAAGCCTGTATGAAAAAGTAACTAAAAACGTAATTACAGGAAGGCATGTACCCTCCTTTGGAATGATGGTAGCAATGCTGTTTTCTATACTATGTTGTATCACAGCTGCAGAAGTGGAAACCAGGAGGCTTGATGTGATTAGAAGGCACGGGTTTCTTGAGAAACCTAATGAGAAAATCCCAATGAGCATGTTCTGGCTTCTTCCACAGTTTCTCCTTCTCGGTGCTGTTGATGGAATGTTTAACTTCAGCATTGATAAATTCTTCACTAATCAAGCTCCTGCCTCAATGAGCCGCTACTTGAAACTTTTCAGCCACGGTGTAATTGGTGCAGGGACTGTGAGTAGTGTCCTTTCAGTTTATGTTGTGGGTAAGGTCAGTGAAAGGGGAGGAAGACCAAATTGGTTTCAGGACACACTGAATAAAAGTCGATTGGATAACTACTATTGGACACTGACAGTGTTGAGTTCTATAAATCTTATTTTGTACTTGGTGGCATCGCGGTACACCTATAAAGAGCCACGAAATTAAGATGACGATAAAACAACAAAGAATGAAGGATCTGCCCAGCCTTAGGAAGATGGTGTGCATTGTTGTTGTTGTTATGGTTGGTATGCTAGGAAGAATTTCATTTTACATCCATTCCCCTGTATTCTCCAATTCAATGTGGCAGTATTCTCTGTATTCCTTGATGTTTGTCAAGTGCAATGTAGCAAGAAGCTTAATTTAATGTAACTGCTGAGATTTCCCTTTTTTCCTTCAAACCCTTTTTGATAATGTTTCTCACCGGAGCACACGAATTGAAATTGACCTTGAATTCTAATTCTTTGTTCCTTTCTTTTTCTTAAAGAACGTAATAAGAAATTATTAAAAGGGCTTTTTTAAGAATGAAAAGAGGAGGGACCATAACTCAGGAACTGATCTATAGGAGGGTACTATAATTGGGTTTGCTATTATATAGGAGGGTATTGAGGTATGGGAAAGCTCTAATTCTTTAGGTTCTGTTTCAGTTTTGTGACATGGGGTTTTTTTTATTTTTTGGGTAAGGGGAATTGGATCTCAAAGAGACTCTCTTTTCCCTTTTACACTATGTTTGGTTGGATGGATTTTAGAAGGGATGGAAAATATAAGAAGGAAAATGGGGTAGAAAAATGGGCTTTCCTCTGTTTGGGAGTGGGAAGAAAATAGGAGTGGAATACCCGGGAGAAAATTTTCTCTCCCAAGCCCACAAAATTTTTCCTCCCAAATCGGGAGGAACAGCAATAAGGGAAAACTGTCTCATTGCAGTTTTACCGTAATGCCCTCCCACCAACCCGCATTCATGCCCTTCACTTACACCCTTGATGACTTTTGCCCCACAAAATCCTTATCACTTTTCTCATCTTCTCATCTTTACCTTCAGCACCAGTGGAGTAGACGAAAAAAAAAAAAAAAAAAAGTGAAGAGAGCACCAGTGGAGTAGACGAAGAGAAGAAGAGAAGAGAAGAAAAAAAAAAAAAAAAGAAGAGAAGAAAAGAAAAAAAAAAAAAAAAAAAAAAAGAAAGAAAAGTGGAGAGCACCAGTGGAGTAGACGAACGGAAGAAGAGAAGAAAAGAAAAAAAAAAGAAAAGAAAGAAAAGTGGAGAGCTTAGACCAAGTGCCAGAGAACAAAAGAAAAAAGAAAAGTGAAGATAGAGATAAGAGAAAGGTGTGACAAAATTTGCCAAATATTATATTTTTAGAAAATTTTTTGCAAAAACGCATCCGGAGGAAAAATTTTAGTATATTAGACTGTTTTAAAAAAAAAAAAAGTGGAAATCGAGTTTCTTAGACTCGAGTTCCAAATTATACACAAGGAACTCGAGTTCTGTTCAAATGGAACTAGAGTTTCCTAGACTCGAGTTCCACTTTTTTTTTTTTTTTTGGGTCCATGTCAGGCTTCATGCAATTTGAATGGGTTGGAAATTGAGTTTGTTAAACTCGATTTCCAAAAACAATCCAACTTACTAAAATGTTTCACCCGTGTGCGTTTCTACAAAAAAATTTCTAAAAATATAATATTTGGCAAATTTTACCGAAAGGTGTGGAGGAGAAAAATAAAAATAAATAAAGAAACATGTGGAAAAAAAATAAAGAAGAAGAAATTAAAATTGAGAAATGTCACTACAATATTTTCACAATACTTTCACAATAAATTTTAAGTGGTGGGTTGTTACTAACTAATTCTGATAAAAAAAAAATTTTAAGTGATGTGTTCAAATTAAAATCAGTAATAACTTACCATATATGATTTATTGTGAAAATATTGTAAAATATTAAAGATGTAGCACTTCTTCTTTTTTTCTTTTTTTCTTTTTTTTTTCAACATGACCTGATCAAGTTGTATATTATTGTAATTTTTACATTATAATAATAAAAATAATAATATAAATTTATATATATGATGTGGTAAATTTTATATTATTTAATGAGTACAAATACATCTATTTTTTTACATATTATGTACCAAGGGTATAATAGTCAATTTATATAAATTATATTTTTCATCCTTCCATTTTTCTCTCCAACCAAATAAAAGAGTTTTCCACTCTCCCACTTTTCTACCCCTTCAACCAAACACATAAAAGGGAAAACTAAATATTTTCCATCCTCCTACTTTTCCACCCCTCCATCCAAACACAAGGTAAAAATTCATAGTATTAATGTTATGGAGAAATCATGTCTTAAAAACACAGTTTCAATTCTACATATCAGTTTTGGTATCAAATATCCAAACCTTTAAGGTTTGTGTCTTAGAAACACAATTTTAGTTTTAAATATAGGTTATACAAAAATTGTATCTTACAAACACGAATTCAATTTTAAATATATACATTCAATTTAACATCAAAAAACCTAAATACTATATATATTGTAGATACTTGGGAAAAGAGAGGGTGAAGTTAAGAGATTGTTTCATCACATTAGTATAGATTTTCCTCATTCGATTTCCTTTTCAAAAAACCAAGAGTACCCAAAACCTATATGTCTATTTTCGATTTCCCCATTGCATTCCTGTAAGCTGGAAGCTTAGCTAGACCCTAATAGTCCATCTCTTGAAAAGCTTAGCTGGACCCTTTGGGGAAAGAAAGGGTTGAGCCCACCTCTTCTATTGCCATTGGAGTCTCTCTTCATTGTAGCCTCCGTTACTTGTGCTCTTCAAGAACACAGTCAACCTCCATTACTCATGCTCTTCAAGAACCATCACTTGGGAATTTGGGAGAGAGGGTGAGTTTGAGTCTGATTTAAATAAGTGCTTGATCATTTGATTGGTTTAATCTTGGATAATAGGAAGAATGCTTGCATGGAATTGGGATAGTTGAATGTATTATATTTTATTCTTTTATTTAGCCGTGTGGCAATTGTGTGTATGGTTATGTGCACTTGAGTTGAGTGTGTCAAATAAACACCCCTCGATAAACAATTTTTTTTTTTTAGATAGCAAACAAAAATACTTTTTTAATGAAAAAAAATACACTTCTATTTCACTATTGGGCTGGCACCAACAGTTGAAATACTTAGAGCCTGTTTGGTATATGTGTTTAAACATATGTTTTCAGTTTTTAAATAACGTATATTTTCACACACTTTTTCACTTACACGTATTTCTAAAAAATACAAACAATTTTACTAGAACAACGTTACTAAACGACCTCTACAGACACCGATAAAGTTAAAGTGTCTATTGTCATAGACTAAGAAACTACTAAGAAGTCAACTGAGGGAGTAAATTGCATCAGCATGGTTACCAGGAATTAGGAAAGTTGTATGACTGAACTCTGAAAGTGACAAAATGTAGGTTAACGCGATGATGGTCTATCTCTCACATTATTGTCTCTCCTAGAAATTTCGCTCCCACGCTTTGTAGTAAAATATAGCTTCAACCCCACTAGTTTTTTCAGGTATAACGTCTTCTATAACTTACTTTCTTCTCTGCTTTCTCCAACAAACTTCTTATTCATATACAATTTTGATCTTATGTTGCTTATCATTTCTTGAAAATAAGCATGTTTTTTAGCTTTTAAGGCTTTCAATCATATGTGCTGACCTTCTTAGAGGTCGTACTTAGTCCACAAACATCTCACTTCTGACTCTTTCCTTCATTTTCGCATTTTTCATCCCCCAAATTTTCACTTTGCCGAGCATACTACATTCGTGCGTTTCATCTCCCAACCCAGAACACCCTTCCTCCTTAGAGCCCACAGTAAGTTCCTTCTCCTCTTTTTCCTGTTTATTCTATTTCATTCTATTTTATAGCAATCGTAGTTTTTCTTCTTCTTTTTAAAGACCCTTGTTTAGAGAATGGGCTGGTCTCATCTCCTATCTTCTGGGGCTGCTTTGGTTAGTTTTAGGGCTGCGTACAATGTTCCTAGGGATGTTGATATTGCCTATTGTTATAAGGGCGATATCGACATCCAAAGGCGCAATGGCGTGAATACTGTCTTCTTCCCTTTGATGGCTATTTTAGAGGGTGGGATTAGGTTCCCGGTCGACCCCCTAATCCTAGGTACCTTAAGATTTTATGGTCTCTGCCCTAACCAACTTCCCTCTAATTTTTATCGGGTGGTGAGTTGCGTCAGTAGGTTGAATCAGTTGTTTGGGTTGCAACTGAATCACCACGACATCAATTTCATGTATAGTTTATGCGGTAATATCACCTTGGATTATTATCTGAAGACTAGGGATATGAGGGTATGACTTATTTCTTGCTTGCCTGATTCGAATAGAAATTCAGCTAGGGACTTTGTACGGGTGAGCGGCAATTGGTTTGCCGAGGAGCTCCCCTGCGCGTTTTCACCACGCGATGTCTGTCAGTACCAAACGCCTTTTGTTTATCTATTTCTTTTGAGTCTTATCCAGGTAAGTAATCCCTAACCAGCTTCGGTGTTGCTTCTGTGCAGAAAGCAAAAGGTTCAAGCCGGATCTTAGAGTAGTACATGTACGGGACCTGAATTTTGTGCTCAGGTCAGAGATTTTTGTTCACTCGGACGAACAACTCCGAGCATCACACCTAATCCTTGGTGTTGACCTCGTTTATTCCACTTGGCAAGCATTCAATCAAGCCTTGCTGGTTGATAGTCCCCTCATTTCTTACATAGACGTGCGGCACACGAACTTCCTCCCCCCAAGATTCACAGTAGGCGAGGAGCGCAATCACGGTCCCCGGTACATTTGCTCAGATGAATTTCAGCCCATATGTGACGAGTCGGCCGAGTGAGTGTCCTGAACGCACCGAGAACAGGCCCACGAACCGGTACAGCCTGAAGCTCTCGCCCAACCGAGGCCCCTGTAGAATTTGAGGTTCCCATTCAGGAACCCAGGCGTGTAATAACCGAATCAGTCAGTTCCTCAGAAACAGAATCCGATCGCGGGCACAAGATGGTGACGAGGAAGGCGATGACGATCAGCCGTTTCGTGCCAGGTGCCCGACCACCCGCTCAGCAACAAGATATTCCCCGCCCAGATCCTACGCCTCCTCTAACTCCAGTGGCTCGTACCTGAAAAAGGCAACGCACAACCGAACAGACCCAGACAGGCTCAGGCAATCTGCTCGCTAATACGCCACCCCAACCATCCTCAGGCATCGTCATCTGTGAGCTAGTGGTACAAACTGAGACAAATGTGGCATCTTCTTCTCGAGCTCCTCCGAATTGGCAACCCTCCTTCTAGCTCGACGGCGAACCTCTCCCTGTGTCTGCAAGTGTTAGAGTCTGGGACAAGGGTCGCGGGGTTCATGTTGCTCAGAGTCTAGCATGCGGCCTCCTTTTTCCTGAGGACATGCATGCCTTCGCAGAGGGGACGAACGAGTCTTTAGGAAGGCGGCTACAGTGGCATACTATTGCGGTAACACTTCAAGAATTTTGCTCCTGATTTTTCTTTTAGCTTACGCACACACGCATTCTTTTCTTTCTTCGTACCCTTTACTATTCTTTGTTCAAGCCACGCAACTATCTTACATCGTCGATAAGAGGATAAAAGAGCTTTCCGAAGATGCCGGGCGGGAGCCACGCAACTATCTTACATCGTCGACAAGAGGATAAAAGAGCTTTCCGAAGATGCCGGGCGGGAAAAGGCTCTGAAGGATGTTGCCGAGGCTACTATGAAGGGGAGGCTGAAGGCTGCCGAGAATGCAGAGAAGAAGGCGGCTTTGGCTGAAAAAGCTAGGGTTTTGGCGGAGGGGAAATCTGCGGAGTTGGAGGTGCAGCTGGGGGGAACTAAGCTCAAGCTGGCGGAGGCCCAGAGTTTAAACATTACTCTAGGAAAGGAGTTGTCCGATTTAAAGGCCGCGTTGGAGGCTTGCGAAAACAAGTGGTACAATGAAGGGTTCGCAGATGCCGAGAACTCCGTGGAGCCAGTTGTTCATCAGGCCCACAAGCTCGGATTTGAGAAAGGGTGGTTAGCTGCTCTTCAGGCTATGGGAGTCCCCAAGGATTCTCCTTTGAGGGACCCAAGTTAGATTCCCTTTCCAAACCCTCTGGCTCCTGTGCAGAACGCCCCTAATGTTATTGATGAAGAAGAGACCACCAGCATAAAGGAGTTGGTGGAGGCAATTAACTCCCATGCAGAACCGACTGATCTGGAGGCCATTAGCAACCCTCACGTTGGGGATCAATTTAGTGGGGATGTCCAGATGCTAGCCGCCCAACCGCCTTCCGAGGATGCTTCTCATATCTAGCCTGAGGATTCTCCAAATTAACTGCCGAACCAGACTTCCCATATTTTATTTTACTGCTGCTTTAGTAATTTTCCCTTTAGCAATTATACCTAAGTCGCTAGGTTGTGGTGACGAGACAATTAATTTCCCTGGGTTTAACTCTTTATCGGTTATTGCGTTCTAGTAACAAAACATCTGTTTAAATTTTATGCACTGCTTTAAACTGGGTTTGTGAATATTTTGCCGTGGTAGTTTTTTTTTTTTTTTTTTTTTATATCCTTTATTTTATCTATGTATACCTGTGTATCATTCACTGCATTCGCAGGCCGTTTTATGTATGCGTTCTACACGACGGGGTGATTTAATCCCGGGGTAGGTTAGATTACTTGTATGTGGGCTAGACTACTTAGATATCGCCGAGAGGCGAGTTTCTGACCTTAATTAATTTAGGTTTCTACCTGCTCGGTGATGGTAATTGAACCGGGCGGCAGGTTTCTGTCTTTAGAGCAATTTTTAAGGTTTCTACCTACTCAGCGATAGTGATCGAACCAGGCAGCAGGTTTCTGTCCTCGGAGCAATTTTTAAGGTTTCCACCTGCTCAGTGATAGTGATCGAACCAGGCAGCAGGTTTCTATCCTTAGAACGGGTTTTTAAGGTTTCCACCTGCTTGGTGATAGTGATCAAACTGGGCAACAGGTTTCTGTCCTTAGAATGCTTAGATTAAGGCTTCTACTTGCTCGGCGATGAAGATCGAACCGGGGACAGGTTTCTATCCTTAGGAGATTTAGGCTAAGGTTTCTACCTACCCGGCGATGAAGATCGAACCGGAGACAGGTTTCTGTCCTTAGTGACATTATTGCTAACTTTCCATTTGCTTGGTGGTATGGACTGGGCCAACGATGGAATTAAGTATACATGTGCGGGTTGTTATTAATGTCGTCACTAGCAATACGTATGCACGGCATTTCATTCAACTTGCAACATAATTTACAGCCGATCAGTGAAAAAACTTTTTAAGATTATAGACATTCCATGGCCGGGGTAGCGGCCTCTCGTCTAGGTCCTCCAAGTAATACGCTCCAACGCCAGCAATTGCAGTAACTCGGTAAGGCCCTTCCCAAGTCTAGGCCAACTTCTCAAAATTTGTATCTCACATATTCCCCACCGCTTTCCTCAGCACCAAATCTCCAGCGCGAAACTCCCTTGTCCTTACACCTTGATTATATCGTCAGGCAAGCTTTTGCTAATATTCGGCCAATCGAATAGTTGCCGCTTCCCGGCACTCCTCTAGCCGATCCAGGCGCTCCATCATCAGCTCATCGTTCTGCCTGAGGTCGAATCCTAATACCCGCGTGTTGCAGAGGTGTACCTCGGTTGGTATTACCGCCTCGGCTTCGTACGTCAAGGAAAATGGGGTCTCTCCCCTGGATCTCCTTGGGGTTGTTTGGTATGCCTACAAAACACTGGGAAGCTCCTCAGCCCATTTGCCTTTCGCTCCGTCTAATCTTTTCTTTAGTCCGTTCAATATCGCTTTGTTAGTGGCCTTGGCTTAATCGTTGCTTTGCGGATAAGCCGGTGTGGAGTACCTGTTTTTGATGCCGAGATCGCTGCAAAACGTACAAAAAGCTTTACTGTCAAATAGCAACCCATTTTTCGATATTAACGAGTTTAGCACTCCAAACCTCATGACTATGTTTCTCCATATGAACTTCTTAACATCCACGTCCTGAATGTTCGCCAAAGCTTCTGCTTCTGCCTACTTGGGGAAGTAATTCACGGCCACCAACACAAACCTTCGATTGCCTGTTGCTCGGGGAAATGGCCCGAGAATATCTAGCCCCTATTGTGTAAAGGGCGAGGGACTGCTGACCGGATTCAGATGCCCCGCTGGTTGATGGATTAATGGGGCATGCTTCTGGCACCTTTCACACTTTCGTACGTATTCGGCGGTGTCCTTTTACATCTGTGGCCACCAAAATCCCTAAGTCATCGCCCGGTGTGCTAACGAACGCCCCCCCACATGACTGCAGCACACTCCGTCATGAAGCTCAACTAGAAGTTCACCCACCTTCCTGGGGTGCAGACATGAAAGGTACGGCCTTCCGAAGGACCTCCGATAAAGCTGTTAATCAGCTGACAACCAATAATGAGGAGTGACTAGGCAAATCCTACTGGCCTCCTTCTCGTCATTCGGGACCAGCCAGGAATTCAATGATTAGGTCCATCCAACTCGGCTCGGCCTTCGTAATCACAGTGACCTCCACTCCTTTAACACTAATGCCATTTGTCATGTCAATACTCGGCTCCTTTATCAGCTCTACCTTGATCAGCCGAGGAACTTCCTTCGTTGTCGACGATGCTAGCATGGCTAAGGAGTCAGCATGCCTGTTCTGCGCCCAGCCCACCTGGGACACCTTCGCCGTGCCAAACTTGTTCAAAATCCGCTTTGCCGCTTGCAAGTACGCCTTCATCCGGGGGTCTCGGGCTTCAAAAGTCCCCTGGACTTGGTTAAAAACCAACTGAGAATCCGAATATACCTTCACATCCCAGGATCCCATTCCCAACACAGCTCTCAACCCGGCAAGTAGAGTCTCGTACTCGGCCTTGTTGTTGGAGGCCTTAAAACTGAGCCTAAAAGAATGCTCTAACCGAATTCCTTCAGGAGTGACAATGACAATCCCAGCACTGGCTCCTAGGGCATTCGATGCTCCATCCACAAATACCGTCCATGGGCGAGTCTCCACATGGCAAACTATCTCCCCAGTATTCTTCGGCGAAAACTCTGTGACAAAATTCGCAAGGACCTGGCCCTTCACCGAAGTTCGTGGCCTATACCGTATGTCAAAGGAACCAAGCCGAGTTCCCTACTTTGCTATTCGGCCCGTGAAGTCTGACCTCTTCAATAACGACTGTAAGGGATATTTGATCAAGATGTAAACTGTATGAGCCTAAAAGTAGTGTGGCAGCCTTCTCGTAGCATGTATTAGGGCCAATACTAGCTTCTCCAAGGGTAAGTATCTCATCTCGACGTCAACGAGAGTCTTGCTAATGTAATATACAAGCTGTTGGATTCCCTGGTCCTTCAGTAGCACGGCACTCACGGCGTGCTTGGATACTGCCAAGTACATGAACAAATCCTTACCAGGTTTTGGTGCCGTTAGCATGGGTGCCTACACCAAATAATCCTTCAAATCCTGAAAAGCTCTGTCGCATTCTTCATTTCACTAAAATCCCGTTCACTTCTTCAAAAGTTGATAGAATGGCCAGCAGCAATCTGCGAATTCGGAGATGAACCGATTAAGGGCGGCTAGCATCCCGGTCAACACTTGCACTTCTTTCGGATTGTTTGGCGGCTTCAGTCTTTTCACGGCCTCAACTTGATCAGGATTAACCTCTATTCCCCAGTTAGTGATTAGATACCCTAGGAATTTTTCAGCCCCCACACCAAATGCACACTTCTCGGCGTTAAGACGTAACTTGTGCTGCCAAAAAACCTAGAACACCCCCCGAAGGTCCTCCATATGTCATGCCACCCGCTTACTCTTCACTACCATGTCGTCAATGTACACTTTAACCGTACGCCCTATTTTATCTCGGAACATCCTCGTCATCATTCGTTGGTAAGTGGCCCCGGCATTTTTTAACCCAAAAGGCATCACTGTATAATGATAATTGGCCTCCGGGGAGATGAACGCCATTTTTTCTTGGTCCTCGGGCGCCAGGGCGATCTGGTGATACCCTTGGAAAGCATCTAGAAAGCTCATCCTTGGATGCCCGTACGTGGCATCTACCAACTAATCGATTTTCGGTACGGGGAACGGGTCTTTCGGGCATGCTCGGTTCAAATCCGTGAAATCTACGCAAACCCTCCATTTTACGTTCTTCTTCTTTACTACCACGGTGTTTGCCAACCACTCTAGGAAGAAGATCTCCCTTATTGCTCCAGCATCCTTCAACTTTTGGACTTCTGCTTTTACTGCCTTGGCATGCTCCCTGGCCGATCTCCTTGGCTTCTGCTTCTTAGGAGGGAACGAAGGGTCAACTTTAAGTCTATGGACAATGAATTCGGGATCCACCCCAGGCACCTCATATGGGTTCCACGCAAATACATCCACATTCTGTATTAGGAGCAACAACATTTCCTTGGCACAGCCGCCCCTCTTCTCCCCTTGGAGGTTCTGTAATTGCTATAATGGGACACTCCGTGGAGGGTCCATTTGCTCGGCACGCTCTCCCTGGTCGGCCGTCTCCTTCCTCTAGTTAACTATGGCTACCAAACATTGTCTTGTAGTCTACTGGCTCCCCCTTACCACAGAAATACCATGTTCGGTTGGAAACTTCACTTTTACATTCAGCGTGGACGAGACGGCCCCCATTGCGTGGATCCACAGCCTTCCTAGTATCGCAGTGTACGGGGAGAAAGAGGCCACCACTATAAACGTTACTACCACCTCCTTACCTTCCATACTCACGGGCAGAGAGATTTGCCCCTCAAGTATTACGATTTTGCCATCAAACCCAACCAAGGGCGTATCGTACTTAGAGAGGTTCCCATTACTTAATCCGAGCCCTCGGAATAGGTCCGGATACATCACATCGGCCCCGTTTCCCTGGTCTACCATCACCCGTTTCACTAGGAAACTGCTTATCTGAGCAGTTACTACTAATGCATCGTCGTGCGGTTGGACCGTCCCCTCCAAATCGTTATCATCAAAAGCAATAGGTTCCCTGGCAACTTTCATCTTCTTCCTCGACAGTTGGGCGCCTGAGCTTCCTTCAATTGGGATCACGGTTAACACCCCCTTCTTCCCTGCTGCAGTGAGGCTCTTCGGAGGAGCATGGATAACCTCAATTACGCCGAGAGGGGGTGGAAGGGGGTTACCTTTCTGCGGAACACCTTGCCTCGTTCCTCGGTCTCCTGCGTCTAGCACAAACTCCTTTAAATGCCCTGCCTTAGCCAACTGCCCGAGGTGTTCTTTCAACACTCGGCATTGCTCGATTGTATGGCTCTTGTCTTTATGGTAAGTGCAGTACAGATTCTGGTTTCTCTTAGAGGGGTCACCACCCATCCTGTTCGACCACCTGAAGTATGGCTCATGCTTAATCTTGTCTACGATCCTATGCACTGACTCTTTGAATGTCACGTTCACCTCCCCTGCTGGTGCTTCTGATTCCTGAATCCTCAAGTTCCCCCGGGTCCTTGATTGAAAACCACTCTGCCGAGGACGATTTACCATCGGCGTTTTTCCTCTGCTTTGTAGCTGGTCATCTTCCAGCTGTTTATATTCCTCAATGTGCCTCATTAGCTGCCTCATATCCTCAAGAGGCTTCTTGGTCAACAATTCCCTTAGCCCGGAATCCTCAGGTAATCCCATTCTAAAAGTACTTGCAGCAATTTTTTCATTCCCCCCTCCGATCTCATTGTAAAGCTCCCAGTATCGGCTAGCGTAGCTGCGAAGAATCTCCCCAACTCTCATTCTCATTGATAGTAACACGTCTACCGGCTGCGGCACTTAGCTACAAGTCACGAACTGGATCCCAAACTCCTGTATCAACTCGGCGAAATTATGGATGGAGCCCTTTTGTAACCCATTAAACCACCTTAAAGCGGTGGGGCCGAGACTTGAGGGAAAAACCTTGCACATCAACACGTCATTACGGGTGTGCAGAGACATCATCTAAATATAATGGCTAACGTGCTCTACCGAGTTCGTTTTCCCATCGTAGGAATTGAACGGCGGGCGAGTAAACCTGTCCGGCATCGGTGCCCGCTTGATGTCCATTGAGAACGACGACCGAGCAGCTCTGCGTAGTGCATGGTTCATCGCGTCCATGGTCGCATTGTAGGGCCGTTGTTCCTCTGGGGAGTCCGAACCCCAATCTGCATACTCCCGAGAATGCGAACGGTCTCAACGCTGACCGGACTCCCGTGAATACGGACGGTCTCAGTGGTGACGGGATTCAGATTGATTGGACCCCGTCCTGTGATGATTTTCCCCCGTATTGGACCTTTTTTATCAATTGTCTTGGTCCCTTTCATGGTGCCTGTGCTCCGCTTGTAACTCCAGGTCTCTCACCAACCTGTGCAGCAGCTCAAGCTCCTCATCCCTTTCGTCGAGTTGCCTGTGCCCGGGGGCCGTCCGTTGAGTTTGTATGAACCCTCTCCGAGGCCGGACATCTCTTGCTCCCGTTCTTGATCCCTATCTTCACGCCTCTTTTGCCTCCGTTCTCGCCAGGAGGACCCTCGAGAGGATCCCACTAAACCACTTTCAGCGTCGCTCCCCGAACGTTTCCCAAACATCTTGTCGTGCGTGAGCCTTGGTTGAACTACGGCTTTGTGGGAGATTCCCACAAACGGCGCCAATTGTACGCACCAAAAAGTGAGGCTAATGGGCTTACAACTTATTTGTGTGTTGGGCTTGGATTTCCTACTTAGGGTCGTTCTCGACACCAAGACTCAATGAGATCACTTTTCTCTCTCTCAATGCCTAAACCTCCCTTTCCTCTTCGTTCTTTCTTCCTTTCAGACCAAGGAAAGAAGAAAAGCCCAAAAAAAAAAAAAATTCCCTTACTCCCTCTAACTTCTCATATTTATAGTTCTAAATTAGTGGAGAAAGTATGATTGCTTCTCTGGTTAGTGCAATGGGAGGTCCAATCCCGTTAGTCATAAGTGGGTGGTTAGGTGGAAGTGGAAGGTGGTGAGGTGGCCTTGGAACTTGGTTACCACCCCCACGCACATGTCGGAGGCGACACCCCCCAAGGCACTGCCGAGAATAAAAGGGGCGGTGCATTTGAGAGCTACTCTTTTAAATGCTCGGGAAGTAATTCCGAGCAAGGATAAGGTGGTAAAATTTAGGCTCGTAGCTTCTGCGGGCTCGGTATGGGCTTCTGGGTACAAAGAGATCAAGTTTATGGGTCGTAGCTTCATGTCAGAGTTCCAAGCCCAAACGGGCTTGGGTTAATAGTGTCGTACACTGCCACTTAGGATTTGTTGTAAAAATATTATAGACATATCATTTTTCTTTTTTAAATATGTGAATAATACCGTGAGACTTATCTTTAATGAAAAAGTTTGTACAAAAAAAAAGTTTGTGAGTTTCCTAAACAATGCATAAATCCACTGAAAGACACATTTGCACGGTAAATGCTTGCTAGTCAAAGAGATAGTGGATACTGTGCACTGACACATTCCCACGGGAAATGCATCTCAAAAAAAAAAAAAACAAAAAAACAAAACAAAACAAAACAAAAGCAAACGCAAGCAGAAGAAGCTCTCTATCCAAACGCATACCTAATAGATTTTATCTAGGGATAATTACACTTTACCCACCTGTGGTTTACCTCTAATTTGATGTGCCTACCCGTGGTTTAAATTTTGACACTTTACCCACCTGTGATTCTCACCGTTACTATGCCGTAACCCACCTCCCCCTCACCGTTACTCTAACATAGAAATATGTTAAAAACAAAAACTCAAACAGATCAAAAAGTTAGGGTTATTGAAATTTGTGGAAGTTCAGTCACTTTAGCTCCTTGCAAATCCAACACCTTGAGCAGCTTGAGTTTAGCATAAAATAATTTTGAAATGGACAACTTAGGTGGCAGATCTTTGACTCCAAATACAAGCAAAGAACAAAGATGAGATACATCCATGTTGGTATTATGTTTGTTAAACTTTGTTGGATTGTCCGCCTCCTGCATTTTTTTATTTTTTTATTTTTGAACGAATGGTAGAAACTATTATTAACAAAACTGAAAACTTATACAGGTAATGCCAAAACTGAATTGTTTGGGCTTGGGGGATTCTGTCAACATCTTAGACATATCCCCATTGACTTTCAATACAGAAAACCAGCTCAAATCCTTGAGTGGTGTTACATATATGTTACCCCTGCCTTGCTACTATAAGAGCTTGGTACTCCGTTATCAGACTCGTGGCTCTCTCCAAGATAGACCGTGGGTCAAGCCGAATGTGCTCAAAGTAAAACATTTCTAGACATGCTTTTGTATCAAGTTTCTATTAAGGAGTTAGAAACTAAAAGCTAAACCCAGAATTTTTGAACAAAAACCCATAAATCTTGAACATAAACCAAAAATTAAACCCATTAATTTTGAACATAAACCCACAGCCACTGCAACCAAAAATTAAAACCAAATCAAATACAAGAACAAAGGAAATCAGATGAACCCACAACCAAAACCACAAAAAAATGAAACCCATGAAGCAAGAACAAAGGAAAATGAAACCCATCGCTATGGTGGCCGATGTCCTCCTTAACTCCACCATCGGAGAGAGAGAGCAAAGAGATGAGAGAGAGAATGTTGTAGAAGAATAGGTGAGAGGAAAGAGACACATAGAGAAGAAAAATATGATATTTATAGTGGTTGACTTAGGTTTGATTTTTCTGGGCATATGTTCTTATAGAAGTTCTTAAGCAATCAAAAACCCTAACTTTTTGATCTGCGGGGCTTTTGTTTTTTACATATTTCTGTGTTAGAGTAACAGTGAGGGAGAGGTGGGTTATGGCACAGTAACGGTGAAAATCACAAGTATGTAAAGTGTCAAAATTTAAATCATGGCTAAGCACATCAAATTAAAGGCAAACTACAGGTGAGTAAAGAGTAATTATCCCTTTTATCTATTGACTAAGAAATAAGAAGTCAACTGACATGAGTAGAATGCAACACCACGGTTTAGGAGGAATTAGGAAAGTTGTATGACTGAAGAGTGTCTATAATGAGCGTGAACGCAGTGAAGGCTAGCCTCTGACATTGTCTCTCCCAGAACTTTCCCTCCCACGCTTTGTACTACAATATTCCTTCAACCCCAGGTCCCCAGGTAACATCTTCTAGGCCTTGCTTTTTTTTTTTTCTTTTTTCTTTTTTTTCTAGTTCATGTTTTTCTTTTCTTTTTTTCTTTTTTCTTTTTTTTCATGCTTTCTCAAAGAACCCTCTTATTGATACAATTTTGATCTTAAGTTTGTTTATCATAATCTTAGGAGTCCTAAAGCTTACCATTTCTTGAAGCTAAGCATTTTTTTTTAACTATATATGTGTTGAGTCTGCTGACCTTAGAGGTCTACTCCGTCCACAAACCTCCCACTTCTTTGGGGTCTGGGAAAGGTGATTGGTAGTCAGAAATTTTCCCAATTCTTGCAACTTCAAATATCTCTGATGCATTTTGCTTTGCTTGTTCTCTCTCAGAACTTGTTCCAACTGATTTTGTAGTTTTTTTGTAATACAGAAAGTTGAGGTTACTGGTGAACATGGCATCCTCATCCTTTGTCAGAATAACAGGTACTTAGCACTAGTTTATAAATAATCAAAAAGTAATTCCTTATAATATTCCAACTAGGATCTTTTTAGAGTTTTTTGGGTAACTTCACCTCGAAATTCTTAAAATCCTATCCATTCTGTATGAAATTAATAGTTCTGATTTTGCCACATTCTAATCCAAAACCCAATGGAAAAGGCACTTCTTCAACCCTTGATACCAAGTATGCCAGCGGAAATTTGTAAGATTTCAATTAATTCAATTGGTGATTACTGCTTTAAAGCCAGTAATTTTACTTGATGGTTATGTCATCGAAGGCATAGTTCAACTAGAGGATTACAAATTATACATCCATATATTAAGCCACCTTGGAGTTTTTGTTTATTTAATTATTGGTGTATTATAAAGACACTTTCTCCTCTTCCATTGCAGTTCTGATATGGGCTGACATACTAACAGCTTATGCCCTGTTTGTGATGATGCAATACTTGACAAATGTCTGGAAGCTTAACTTTACCCATGCTGCTGCAATTGTGAATGTGTTTTCTGGTGTTGCGACCATAATGCCTATAGGCATGGCCTTCCTTGTCGATGCTTTCATGGGTGACTATTGGATGCTCTTGCTCTCTAGTCTTGCTTATAGCTTTGTAGGTTCTCAAAATTTCCCTCATTTTTTTAATTTGTTTCTACTATGCTATGAGTGACGAGTATTGCCACTTTTGTTGTTTAAATCTACATTTATCATTTTGCCAAGAGTCTTGTAACTCAGTCACATTGCCTGGTCTTGGGGTTCAAATTCCCCCTTCCCACTTGTTGTAACAATTGAAATTATATAAATAAATATTTACCACTTCAAACATCACAGTAATTTAGGCACAAAACGTAGAATAAGTGATCAAGGAGCAATATTGGGCATCTTATCTATATAAATCGCTCAAACATCATTGATACATGGATTATTTTGACTGAGGAATATTATGCTGCATGATCATATCTTCTTCTTCTTCTTCTTTTAAATTTGAATTAATTGCAGCTATCTGCCTTAAATTTTGGGAGCATTTATGTTGCCCACCCTAAATTATAACATAATGGAATCAACACCCTACTTGAGATTAACTTACATTGTTCACCCTGCCGTCCATACTACTATGTAAATTTTTTAGGCAAATTTCTCTCAAATAAAACTGTCAATTGCAAAAATTTTATAGGTTAGGTTCGACATTGCAAATCCTTTCATAGTTTAGGTGAATAGCTACTCACAAATATGTTTATTAAGATATTGAATTGGATGATGCAGTGAACATTACAAATTAATCTTAAAGAGGGTGTCAATTGCAGAATATTGTATTTTGGGTGCTCATTGCAATGCCCTTGTATTTTCAGAGTGATGTGTGTTATTAACCTGCTTTATCTTTTGTACTATGCATTGAAAAACAAGCCAATTATTTTTATCAATTTGTAATGCTGTTATGACAATGTTATTGATCAGAAAATGTTTCCCAATTCATTCTTTTGCACGGTATAGGTTTTGACAAAGTCTTAGGACTTACCAGAAGATGTACTAATTATTGGGTGTCACTGCAGGGGTTAAGCTTCTTGGCATTGTCAACACCACATGTTCTTCCAGATGCTGCAAGAATCTGTGATGCACAGAAGCCAAATTGCATTGGTGATGCCCAAAAGGTTCTCTTCTATACAGCATTAGTACTGATAGCCATTGGGATATCTGGTCATATCACATCCTTAGAGTCTTTCCTGGAACAACAAAAGGAGAACCAAACAAGTGCTCAAGAAAATTCTGAAAAGCCAAAGCTAACACCACGTCAAGTGGCAGGCAGCCTTTTTGTGATTCTTCTTGCAATTGTTGGATGTATTGCACTTCCATATATAAAGCCATGGTCTGTCCGATTTGGAATACCAGCAATATGTACTGTAGTGGCAACATTTATATTCACAACTGGCTCATGTTCATACAGACGTTCTAGACCGCCGGGGAGTCCTCTTACTACTCTATGTAGAGTCTTTGTAGCCTCTGCTTCCAAGACGTTTCGTCATCTCCCACCAAATGATATTCAGGAGCCTTACACGCGGAGTCTCAGGTTCTCTCTCTCTCAACCTAGAAACTTGATAATATGAAGTCATTTATTTCAAAACCAAGTGCCCACATTTTTGCATTTAACAGAGTTATTAGAAAGCATAATGACCTCACCAATGTTCATGATTTCTACCAATAACTATTTTCCAATTTACTAACTTCTAATAGTTGGCAGAAATGTTACAATATGTAATCAGCTATTAGATATGACTTACAAGCTACAAAAAATTTTACCTCTGAAACACAATTTTTTTAATACAGGTGCCTGGACAAGGCTGCCATTGAAGTCCAAACCCAAAATCAAGAGCAAATTGAACAAAGTAGATGGAAACTTTGCACCAGAGAAGAGGTGGAGGATACTAAAATGGTTATACGCATGATACCCATGTGGATGACCTTCATTATGTGTGGGATTGTGATTTCCATAGGAAACACTTATTTTTTAGATCAAGCAAATGATATGAATCGCAAGGTTGGAGAATTGAAGGTCCCTCTTACCATATTTAAATTTTTCTATGACCTTGTAAAAGACAATTTCCATAAAAAGTATGTCAAATTAACTGAAAAATTAATGATTCCAAGAAGATATGTACCCCCCTTTGGAATCTTTGTAGCAATGCTGTTTTCTATATTATGTTGTATCACAGCTGCAGGAGTGGAAACCAGGAGGCTTGACATGATTAGAAGGCACCTGTTACTTGACAAACCTAATGACAGCAATGAGAAAATCCCAATGAGCATGTTTTGGCTTCTTCCACAGTTTCTCCTTCTTGGTGCTGTTGAAGGAATGTCTAACTTCAGCATTGATCAATTCTTCACTAATCAAGCTCCTGCCTTAATGAGGCGCTACTTGAAACTTTTCCGGCACGGTGTAATTGGAGTAGGAAATGTAGGTAGTGTCCTTTCGGTTTATGTTGTGGGTAAATTCAGTGAAAGGGGAGGAAGGACATATTGGTTTCAGGACACACTGAATAAAAGTCGATTGGATAACTACTATTGGACACTGACAGTGTTGAGTTCTGTAAATCTTTTTTTGTACATCTTGGTGGCATTGCAGTACACCTATAGAGACCCACCAGATGAAGATGCCGATTAAACATCAAAGAATGAAGAACCTACCCAACCTTAGGAAGATGATGTGCATTGTTATTATTGTTGTTGTTGTTGTTGTTAGTATTCTTAGATGAATTTCATTTTACATCAATCTCCTTGTATTCGCCAATTCAACGTGTCAGTATTCTCTGTGTTGATTGACGTTTGTGAAGTGCAGTGTATCAACAAGCTGAAGTTAATGAAACTGAAGTGATTTCTTTTTCCTTCCCCTGCTTTTGATAATGTTTCTCACCAGACCTTTCTTTTTCTTATTGAACGTAAGAAGAAATTATTATTAGGGCTTTTTTAACAATGAAAAGAGAAGGGACTATAACAATGAAATTATTATTCCGTTCCTTTCTTTTTTTCCATAGTGTGTTTGATAAGCAAAATTCGAAAATTCCCAAGGTTGTGTTTCAATTGAAGATTTAAAATCAAAGGATTAGAAGAATAATTGGTCGGATGAATGTAACAACGCACGATGATGTAACCTTTGCGGATTTGGTCAAAAACATTTGTGATATTATGAATTTAAAATGGCATTTTACTCCTATTCATTTCAAATTAACATATTAACAAAGCTCAAATCCCTCAGTAAATTTAATCAATAGAAAACAAAAAAATGTCACTTCATACTCTATTTAAGTCATCTAAACTAAATATTGAAATCCAAATCATTCTCATTAAATTCCATGATACAAACAAACCACTAGCACTAATCATCTTCATGAAGCTGGACTGATTGTTCCCACTTCTTATTGTACGGTTTGTACCACAATGCCACCAAGATGTACAAAACAAGATTTATAGAACACAATACTGTCACTGTCCAATAGTAGTTATCCAGACGACTCTTATTCAGTGTGTCCTGAAACCAACTTGGTTTCCCTCCACTTTCACTGACCTTTCCAACAACATACACTGAAAGGACACTACCCATAGTTCCTGTTCCAATTACCCCATAAGTGAAAAATCGCGAGTAATGTCTCATTGATGCAGGAATGTGATCGGAGAAGAAACAGTCAATGCTGAAATTAGAGATTCCATCAAGGGCACCAAGAAGGAGATACTGTGGAAGAAGCAAGAACATGCTCATTGGGATTTTCCTATTAGGTTTGTCATGTAAACAATGCCTTCTAATCACATCTAGCCTTCTGGATTCCATTTTTGCAGCTGTGATACAACATAGTATTGAAAGTAGCATTGCTACAATGATTCCACAGGGGGCTAAATAATTTCGTGGAATTATTTTTTTTGCTTCAATATAAAGTTTGGTGAAAAGATCTTTTACAAGGTCATAGAAAATTTTAAATATGGGAAGAGGGACCTTCAATTTTCCAACCTTGTGATTCATATTTTTTGCTTGCTCTAAAAAGTAAGTGTTTCCTATGGAAATCACAACCCCACAAATAATGAAGGTCATCCACATGGGCATCATGCGTATAAAGATTTTTGTATTCTTCACCTCATTTTTGCTGCCTGGTTCATATGAACACGACTTACACGAGCCACATATGAATAGAAAAGTTGACAGTACTGTACATATTGCTGGTATTCCAAATCGGACAGACCATGGCTTTATATATGGTAGTGCAATACTTCCAATAAGAGCGAGAAGAATCACAGCAAAGTTGCCAACACAATTCCATAGCTTTTTCCTATCACCTGTTTGGTTCAACTTTTGTTGATTCAGGAAAGACTCTAAGGATGTGATATGGCCAGATATCCCAATAGCTATGAGTGCTAATGCTGTGTAGAAGAGAGCTTTCTGGGAATCACCAATGCAATCTGGCTTGTAGGCACTACAGTTGCCTGCAACATTAGAAAGGACAGGTGGTGTTGACATTGCCAAGAAGCTCATCCCCTGCGGTGACACCCAATACTTAGTACATCTCCTGGTAGAAGTTCAGACTTTTTCAAAGCCTATATGGTGCAAAAGATTGAATTGAACATTTTAGGATCTATACTACTACGAACGTTATCATAGACAATGTTGCTTCTCGATTATTCATTCTACATTGTTGCACCAATATATGCTGTTTGAAGTGGTAAATATAAATTAAAGCAACTTAAACCAAAATAAAAATTGCAATATTGGTTGCAGAGTAGAAACACAGAAATGAGTGAAGGAAATTTTGGAAAACCTACAAAGCTATAAGCAAGACTAGAGAGCAAGAGCATCCAATAGTCACCCATGAAAGCATCAACAAGGAAGGCCATGGCTATAGGCATTATTGTGGCAGCACCAGTAAACACATTCACTATTGCAGCAGCATGGGTTAAGTCAAGCCTCCAGACATTTGTTAAGTATGTCATCATCACCCACACAGCATAAGCTGCTACCATGTCAGTCCATACCAGAACTGCAATGGAATAGGAAAAAAAGTGCCTTTAGAATACACTAACAATTAAATAAACAAAAACTAAGGTGGCTTAGTATATAGATGAAGAATTTGTAACCCTCCAGTTGAACTAACCCTTTGATGACATGACTGTCAAGTAGAATAACTTTAAAGCAATAGTCATCAATTGAATTCTTTGAAATTTTACAACTTTCCATAGGCAAACTTGATTTCAAGGGTTGAAGAGTTGCCTTTTCGATTACTTTATGTTGAATATTCTGGATTATCAGGGGGCAAACTTCAATCCACTTATTTCACAATGAATAGATAGGGTTTTTAAAAGTCTTTGGTGGAGTTATCTTAAGAACCATACAGGATATTAATATGAATATTTTAAAAATCTATGGCCATAAATGGTGCTTCAACATAGTCACTTTTCACCATTACAAATTTTGGACGACTTTATGAAAAAATGGAGCAAATGGAAATCCTCTCCATCCAAATATGCCAGCTTTTGCAGATAGGTTCCATATCACTTGTAAGGTAAGGAAAATAAGGATGAAATGCAGGGGATTTATTCTCTATTGAAAATAATAACATTCACTGTATTGTAAAGAACCAAGTAATAACATTGGTTTCACGTGTTGTTCAGTTTTGAATTCACAATCACTTATTTGTAAAAGCAAATTTCTCTATAGCATGTGAATCTATATTACATTAGGTCCTTCCTTAATAAGCATGCAAAGTTAAGCATTCATTCAGTTTTTTTTACACCTATTGCTCAAAGTAATGTCACTTTACATTTTTTTATTTCAAGTTCAGTGTTTTAACATACATCGTGATGTTATATTTTTTATGATGCCTTAAAACTAAATAAATAATATTATAAACTTCTAACAGATAAAAATCCCGTTGCATTAAACTAGTTTACAAGCTAGGTTTTATATTAACTTAAGCAGATGTACTGAAATGGCAGATTATTTATAAACTATTAGTTGGATTACCTGATATGCTGAAAAAGGATGCCATGTCGACCAGTAAACCTCGGCTTTCTATAATACAAAAATACTACAAAAACAGTGGGAGGTTGGAACCAGTATATTAAAATACTAAGTTCAGCACATATGGTTGAAGACCATAAAGTTCAAAAATATGCTTACCTTCTAGAAATGGTAAGCTTGTAGGATCTCCTATATAAAGATTAAGCAAACTTTAGATCAAATGTATATCAAAATGATGTTCATAAAGAAACCAAGAGAAGAAAAAAAGAAGAAGAAGGAAGTCATAGAAGATGTTGCCTGAAAATTACTCGTGGGGGTAAAGGAATATTAAACAAGTCACCTCTTTTTGGCTGATGAAAGCAAAATGAGGTCCATGAGCAGCATAATTTTTTTCTAATCGGTTTCAGATTCCTTTGAATCGAATTATTTCCTTTGTCTTTCCTTGACCTATACTGTAAGAAACAAATATGCTACGTGTGACTCACATAATATAACTATAAGAATACATTCCTCAAAAAAAAACTATAAGATCATACGATCATTGCCAGTTTGCCACCAAACTAGCATCTATATTTAACATTAACAAAATATATAAGTAATCTCCTAAAATTTAAACTAAACTAATATATAAAAAATAAAACTAGCAGCTATTTAATATTAACAAAATATAAACAAAAGAAAAGATACAAAATTATTGTTTTTAATACATTTTTACTTAATCATTTGTAAGTTATCAAAATGAAATTTGAAATTCTTTTACATCAAAATCACTTATGGTTGATTCCGTTCTAAATGTCACAAAAATTTTCCTTTTAATATAAAAATTTTCTAAGAATCTGTTAATGCATCACTTTTTATTTAGAAAGCTAGTTTTGAAAAAATTTATGACTAAAAATGTTTGTTTTATAACTATAGTAAAAATTGAAAGAATAGATAGAAATACAATTATTCTATAATCAAAATAGTATGAACCATGAAAGTTGAGTCACACGTATAATCACGTATGTCCATTATTATTCTTTACTAAATCCAATTAGTGTTGTCAAGTAAAAACTATATATATAACCAAGCCATGAAATTGCTCACTTACCCCCTAAACTATATATTAATTGGGATGTCTTGGAAATGACTAGTTTTCCAACCTTATTTGCTGTTGGTCTTACATTCTTACCTATGAAATTAAAAGGTATCCCATGTATTGGATAGGTTTTGATGATATGTTTTTTGGTTTAGTGAAAAATGAAAATAATAGATAAGACCAATACTCTCTTCTACAGAGAGAGAGAGAGAGAGAGAGAGAGAGAGCACTTTAATGAATTTATAATTCAATGGAATTAAATACAAATACTAAAAAAAAAAAAAGTACGGTTTTATTAGTATAGGAAAAAATTTCATGATATCTAATCAATAGAAATATATATATATACACACATATACATATATTATTGTTATAGTGTGATTGTGTCCACAAAAGATCGCAATGAATTGAAATGGACTAAAGTAGTCCAAATTAGACCGAATGAAGCGAAATATTACGCTGATATGGCTTAACAACAATTAATATTACACTTCAACTTTTAAATATTATATAAATATAGATGCATTAAAGATATTATAGTTCAAAAGAGTTAAGCATAATCCATTATGATAAACCCGACTCAAATCAACTTGTGGTCACCTCTAACGTGAACATTTATCATCAAGTGATTGAACCAACCTTAAAAAGGTTTGGAGACTTAAAAAATCAGGTATGCACAAAAGCCCTAAATTCTAATTTAAACGATAAAATACTAGTAGCCAACACCACTCCAATCTTCCTTCTAATTATCAGTAAAACCACATCATCATCATCAATTCTCAAATCTCACATGGGAAAATGCTAAAAGCACAAATTAATTTACGATTTTTTTTTTAATTTTTATATTCTATTTATACAGAGTGTGGTTATTAGTAAATAAAAAAAATTAAGTTAATAGTTAACTCAAGCCAATTCGCCATACACGTTGTTAGATACAGCTCTTTTACAATCACATTCCATAAAACGCGATCTCACATAGCGGTTTTAGAGTAGAGAAACTAAAATAAAAAATAAAAAACTCCGTCTCTGTTTCGTATTTGGATTTTGTTTTAACTCATTTCTTTCTACACAAGACAACGCGCACTCTCAAACTCTCAACAACAAAAAAACACAAAGCAAGAAAAGTACCAAAAACAAAAACAAATTTTCAAAGTCTCTTCGTCGGGAAAAAAAAAAAAGAAAATTTAAGCTATGGATGTGATAAAGTCACAGCAAATATCGTCGAAACCAATCGAGAAGGTGATCGTTCACCCATTGGTTCTCCTCAGCATCGTCGACAACTACAACCGAGTCGCCAAGGACACTCGCCGCCGAGTCGTCGGCGTTCTACTCGGCAGCACCTTCAAAGGCACCGTTGATGTCACCAACAGCTATGCAGGTACCAAATCCCTCTTTTGTAAATATATATGTTTACCTCCTCAATTTTCTAATTTTGTGTTTAGATCTAATGAAAGTTGTAGATTTTAGGGTTTCAAAATTGTGGATTTTAGGGGTTTTTAATGCACTATGTAATGTGATTGTTAGATTTATTGGAAAGAGTTGCTATTGTTCGGGGGCTTAACTTTGCGATTTGTATGCAACTTTAATTTCAACAACAGAGCCAATGCTATCCAAAAGTACTAGTTGGTTGTCACGATCTAAAAGGACTAGTTAAGTTACAATTAGGCTCCGTGTAATAGTTTGTACTTTATATACACTAAATTGATTGACCATTTGTATAATGCCGGATGTGGAACTCAGTAAATGTGGCGCAACTCACACTTGTATGGAATCCAATACTGATTTAGACAACTTGGGCTATCAAATGTCTTGAAAGATTGCTTCTACTTTAAATGGCACACTCTTTTAATTATTTTTTGTGATGACATTAGGTTAATAGGATAATTAGGATTATTTTCCGAGTGGTTTCAAACTTTCAAGTCAATGAAATCACTGTTATGGCCTCTATGCTTTGTAATAGTTACATTGAGAGTGGTGTTTAGAGCAAGTGTACTAAGATCAAGGAGATTTTTCCTAATGTTCTAGCATCACATATTGCCATGTGGTATGGTAGTTGCTGCAAAGTGCAAACTTACTAATAATTAAAAGAAAAAAATGTTGACCAATTTTATCTGGTCAAAGGGTTTCTAAGTTTTGTATTTCATTTCAAAGTATGGTTCATTGCATAATAAGAGCTTCACTGGTATTACTTTTTTCTTATTGGTGATCTTGTAATTTCAGTGCCCTTTGAAGAAGACGATAAGGATCCAAGCATATGGTTTCTTGACCACAATTACCATGAAGCGATGTTTTCTATGTTCAAGAGAATCAACGGTAGTTTTTGTTTTAGTTTAAGGGTAAATATGATGTCTGTTAAAAAAGTTCCATGGGGAGTTCTAACTTTTCTCTATATGTTCTAATAATGTTTCAGCCAAGGAGCACGTGGTAGGTTGGTATAGTACAGGCCCGAAGCTACGGGAGAATGATCTTGATATTCACAGATTATTCCACAAGTAAGATCATATATCTTAATTTATGAGGAAAATATTTTACAGCTGTCTATTCATGTAACTGTATCATGCATTCGTATATGTGTATATGTGTGTGTGTTTTTTTCACTCTTCAATACTAGCTTTAGGCCCTCATGTTCAATATCTTATTGTTTTGACCAATCAAATATTGATTGAACTCTATAACACTAGCAAGAGGTTTGGTGGGTTTGCAATATCTTCTCTCTCTCTCTCTCTCTCTCTCTCTATATATATATATATATATCTGTGTGTGAGTGTATGTGAAGTTCATTTTTGTGATAATATATATATTTTTGGGTGGTGTTGTAGCTATGTCCCAAATCCTGTCTTGGTCATTATTGATGTCCAGCCCAAAGAGCTGGGGATACCCACTAAGGCTTACTATGATGTTGAAGAAGTCAAAGAGGTATTTTTTGTCTGCTATCTTTATATAGAAATTGCATATGGTGAATGGTTGAGTGCAGTTCCCATATATCATTTTAGAAGAGACTAATGGAAGTCTCAAAGTTACTGTTCTTTTCTCAACAAGCTGTATCCATTTTTCCTCCCTTGATGTTAATCTAATGCTTGATTATGTGTAACAGAATGCTACACAAAAGAGCCAGAAGGTTTTTGTCCATGTGCCTTCAGAAATTGCGGCTCATGAGGTTGAGGAAATTGGTATGCCATGACATGAAAATTGCAATTTTCCTGCTAGCATTTGCCACCATTTAGAATTTGAAATAAGATGCAAAGTGGCTTCAACTTTGAATTTATGATCTTTCATCTCCATTACTAATTGCATTCTCATATGATCTATCTACAGGAGTGGAACACTTGTTAAGGGATGTGAAGGATACAACCATTAGTACACTTGCAAATGAGGTTTTACTTTTTTCCCCCACACAGTTTCTTTTCTATGTTTGCTGAAGCAACATCTTGTGTAAATTTCAGAATTAAGTTTTTTGATTATGGATGCTTATCTCTGAACAAAAACATTTTGAAGAAGTAGATTTGCCTTTTGTTTTGTTCAGGTTTCCGGAAAACTCACAGCTTTAAAGGGTTTGGATGCGCGACTACGAGAGATACGTGGTTACCTTGATCTTGTTATTGATGGGAAGCTTCCTTTAAATCATGAGATACTTTATCATTTACAGGTATAGTTTGTTATTGCACATTACTCTTTTCACCATGATATTGCTATTTACCTGCCTTTCTTTTTTATTTTTCATGAAGATAAATATATCTTTCTTCCCACATATGGTGTCACCAGTTTTTTCAGAAGATTATCTTTTTTCAATGAAGTAAATCAAGTTTGACTGAGTTCAAAATAATATTTGAAGAATATCAATCAATTTTGGTGCTCCCAATACTTTCACTTCTTCATTTACCTGTATCATTTTTCCTCATATCTTTTAAAACTTCAGGATGTGTTCAACCTGCTTCCAAATCTCAACGTGAATGAGTTAATCAAGGCATTTGCAGGTAATACTATATGACACAAATGTAGACATTCTAGTTTAGGCAGGTAGATGGGGGTAATCTGTACATATAGTTTTTCTTTTTATTTTTTCTTTAAATCTCTCATTTCCCTTTGTGCAGTTAAAACAAACGATATGATGTTGGTAATATATCTTTCCTCTCTCATCCGAAGTGTCATCGCACTCCACAACTTGATCAATAATAAGGTGACATGCCCTCTCCTGACACAAATAATACTCTCTCTCTCTTCATTGAGCACGCCTGTATCAATTGGGCTGATGTATGTAGATTGTGTTTTACAGATGTTAAACAAAGAACATGAGAAAGCTGAGGATGCAAAGCCTGCCACAGTCCCTCCTGCCAGTGGGAACTGATTTTGGGGTTTCATGATTCATCCTTTACAGAGCTCCACCTTTTGGGGCAGTGAGAACAAACGATCTGCTGCTTTTGAGGCTTCTCAATCATGAGAATTTTGTGTTCTCCGTAGTGCAATCTGATATAGCAGGGTTCCAAAATTGACACCCATGTTGATTTGTTACATGATGTTAGTAAACTGTACTGTTTAACATCTTATGCCATGTTCAATTAGTCATTTTATGTAGACTTCCAAGCATTTTTCCTCAGTGTGCTCCAAGTTAAAACAATTTCTGCTCACCAAGATTAGTTTGCATTGTGGATATTGCATTGGCTGCTTGTGTGCAGGTTGGGCGTGATGTCCTAATCATTTGATTACATTCTTTAGGAACTTTTTTTTTTTTTCTCCCTGTTTTTATCATTTTTCGCTTCGTAATGGCCATGTTTGGATGTTGCTAGAAGTGCGACCAAAGAGCCTATTGTCTTTGGTTGGCATCAGTCGTAGCACACCAGATAGCAAAAAAGTGGCCCTGCTTGATGTGCCATTTGGGGAAAAAAATTGCAAAAATTTTTCACTTTGCTACTAGCAGATCATTGTAGCAACTAGCAATGCTACTTATTTTTTATTCCGTTTTTATTTTCTTTTAACCCTCTCTCTCTCTCTCTGGCTCTCTCTCTCTCTCACAGACCAAGATAAAAATCTCATGGTTCTCTCTTTGATCTCTGCCTAGAGGTCTAAACAGTGTGTGAAGGGTAGATCCATGGAATGGAGGTTAGAGAGCTCATGGGTTCAATGAGTTTGGTTTGGTTTGGGTTGGGCAGTGGTTCTAGGCGGCGGTTGATTGATTTAGGGCTCTATATATATATATTCACGTGTGTCTTTGTGTAACAGCATGAAAGTTGTTGGCCAAGTGGATTGAAATGGACCATAAGGACCAAAATAAACCGTAATGGACCGAAATGTATTATTGATACAAATGCCTATTATAAATATGAACTTAATTAATCATTAATTTAAAGTGAAGGGTAATATAAAAAATAAAAAAGGGAAAAAATATTTTTAAGAATACCCTTGAATTTTGGGTGAAAATCATATAAACCCAATGTCCTTTTAATTTGAAATTAGAAACTAGGTATTAGGTTTATTGGTCATGTGACGTCAATCCACTTCATTCGCTATCAATCCATAGGATTTTCAGAGTATCTTATGAATAACTAGTAAACTAATAGGATCAAAATTTAATACTACATATGCACTTCAAACACTACAAGTGATTGCATCTTAATAAAAAAAATTATTTTTTTAGAAGAAATAAAATAAAATTATTTTGAAATTGATAATTTTTTTCCCTTCTATATAAAAATATATATATATATATATATATATATATTTGTTATCAATATATATATCTGAATTTGTCAGAAACTTTTATCATTTTCAATCTAATTTGCTAGAAGCTATTATGGCCCTTTGAAGCAACTTTGTCCAATACTAATAAAGCCCATATAGCTTATTGTACTGATGGCAAGAAATATTTGTAAATTATGTTTGATTTTCATTTGAGTTTCGTGGTCTATAAATAGCTAGCCAGTGTTTGAAGGAAGACAGAATAGAGTCTTAGAGGTTTAGAAACCCTTCCTTCCTTCCTATGTAAAAACCCTGTTTAATCTAATAATATCAGTCAATCTTATGTAATCTGCTGCTCTCATATACACTTTTAAGCAATCTTTTATATTTCTTTACCTGCTAGTCTTACACTCCCTTTGAATTTCTTATATGTCCACCTCTATATTACTCACGTTTATCTGTGTCTTTTCTCATATTCTCTAAAGAAATATGAAAGATTGCTTAAAAGCATAAAGGAGAGCAAAAGATTGCATAAGATTGGCTGATACTATTAGATTAAACAAGGTTTTTACATAGGAAGGAAAGAAAGGTTTCTAAACCTCTAAAGACTAGCTATTTATAGACCACAAAACTCAAATGAAAATCAAACATAATTTACAAATAGTTCTTGCCGACAATACAATAAGTTGTATGGACTTAATTGGTAATGAACAAAGCTGCATCAGAGGGTCATAATAGTTTATGGCAAATTCGGTTGAGAATGATAAAAGTTTCTAACAGATTCAGATAACGATAATAGCTTCTTCTTCTTCTTTTTTTTTTTTTTTTTTTTAAGTGTTGAACACTATTAGTCCCACATATATATATATATATATATATATATATATATTACCCTCTCCCCTTTCTTCTTCTCTCTCCCGCGGCATTTTTTAGGCCCATTATTATTTTTGGTTTAAGAATCTAGGCCCAATATTTCAATCGTGACTTTATTCATGTCATGAGAGGGCAGCAGTGGCAGGTCCAACATTAATCCTAGCAAACTAAAGTTCTTCTGTCAGAAGTCCTGAAATAAACCGCCAACGACAACATTTTAGGTTTAAAATTCAGCGAACATACGTGTGTAACCAACCACCTGTCGATTCCAAAACAAAAACCGGTAAGCTTGTATCTCTATTCTCTATAATTTTATCTGTGTTGCCGATGATTGTTTGACCCTATCAGCATGCATATATGTTTGAGTTGCTTGTTTTCTTTATTCATATCAATGTTTGAGTATGCACTTCACGTGTTCGAAGAAATGTCTGAGAGAAAAGTTTGTATGTTTTTAGCTTGTTTACCTTAGCAAGTTTTTCCATAGTGGCAATCAATCATGGAAAGAATTGACGATTCATTGGAACTAAACTAAAAACTGGTGCAATGAGAACAAATATTTGCTTTCTGCTAATCAGGGTTTTTGTGAATTATATTTTTATTAACTACTTTGTTTTTCTTTTAGAAAGAGAATTGAGCCAATATGGGAATGTTGGACTGTCATTGCTTATTATTAATTAGGACTAGAGGGTGTTAATAGTTCAAAATTGAATATGGGCATAGTGGTTTTGGGAGTAGGATTCTTTAAAAGCTATTGCTGGCCTTGTTTCTTAATACATTAAGGAACTACTCAGTCTATGCTTTGTTTTAGACATGGGTTTTGGTACCAAATCCAACTTGAACTTAGTATGTGAATGATGGCAGTCTGTCATATTCTTGGTGTCGTTAACGTCTTTAATAAATGTTTTTGTGTTGCATAGTTTCCAATTTTTGAGCTGTTTTTGCATTGTTGGTTCTGGAAATTAATTTTTAGAAGGAAGTAATTAAACTTACTTGCTTAATTCCTGGTATCATCTTGAACTGACCCCTGTTAGCAGGAGTTTGGTCTTTGAAGTTACCACCTACATAAGTACGAGTTATTTACAACATGGGCAAAGCTTCAAGAGATAAGAGGGTAGGTTTTCCATTTTGTGAGAATTTCCTTTCTCTCTTTTGTTTCCCAGCTTTTTAGTGATTAGTTCATTCATTTTTAGGATATATACTACAGAAAAGCAAAAGAAGAAGGTTGGCGTGCTCGAAGTGCCTTTAAACTCCTTCAAATAGATGAGGAATTCAACATATTTGAAGGTACATTAGAACTATATTGGACCCAGTTTGTCTTTGTTTTTTTAAATGGAGCTCAAGTGATTGTCAAAGCATTCTATAGATATTTCTATTCATCTGATTGATTATCAACAGACAAATAGAAGCAAAAAGAAATTAACCATATTGACTTACAGAAATTAACCATATTGACTTACAGAAGAAACCAAAAAAAGAAAAGAAAAGAGAAGAACTGTATTGGAGCCAATTTGTATTGTTGATCCTACTGCACTCAAGGTGTAGATGTTTTAGGTTTTAATGATCCTTTTGTTGAAACTGAAAGAAATAATAAAACCTGTAAATAGGCATTGTTACCATTAACAGTTTATTTTATTTTATTTTATTTAATAAGGAATTTTCTTCATTCTGAGGCTGAAATTGAAAAATAATAAAATATTGACCAGATGCCTCGAAATGTGCAACTCTCTTTGGTTAGCCTACCATCCTACAAATCTGAAATATTTGGCTGCACATTGATTTAGGAAATAAATTTAATTTTGTGAAAACATTTTTTTTTTTGTTGTTGAATATATTTTGTATTTATGATTTAAGTACATATCGAACTTTCAACTCCTTAATTAGAATTTGATTGACAGGAGTGAAGCGTGTGGTAGATTTATGTGCTGCCCCTGGTAGCTGGAGTCAGGTATTTTCTCTTGGAATGCTAATTTTACCTTCCTTTGAACTATGTTGTGAAACTGCTTTTATTTTTTTTTGATAAGTAGAATTTTATTTCATAGATAATATATATAGTATACATAATTCAACATTTTGTATCATCCATAATTTTAGGTCTAGGACTTGTTAGTTGTGAAACTGCTTTTATAAAGAAAGCCATTAGCCCATTACTCTCCTTCTGGGATAGGTTTGCTTTACTAACTGAGCTACTCTTGAGCTTTATAGAAAATGTTACTGTTTGCAATGATGTGGCTTCAGCATTCACATTGACTATCACTGAAAGGGTTCAACCTCAAGATTTATGTTATCATTTATCAGTTTTTTCTTAGCATCTTACCTTCATATCATGCTTTGTCGGTACATGATTTTCCTACTTTCAAATGACATGTTACACCACAGTTTGGAACTTTGAAACATATTTCGTGCATCCCATCTTGTTGGAGGCAGGATATATGATGATTGATGCGCCAATGCTTGCAGCAGACTTCCCTACCCTGTATATACCTAGTGGACAAATTTTTGTGGTAAAAATATTTGAAGCATCTTGAATGGATTTTAATACCTTGTTCTTATGTGTAGGTTTTGAGTCGTAGATTGTATCTGCCAGCAAAGCTTTCTCCCGATTCAAGGTAGGCCACCTTGCTTATGTCAAGTTTGCTTTGGAACTTTTGTGCTTATTCAAAAATTTTCACATTTGTCATAAGCTCTTTTGTCAAATTTATGTTCTAAATCTACAATAAAATATAAGGTCAGGTATTCCCTAGGTTGGATGTCTTAGATTCCTCCTTTCCAATCAATAGGAAAAATTGGAGGAATGTATATTAAGATATTCATAGGAATCAAATTTGGTTAAAGTTGAATTTGCATTTATATTATTATTTTTGATAAGTAAAAATGTGCTTAGACAAATTTGCATTTTTATATTATCATAACCCGTTTTTCAATCCTTTGAGTTCTCAATAATTAGATCCAATGAAATAAGAAACTCTTGTTCTGGAGAACTATCACCAAGCCTTTAGTATGTCGCACTCAATGTTTCAGAGGTATTGCATGTAGTTACTATTCTGATTGGATGTTGGTGTCTATAATTTTCTTTGAGGCCCTTAAAATCAGAAAACTCTGATCTTTGTTATGACTTTTTTAGGAAGTATTTATCTAAAAAAAGTGGTGACATCTTGAGGAAGATAGTATTAATCAAATTCCAATGAGTATATTTGATGCTGGCATTTAGAAAATCCTGTGGTCTAACAAAGATGTCTCTGTTCTGATCTCTGTCTGTTGGTATTGTTTTGAAATTTGGAGATTGATCTGGCCAATGCATTTTTCTTATTCTATAGAGCTAAATTTCATTTTATGTTTCTTTATCTAGGAATCTCATTGAGTTGTTATGATACTTAAAATCACGTTATAAATATTTAATTAAATTTTGGAGTTCCCTTTCATTTGCCTTAAAAGGTTTACTTATATACTCCTACCAATTGAGGTTGGTGGTCACTCTTAAACAAATTCATGTTTTGAAATGTGTTTTTATTTTGTAATCCTGTTAATATCAAATCTTCTCCTTGCATGCTACTTCCCTAGCAAGACAATAACTTCCTCCTTCAACATAATATGCAGGGAGAGTGATCTTCCTCTGATTGTAGCCATTGATTTGCAGCCCATGGCTCCAATTGAAGGTGTTATCCAGGTGCAAGGTGATATAACAAATGCTCGAACAGCCGAAGTGGTAAGGACAGCCTTCAAGTCTATGTTATTTGTTTTCATTTGATGTATGAAGACAAATTACATGTGATGCTTTTGCATAATTTGATAGGCCACTTGAATTCGTTATGGCTCGTGTTCTAGTAGGATTTCAAAATAATTCTTATTTTTCTTGAGCACTTTAAATTTGACTATCAAGTTTCTTTAGAAAGTTCGCTGATCATTAATACTACTTGGGAGGCATTAGTGTTTAAGTATTCAACAAATATTATGCATTAAAATGATTGAAGTTTTGTTTTGGCTGGTTACATGATCCATTTGTGTACTTGATGTCCCAAATTTTACTTGTCAAAAAAAAGAAGAAAAAAGAAGAATGTCTATTTGATGTCCCCAACACCTACCTTAATATAGACTCTTGATTGATCTTGAAGATGATGAAAACCAAATGGTTTAGATTGACTGCATATATGTCCTAACTAACCACAACTAGTTGGGCAAGGCATTTTCATTTCAGTGGAATCTTTCCCTGTTATTTCAATCATTTTGGGTTCCTTTCAGTGGCTGTGCTGCATTTGGGTCAGTATTTGGGTCAGTCACATTATTCAAGTCTAATGTTTTGATGATGACTACATAATCAGTTCAACTTCAATCTACACGTATAGATTCATGATGGCCAAATAACTCCAGTGAGTTGTATGTTTTGTTAGTTAGACAATATGGATGATACAGACAGGAGATTCCCATATTTTTTGTCCTACTTTGCAGTCATTCATGTTCAATATTTTTTTACAATGAATTTCTTTGTTGCATTATGGATCATAATATTGGTCACCCATTGTTTATCCTACTCTTTCTTTCTTTCATTTTTTTTCTCTCAAATTTTCTTCAGGTTATTAGACATTTTGAGGGTTGCAAAGCTGACCTGGTTGTTTGTGATGGTGCTCCTGATGGTAAAACAATGGTTTTCAATTTTTTTTTAATGGTCCAGTATTGTTCTTTTACCTTGCTTTATGCTGTGCTGTTTTGCAGTAACTGGTCTTCATGACATGGATGAATTTGTTCAGTCCCAGCTTATACTAGCGGTAAATCCTGGTTCCTCATAGACCATCCAATGTCTTTCTTGGGAACAACTTCCTATAGTGAGTAGTTTTGGATAATGATTACTTTTTCAGAAGAAGCACAAATACATGTAAAGATTACATGTGTGCTACTGTCCCTCATTATTCATTTTCTCTCAAATATTCCATGTTAATATTGGAACATTGACTACTATGAGGTTTGTCCTCCTTGTTTACAGTGGTTCTTTGTGACATGCATATGTTTTATATATATCGATTTATTTATGTATCCATGTTAAATTTATATCAATATGAACAGTTTAGATTTAATATTAGGTGAAAGTTAGGGAGAAATGTATGATTTTAATTTATGAATGCAGTTTGTAAGAGGAACATTTGATGTTCTTTTTTTTTTTTTCTTTTTTTTATCGATAAAATAAAAATTTTACAGCATCAAAAATAGCTAAAAAACAGACTCCCCTGTACACGCCTTGTGTACCAAGGAATCCATAATGCTAGCAAAAATTACATGAAAGTAATAAAAAAGAAAATTCCTCTTAAATTTCTTGGTTGCTTTATTTTGAGAGATTACACAGTAGCCAAATTGTAGCTAGAAAATTTTGCAACATTTGAACCAGTGCCATTCCATGAATTCTTTATATTTTCCACAAATTCTTCCATTTTTTACTGCTGTTTTTGGCCATTCTATTCCCTGCTTGCTGTTTTTCAGATGCAGTTGCTTTCAATGATATGTGAATTTTGTTGAAATTTAGAATTAGATTGATTCCACATGGACCATCTTTCTTGCAGGGTTTAACAATTGTTACTCACGTACTTAGAGAAGGTGGAAAGTTTATTGCAAAAATATTTCGCGGGAAAGATACAAGTCTTCTTTACTGTCAGGTAAATCAAATGCTTGTTGAAATTCTCAATATCAGTACTTAAGTTCCTGTGATATGATACAGCTGTATACTTATCCCCAAAAAAAAAGTTCCTGTGATATGATACTGCTGTCTTTTTCCAAAATTATATCATGAGGTTTAGGGGCAAAGCGTGTGTAATCCTTTTTTCCATTTAATTTAACCCTCCTTGTCAAATATGTTAGGTTTTACCAAATGTTCACAGTATTAGTAAATCACATTTTCTGAAAATTTGAAAATAAGCCAGGAATAAGGACCTCCTTTCATAGGCCAAGGCAAAGGGCTTTTTGTTGGATCCTGACAGAAAAAAAAAATAAAAAATAAAAAAATAAAACAAGAAAAGGAAAAAGAGGTGAATACAATTCTCAAATTGATTTTATATAGACTGATCAGGGCTAATCTGGGAGTGCACTACTGAATAAGCTTTCAATCAGTGGGTACCTACTAATGATAGATCTGAGGAATTTTCTGTTGAGCTTTTCTACTTGTGGTGCAACGTTACTTCAAATTTGGCCATGGCATTATAGGGTTTTAATACAAGTAGATATCAGTTAAGGTGTAACCCACTTCATAAAGGAATAGTTTGGTGTCGGCGTTGTGCATGATATTCCATGCACCTAACCAATTGATTCAAGCCCCATCCAACAATAATTAATCATGTCTATGATGAATATTTTTTTTTTGGATAAGTATGTCTATGATGAATGTCAATTGTGCAAATCTTGCTCTACCACCCCTTTCTTTAAAAAGAAAGAACTATAGTGAATAACTAAGAGGAAGTGCCTTCGGAAAGTGTTGGCACATCTTTGTTCCCTTTCTATCCTTGTCATCTTTGGCATTAGTGTTTGTCTGTTTATGCCTTATTAGTGTATGATGAGAACCAAGCCTATATGGCATGTTCTTAATGTTTTGCTTCTTTGCTGCAGCTGAAATTATTTTTCCCTCTTGTGACTTTTGCAAAACCAAAAAGCAGCCGTAATTCCAGTATAGGTAACACTTTCTATTTCCCTCTAGTACACAACCCCTGTACTTGGAGGCACTTTCTTTTCTTCTTTCAGTAAATAAAATATAATTATATAAAAAAATTGACACTTCTATTTTACCTTTCCCGGAGGCACTCAGCAATTTTGAAATTATTACAAATTAAGGAAAATCTGCCGTAACATAAGATTAATCGTCATTGTCATCACTATTTCCCGAGTTAAAATGAAGAGTAGTCTTCTTAATCATCTTTATGATAAAATTTGTAGTAAAAGCTAATTCTTTTAACTCTTTTCATACAGAGGCCTTTGCAGTTTGCGAGAATTATTCCCCTCCTGAAGGATTTAATCCAAAAGATCTATATCGCTTGCTAGAAAAGGTGGGGAGTCCATCTGGAGGAGAAGATCTAGGTAATGTGATGTTCTACATGATTGCATCTGTATGTATGGTGTATTGATTAGACATGCTTAGAATTGCATTATTGCTTAATGGATTATGTCTTGAACTTGGACAATTTACAAATGGTCACAGTTTGAAAAGAAAATTCCCAAAGCTTTCATCTTCTTCCCCTTCTTTTTTGGATTTTGGTTGAATTATGGGTTCTTGTTTGATGGGGCCAATTTTATCATCATATTTGTTAGTTCACGTGGAAGTAATGATATTATGTTGGATAACAGATTGCAGTAGTGGATGGTTGGAAGGGCCAAATAAGGTGTATATCCCATTTCTAGCTTGCGGGGACCTCTCTGGGTATGATTCTGACCGTTCGTATCCGTTACCGAAAGTTGCTGATGGAACTTACAAGAGCTTGGATCCTGTACAGCCCCCTATTGCCCCTCCTTATAAGAGAGCTCTTGAATTGAAGAAAGCGTCCAGTCATGGAATCCAAGAGCTTGAAAAGCTCTCCTTGGATTCTTGATCATGATGTATAACAAACTCAAGTTGCTAAATTTGTTATATGAGTAATTACTTGATGAATGGATGGACAATAATTAGTGTAGGCCTTGAAAACTTTTTGTTGTGCTAAAACACCCATTGTTTTTTCCTCGTACTCGTTTACTTGTCCCGCAAATTGTTGGGAGCATCTTTGATAACATTTTTCAATTTATTTCTGGTATATTGGCTACAAGATAATATTGAGGTGATTAATGGAACTGACTTGCAAAATTATACGGGAAAGCATTCAGTACTAGGAGGTGGTACCGTGTTATCTTCACTATCTTGTACAATGGTTGTATATTTCTTGAGTAAATTTGTCTGTATCGTCAGGTCAAAAGACAGAAATCAAAAGCAGAAATCAAAGTGGGATATTCGCTGATTTTCAAGTTGTGGTCCTGACAACAGTGACTTTTCACAACTGTGACTTTTCACTTTGAATACTAGACAGGCTCAACGTCCCAGCATGGTCCATGTCTATGAGTATGAGCTGTGTGGTTGTGAAATATCAATCAAGACTGGGAACTTTCAATGTAGTTGATCTACCATACTCTCTCTCGGACCAATGATCATCCACTCCATTATGTTCCCTATAGTTGAAATCCAGCTAAGATGCTGTAGATTGCATTGCATATTTCTGCATTGAAATTTATCTCAGTTGATTTACATGACAGCTTTGCAAGTTTGACCGTAGGTCCTATGGATGCATGTTCTTACTGCCTTTTGTAGTATAGTACACTAATGGTGCAATTTTCATGATACATAGTTTTTCTATATCTAAACAGAACTATTTCTTATGCTCAATGAATTGAAAAGGGGATTTACATGGCAGCTTTACAAGTTTGACTGAGTTTCACTGAAAGTCCATTGGATGTAAGATCATAAAATGTTCTTACTGCCTTTTGTAGAGTATAGTACGCTAGTGGTGCAATTTGCATGATACATAGTTTTCCTATATCTAAACAGCACTATTTCTTATGATCAATGAATCTTGGACTTGCTTATGGTAAATGAATCATAGAATCGTTTTCATATACATGATGATACATGTTTTCCAAAGCCAAGCCAAAATACTCTAGCAAGATCTCGAGGAAACTGAATTTGATCGCGGCAAAGATGAAGAAGAATTCAAGAACTCGATGCAGTCCTCTATGGCTTCAGCTCGATGGGAGTCAATAGGGTCGGATACTGAGCGCGATCTAACCAAAGACGAGGAAACCTTCCTTGAAGACGACCTTCTCAGGGACATTAAACGAATAGTTCCAACCACCTTAGCCTGCAGGCGCTCTAGAAATTTGACAGGAGAGAATTCTGAGTCTTTGGGCAGCCTGCTGAAACTCCAAATTCCGATGGCCCTTTTCCTGCCTCCAGCCACTCTGGTACCTCCACCATGTTTGAGAAAGATTGCCGGCTTATCATTCACATCCGGACTGAAACTCACTCTTTTGCTTGCCTTTCTAGACATTTGATATGTATAATATGGCTAGCTCTTACCCTTTGGGAGAGACAGAGAGCCAAATAGGAGAGGGAGGAAGAAGGGAAATCTAAGAGCAGAGGGGACAGTGTGTTAGTTGTATAGGGTGTATTTATTATTGAATTCATGCAAGGAAAAGAGGGAAAAACAAAAAAATAAAGTAAAAGAGGATACTGAAGAAAAAGAAAAAGAGAGGACAGGGCTTCTCACTGAAATGAGAATTTATAGGAAGTGTATGCCAAAACAAATTTTTTTTTTTTTTTTTTTTTCCTCTCAAGGCATAAGAAAACTAGCTAGGATTGTTAAAAGAGGTTGAGTTTGACTGTAAGACCAACTAGCTAGCAGCCTAGCAAGCGTTAGGTTCACGCACTCACAAAATGAAATATATATATACGTCCGTCAAGGACAGCATGAGCCATGCACATAAATAGCATATTGATATATGCCTAACAGTAGTGTAATATATAAAGCCAAATCTCCAAGGTTTTGGACTTGACATTTCAACTAAGATGTTTCTTACTATAACAACTTTTGTGGGTATTGTAGGGACGAGTGTGAAGAGCAAGAAAAATTTGGGAGCTATGAGAATTTTTCATGATCAAGAAAGAATAGGGTTTTGGTCAAAAAAAAGATAGTGGTGGAGCCATGAAAGAGGAATAGAGGAGTGAAGTAAAAAAAAGGGAACAACATAGGCATGCACACTTTGATACTCTTCTTATCAGCGTTGCTTTTTAGGTGCTCTCTTATGGCCTACCCTCTCCTTTTGTTGGCCATCTTGATTCTGCTTAGAATCAGAACTCTGTAAGTCATGGTCCATATATTTTCACAGAGAGAGAGAGAGAGAGAGAGAGAGAGAGAGGCATGGAGGGGAGGGAATCTCTTTGAATATGTGGGCTTGGCGTGTGTATTAGGAAACTCATCTTTTTCTTTCTGTTTACCATCTTGTCTAAGAAGAAATTGGGGGGTTGAAATTAAATCTGTTTGCTGGTGTCTTTTTGACTGGGAGCTAAAAGGCCCCAGTTTCCAATGAAATGCATTCATTGTCAAGAACGAGGAAGTCTAAATGTCTAAATACTGCACAATAAAGCAGTAAAACTTCACATGCTCATGGTAAATACCATAAGAGTAATATTAAGAATATAATATTCTTTTTTCAAAAATTATTTCACAACCTTGTATTGTGCAACAATTATTATCAGTCAACTCAAATAGTTATGAAAAAATTTATAATATTTTTTATTTTGTTTCACTATACTTATTGATAAACAAACTGTGGTATAGGATTGAGCCAATTGAGGAAATGGGATGTCTAAATGGAATAGATCCACCAAAAAAGAAATCAAAGAAATTATAGGAAATACTTGTGTGTGTAAGATGAGCCTATGCTAAGCTAGCCAGCCCATGAAAATGAATTTCTTTCTAGACTAAATTTAAGTTTTGCATGATTATCAAAAAAATTTAAGTTTTGCATATAAAAAGCAACTGAATTTCTATTTATTCGAGTAAGCAAGTATTTTCTTTCATAATTCATGGGGTGTCCCGTCTCCAAGAATTTTTCTTAGGGTGTTCTTTAAAAAGCATAAATTATATAATCTAATAAAAAGAGAAATTCATATATTGACAACAACAACAATAAAAAAACACGTAAATACATAAAATTTATAATTGTCTTCTACAAGTTTTCATATTTTGAAATCGTTGCTTGATAGTCTCATTATCAATGCTACAAGCTACATCTCTTTCAATGTACACAACCAAGCAATTATTCATCCACTCAATGTAGAACAAATTATGAAACAAAATTTAATTTTATTGGTATAAAAAAAAAACAAACTGAAGGTGTTCCCAAATTTTTTTTGAAGGGTAGACAAATAAAATTTTTTAGATTATTATTATTATTATTATTATTATTATTATTATTATATATATAAATTCAGGTCAAGGTGGTCCTGGGACCACACTGCCTTAAGGTGGTGCCCCTGGGTGTCTATACATTAATGAGTACCTACAGCCCTTATTTTCTCTTAAAAGTAAATTTGGTTTGGCAATGCTCCAAATAAAAAATCAAAAATCAAAACAATGACGTGGGTTCAAATTTCCAGTCTTTGAATCAAATTGTTGAATAACTAAGTTTGTCTCTATCTTTTGCATTTATTGCATTTAGACGAAAGGAAGGAAATTGGAATGGATGTAATAAAAATAGGAAAATGTCAACTAGTACCCTTATTTTGACAGCTAAGGGCACTGGTTAATAATCTATTTAAAGAAAATTTTTATGGAAAATGAAAAAAAAAAGTAATTAATATTTTGACAACTTTTTTCATTTTCCATAAAAGTGATATCAAAACTTTTCTAAAATGGATTATTAATGAGTGTTCTAAGGGCACATGTTAGCATAAAAAAATTAGATTAAATAAGAAGTGCCTAATTCAATAGATGGACCCATAAATAGGAAAAATGACTCAACTACAGTCTACAGGCTTTTGTAATCTGAAATGGACCACTTGGGAGTTTGGACTTGTATCAAGAAGATTTAAATGCGCCTTTGAAAAGAGATGCCCATTGCCTTCATATGAATCCATTTGGACTGCAAGAGTAGGATTCTTTGCAACCCATTTGGACTACAAAATTAGGACTCTTTTTGCAAGTGTATGAAGTGCATTGGATATGTAAAGGGCAAGTGGAAATGGCATCCGAGTCTATAAGCATTTGGAAATTTCAAAGGGCATCATTTACTGAAACAGGTTTCCCACGAAATCTTAAGGTGTGAACTCACTTTTTTATTCTTGTTAATCAAAAGCTCAAATAATGTGATAAGTATATATGCAACTTCTCTATGATATACACATAAGGTCGACAGACGTTACAGATAAAAATTCAATCTCAATTTGATTCCAAAAAAAGAAGAAGTATTAGGATGATTTTAGAAAGAAAAAAAAAAGCACTAGATTCTTAATTCAAACTATTATTATCGTCCGTCGGCTAAAATGGAAATGGTTGCCTTTTTGAAAAAAGAAGACAAAATTAAAATGTCATCAAAATTTAAAAATAAAATGAGGCATGCTTTTGCAATTTAAGAAAGATTCCTCAAATTTGTCATAAAAAAATATGTATTCAAAATCAACCTTTTTTTTTCAATCAACAAAATCAACTTGTTTTAAACCTTGTTCTAAAAAAAAAAAAAAACACTTGTTTTAAACCTTAAAACTTAAAAGGATAGCAAAATGGAGTTGATTTCAAGAAAAATACTTGTGAAACCCATATTCTAAGCTAGAATTAAATCTTCCTTAACAGCCAATAATTCTGCAATAATACTAGTTGAATGTCCTATATTGATAGAAAAGCTTGCCAAAGTTACCATTTAATGGTCATCTTAGGGCAATAGTTTGGTTGCTGTTTTGGCAGTTTTGTAGGCAATGTATCTAAGGAGCAAATCTATAAATGGGTAATAATCATTGCACACATTATTACATATAAAATACACACAGGCAAGTCACGAGTTCAATGCAAAACTGTGCTTGTGTTAAGTTGTGTGTAATTTATTTGCAATAGTATGTGTGAAATAAACACCACTCTATCTCATGAAGACGGTCTCGAAAGATCTCTCTCTCACAATTCGTGAAATTTACATATTATGAGGGGAGGTCGTTGTGGCATAATTTTTCCATCATAAGGGTATAAATAAAGTCATATACAAGTACAACTATGGGTCTCAACCCCATGTTAGTTTGGACTAAAGGCCTGCATAGAAAACAAAATAGGAATGAAAGCAGGCCCAGCTCTATCCTTTCTGGACTACACCAACTAGCCCTGTTCAAGTTTACTATAGTTGAAGAACACTTTCTCTTTTTTTGGATAAAATTCGAAGAACACTTTGAATTTGAGCCAGAGATCTGTCTCTTCTGCTACCTTAGCCCTTTTAAGATTAATGACAAAGTTGCCAACATAATGCCAGTCACTATATGCTAAACATTACTGTCATCACTCACATGTTCGCAGCATAATTAATCTTTAATATCTGTCATTTCTGGGAATAAAATAAGAGAACAGAAGTCAGACCATGGATTTTCCTTTCTTCCCGGTTGATCTTTTTTTTACTTTCTTCTTTATCACTTTTTCTAAAGGACGAATAAGCAAAATAGTACAGTATTCTTTTTTTTTTTTTTTTGAGGAACAAATAGTACAGTATTCTCCAGAAGATAATATGCCCATTTGTTAGTTTTATTCGTTTTGTTTAAGCATGCGTTCAGACTAGCTTTTTTATACTTTTACTTTATTTGTTCATATACCCTATTTTAGAATCTCAATTTTTCTTAACTCAAAAAAAAAAAAAAAAAAAATCTCAGTTTTTCTAAATATAACGGTTCTTTTACCCACAATTTTTTTTTTAAATGATTGTAGTCTTTATCATCAAACTAAGCATCAATTAATTTTTGGTGTAGGCGGAAATTGAACTCTAAATCTTTTACTCAACTATAAAAACTTTATTACTTGAGTTAATTGAAACCCACTTTTACCTACTTTCAATGAACTAGCAAATCAACAAAAAATTAATCTAAACACAAGCGATTTGAAGTTCAAAACCTACACCAAAAACCATTAGAATTCCTTTGAAAAGTATAATAATAATAATAATAAATAAATAAATAAAAAGAAGAAGAAGAAGAAGAAGAAGAAGAAGAAGAAGAAGAAGTCAATACTTTTTTGAATTTTCCTTCTTATAGGGATGAGTTCAAGTTATACATAGCCTAACTTTAAACAATCTTACACATCTTAATATTTTTTTATTGGATGTGAATTTCAACAAGTCCACAGTTGAATTACATTTGAAATGAATATATCATGACAAATCATGTATATGCACCAATAATAACGTTTACTCTTCCTATGTTTCCAACTCATTTTTAACTTCTTGTTTTGTGTTTAAAATTACATTTTATCCATATAACCTCCATGTCCACGCTAGTCTCAAGTTAATTAAAGATTAATATCTATCTCATCTATAAATGATTAAAATTCAAGTTTTTATATTATAAAATTATGCATAAAAGATAAGTTTATAAATTAAATAATAAATAACATTTCAATTGATATGAAATTCGACGTGAGTATTAAAAATTTAGTAAATATGTAATCTAGCGGTGGAGTTTTTAAAATATTAATCTTATAAAAAATTATTATTAAATAATATAATATTACTTAAATTTACACCATGTATATCCATTTGAAAAGAATATATCATGACAAATCATGTATATGCACCATAATTACGTTTACTCTTCCTCCGTTTCCAACTCATTTTTAACTTGTTGTTTTGTGTTTTACGAAAGCTGTATTGACCAATGACAACTCATTGCAACAGCAGGGGTTTTAATGTTCTTCACTTCACCAAAATGGAAAAGGAATTGAAACAAAGATAAAGCCAAACTCAAATTCAATTTGATGTTGCTTTCAATTCTCAATTAAGTTTGAGTGCAAGTACCACACAATAATACGAATTAAGGCACTCCTCCTTTTTTTATTTTTTTAAAATTGAATTAAGGCACCACTAAAATAAATAAATAAAAATATATCCTTTACGTAATGTAAAACAATTTTCAAATATAATGATGACTCATGCTTAGGGTTGGACCATTGAGACCCAAATACCCAAGAAGCAAGAGGATATGCACTGGAATATCTTATGATTCTTAGAAATTTAGGCTACAATAATATACAATTTGACTTTAGAACAGTCATCAATAATGATTCTATAATCTATATTAATTGAATTGGATCGTAGAGCAAATCTCCTGATTGTTACATATTTTTATACTATAAAAAGAAAAAGGTGGAGTAGGTCATTATCCCAGACAAATTCCCAATAACATTTGTCATCGAGTGTCATATTGCTTTCTCTTTTAATAAAAAAATTGTGTCAAATTGCTTATTCTGGGGTTTATCTGTGATAAATCAATGGGTATGAAGTTTTCATGAAAGTGAAAAAAGAAAACACTATCAAAACCTGTCATGGACACATGGAAAGTCAAATTGTGTTTGTCTCACCAAAATAAAAAGAGGGTTAACTTTAGCAATTCATACACATATTTCGTATAGTGCTAAAAATGATCAAATTGCTGATCTAAAATGATGGTAGGCAAAGAATCTACATAAAAAGACCACAAGGGAGCACCTAGCTATCATGAAAAAGGCCGAATGTCACACGTTGATAGCTGGATGAGCCATTTGAGCTCATATTGCTTTCAGTTTTTGTAAATAAGAAAAAAAAAATCACAGTGCAGAAGGGTGGGACCCTGTATAGAACAAATTGAGTAGGCTAGTAGAAATAGAATATGAACTTTTATCTTTCGGGTTTGTGTAGATTTTATCAGCAAACCTACACAAACCAGGGATCCACGTACACACCCCCTGGGGCCACAGAATGAAAAAGACGATAAAAAGAAAATAAAAAATGACATGACACTTGAGAGAGAGAGAGTTTACTGTGACAAAGTATCTTTTTTTCTTTCAGATTAGGCATATCAAGTCACGAATGTCACGACTCTCAATCTAATAAGTGAACATTAGTTAGCCGACCATGCATGATGCACCCTTTTGGTGCGGGTAAGCTTAGCGTCACAAATTTTTTCACAATTTAACTATGTAGTGACTCGTGAATGATGAAATTATAAACTTATATAGACTGATTATTTTATTTCCACCACTACAAGTCATTGCATAATAAAATTATAACAAAATTATGAAAATATTTATGGTACTAGATTTACTCCCTTGGCACTAAGCATGCAACGAGGACAAAAAGTATCTAAGGGAGAGAAGAGGTTTGTCGGTTCGAATAGGAAGTAGAACATTCTAAACACGCTCAGAATAAAAAACTAATAACAAGCTTGTAGGAGTAATTTTAACTAAAGAATAAATCGAAACGTAATTTTTACTAAGCATACAAGGAGGGAAAAAAGTATCTAGGAGAGAGAAGAGGTTCGTCGGTTAGATAGTAAGTAGAACATTCTAAACACACTCAACAAAAAAAAAAACTAATTACAGGATTGTAAGAGTAACTCTAACAAAAGAATAAATTAAAACGTAAATAAATTTGATTTTATGGAGGACAAATTTTACAATTAATTAACACACACACCGTATACATACATATATAATACTTGAGATCAATTTAAACAATAAAATAACACTTGTGTAAATACTTAAAAAGATAGTATATCAATTTATTATGTTTATTTGTTAGAATTTTTTAATATATGAGTAAGTTGTGTTATAATTTTTTCAAAGTCAAAATTCTTACTTTAGTAAGCGAGTGAGTGAGTGTATCTATTTGTGCGAGTAGAAAAAATTGGGGGGAGAAAGTAGTGGGAAAAATTGAGCGTTAGAATTTCAATTTTTAGCATTGATCAAAGTAGATAGGGCTCAATTTAGAACATTCATATTGGTGGCTATTTTAATACCTAAAATACTAAAAAACATGCTACATTGGTGGTGGCAAAGTTAAAAATTTATATAAACTAGCTACTGTAAACTGACACAAAGCGATAAAAAATTTAGTTTATTCTGTGGAGGTCACATCTTTTCATTATTGTAGCACAAAGTGTTACAAAAAGAATATATAAAAAAATTAAATAAAGTGGTAATAAAATAAAATATCTGATGTTAAGTATATTGTAAAGCGAAGTATTAAAATAAATAAAGTATTTTTTAAATAGCTAAAAGTTAAAATTAAAAAAAAAATTAGTATCACCAATATAAATGCTCTTAACAAGGTCTCATTGTGTCAAACTTTTATTTGTGTGTGTGTGTTTTTTTTTAGTTGACACTATTTTTTTTTAAGTTTATATAGGTTCTGTATTTGTGAATATAGACTTGGAAATATACAGCACTTATTTAAATCCAAAAAAATGCACTTCATAATTCACATGCTTTAATGTTTTTCTTGCCTTTTGTTGGAAAAGTACACTCCATCTCCATGTAATCAAGAAGATGGTACAAGGAATTACCTGCATGTTTAGTTGAGTGGTGATGATGACGATGAGACTAGAAGTTGACTGTGTATGGAATTTGGCGGCTGGAATGGCAGTTATCAATGCTAGTTGACAACATTGATAGTTATCTGATGGTGAAAGTGAAGGTCTGATTTGCCTTCTTAACAATATGTCCAATGGATAAAATTTAGGTAGAATCCAATTCTCTTCTTAAGATTCAGTTATATGTCTGCTTAATTAAAAAATATACTTTGATTCCATGAGAGAAATCATATGGCATAATCTTAGGAAGGAAACCTAAAGAACAGCACCTAAGTAATGTACCTAAGTCTTACCCATATTTCTATACTCCTAATTTTTGTGCTTCTCTATATTTGAAGCCTTCATTTGGTCTTAAAATGAAATAAAAAGTGCCCATTTAAGAGCCATAAATTTAAAGCAAAGAAAATTTATGGCCTAGATTCTGCCAACTCATTTAAATTTTGATTGATTAAATTTAATTGTGGTTAAACTAAACTAGAGTTATCAGTTTCTTAAATGAGTTGGCACAATCTAAACCTTTATTTCACTTCAGTCATAGATATACATGTAATATATTGTTTCTTTTCTTAAGATTTTTTGGTAGTCTTAGTGTATTTAATTTATTTTAGTGATTATGTGTTAGTTTAGAAACAACTTATTTAGCTGAAATTGAAAACTTTTTACTGAAATTACTGTAAATAAATCTAAAAGCTAATTGAAATAGTACAGTGAGACCCATGAATAGTACCAAAAAATGCAATGAGATTCATGAATAGTAGTTGTAAGGGCACGTTTAGCTTCCCAAGCCTAAAGATGAAAAGGACAAAGGCCCAAAGATGAAAATGACAAAGGCCCAAAGAACCCAATACAATGAATTTGTAGAAAAGTGAGTTAGAAACTAGACTTCAATGAGTTGTATAACAATCACAGTAGGTTAAATGATGTTAGAAAATAGGAATAAACAGTTTTAGGCAAGGAAAATCCTCCTCAGCAAGGTCCGAGGAAAGCAGTTCTTATATATTTCTCTTGGACTTAAGGACAATTACAGTTCTTAAGTGTACATTATTTTTTCTTTCTACAGATTCTCTGATCCCCTTGTAATGGGGTTTTTCTTCTTTATATTTCCCTTATTTCTTCATCTCGGCCTTCTACGTGTAGATCAAATTGCTGGTTTTGATCATTGTTCCATCAGCGCCTTCTTGAAGTTTTCATGGGTAGCTGTAAGGCTGAATGTTACTGTTCAAGTATTACCTCCACATTAATGCGGCCAGAGAGTTAGCTGCAGAGCATTCAATGCGGTGATAGCGGCTTTCTCTTAGATATTTCCCTGCTTTCCTTTATCTTATTCCCTTTTGATGTTTATTCTTACCGGTATGATCGTTTGGTGCGTTGTTCTTAATGAAAGGTCGGACCTTTACCTCTGCTCTGCCTAGCCAAGAAGGTATTTCTCCTCGGATTATAATCCCAACCCCCCATCACCAAACCCTTTCCATGGAACATTGACTTGTACACTCACACTAGCGCTCACATGTCCTCGGATGTTTTAATATCCTCGGACACAGCCCATGGCCCCATACTCATTTCTCGGCCTTTTATCCATACAGTAGTAAAAATAAGCTAAATAGTAAAAAAGAAAATAGCATTTTCAGCCAATGCCAATCGCAACCTCTAAGTCCACAAATTCTTTAAATCATTTTTTAATATACATTTGTATTGCCTTTTGGTTTATTTCTCAAGTAAAATAAGCTAACAAAAAACGAACTATACAAACCTCAATTTAAAGCAAATAGTCTTGTAACTCAACAATATATTTTGCCATAATTTTGAACTAGTCTCTCCCTAACTATTAAATTGATAAATTCTTGGGGAAATAAATAAATAAAAACTCCAATTTAATGTCCTATATTTTTTTTTCCAGGTCTGATTCTTTTTAATTGCAATATGTTCTTTCACTTTTTTTAAAGCTTAAAATGTTAATAAACTTTGAGAAGAGTGTCAAATATAAATTTGATTTGGTCAGAAGTTTATATTAGAATGAAAGATACGTTAAATGAACAATGTGACAAGCAATTCAAAATTTAAAATAACTTAGATTCATTGATATTTGATACACCATACGCCAGAGAACATACCAAAATTTCACTAAAAATATATTATATTATAATATTCATGTTTATAATAATATATGTTAAATAATTCATAAAAAAATAAATAAGTAACACTCACGACATTTCACAAATTTTTATTATATAATAATCTTTCCCTGAGGGACTAAAATAATTATAAAAAAGAAACCTAGGCATTTCTTAATTTATTATGGAATGAATTTTTTTAAAGATTGGTTTGCAATGATAAACCTAACCGTATAAGAAAAGAAATAAAACAAATGAAAAATTGACAAACGTAGTCCTTGAAGTTTGTCCTATTTTTTTATTTAGTCCTTAGAATTTCAAAAGTAACAATTAAATCCTTAAAATTTTAAAAATGATCCAACTCGGTCCATACTTTAATTTGTGTGTAAATGTGTCATGCAATTACTCAACAATAAGACGCTAATAGTCTCTTCCTCAAAAAAAAAAAAAGACGCTAACAGTCTAAATGAGTTAAAAGTGCGACATACCGACCTTGATAACTCAATTTGACGTGATATAAAACAAATTAAATAAGATTTTCATGCTTTAGGCACTGTTAATTTTTATTTATTTATTTTTTGGTGGAAGAGAATCATTGTTTTCTTGAACAAGCTCTTTACCATAATGCAATTTTTTTTTTTTGTTTTTGTTTTTGTTTAATGAAGTTGTTAGTCTTTCTATAAAAAAATATATATATATATATATTTTCATATTTTAACTGACCAAACTAGAAAATTAAACAGAAACAAATTTTGTTCTTTGTTTTATTTAATTTGATTGAGTTATTATAATTTTTTTTATTTGAATTAACCCAATTAAAAAACTTTCAATTATCAAATCAAAAGAGAATATAAAATATCAATTTTTCATATAATATATTAAATCAATAAATGTCGTTTAATTTGCTGTCTATTTGTTTTAAAATCCCACTACAATCTAATTTATTCTATAGGGATTTTTATTAGAATTGATGAACAACTAATGCCAATATTAGTTTTTATAAATGTCGAATAAGAAATAAAAAATAGGGTGTGGCCAAGTGGTAAGAGAACAGGTGTTGGTCTCATTATTTGAAAGTTTATATATATATATATATATATATATATATATGTAATATTTGTATATCAAAATAAAAGAAAGATTGCCTCTTTATATATATATATATATATATATATATATATATAGCTTGAATCACAACTTGAATCATATTTTTTGAATAACACACAATTATAATTGAATTTATTTGTATACAGCTAGGAGATAAGTGACAGCATAGATAAAATAATATTTCTACTTACGTTAGTTACTCTCACTTACTCATAAACTAAAGATAAGAGCCATTACTTAATATGTACTTGTCTTAACTAGTATGTATACAAAATACTCCATCTGTCTCAGTTTGTTTGTCCTCTATTCCATTTTGGGATGTCCCAAAATATTGTCCTATTTCTAAAAATAAAAGTCATTAATTTACTAATATTTCTATTATACCCATACTTTATTTTCAAAACTATTTGAAAAGAAAACTAATAAATATTTAAAAAATCAATCTAATTGGGGCACCTTTTTAATTGCTGCATTAAAAATAACTCTTTTTAAAAAAAGCTGATATATTTATTTAAGAGTAGTTTTGTAAACTTATACATTTTTATAAGGCAGACAAGACAATAAATAATGTTCTCTTAAAAAGTTTGACTTTTCAAGTAGGACAAAAAAATTAGGACAGAGGGAATAGCATAGAACACCAAGATTTAGGATTTATCATCTTCATAGAATTGCCCAAAAAATCGGCATTGATGGTGTGTTTAGATACTGCTTATTGCTGAAAACTGAACACACTATAGAAAAATAATTTTGAAATGTGTGAATAGTGTTGTGGGACCCAGTTTTGAAGTTGTTTTTGTTGAAAAAAATACTTGTGAGTCCTGTAAATAGTGCACGAGACCCATTAAAAAATGTGAGCCACAACTGAAAAGTATTTTTCAGCACTATCCAAACATACACCGAATGAACATAGTAAGCCTATACAAAAGTTCAAAACTTAAAAGATGGAAATGAAAGTAAAAGAGACAAAAATTTCAACAATAAAATTGGGTAATTTACTAATTTTCTAAAATTACAAAGATTTAATTGTAAAATTTTAAAACTTTAAGGGCCAAAAATGTAAAAAAAGAAAGGCCAAAATTGGTAATTGGGCAAAGAAAGAAGGCATAGAGAGAAGGTTACCCAATGGGCACTAGCCAATAGCATATGCTCAAAGACATTTTGTTTGATACCTTACAAAACCCTCCATGAAAAGAATATCCAATATGAGAGTCCCTTACAAGTCTCCGAGATTCCTTCAAAACCATTCTCACCCACCATACGAATTCGAATATTATTCAATCAAAATCCCCAAAAAGCAAAAAAACTCAAAAACACACACATAGTCACACGCACAAATGCACTCATGACACACACACAAATATACACAGCCTAGAGAATATTTATAAACAAACACTCTCATTTAACCATCATGACCACGTCTTCTCTCTCTATAAATCCCACTCTCTCTCCTCCATCTTTCTCTGCCTGTTCTTCATCCTTTTCATTTTCACCTTATTCTTCTCCTTCTTTGTACTCAAAGTTTTCCGTTAAAGTTTCCAACTTTAGCTCCCAAAGAACAAAACCCATTAACCTTTTTGCCAAACAAGCTGCCGGGTTGTGCTTTCTTGAAGGGCCAAAGAGTTTGAGCCATAAAAAGAGAGAGCTTTTTGTTGTTAAAGCAGACGGTAACATTAACAATAACAATATGACTATCACTGAGGTTAGAGACGAAGAGGAGATGGATGCTCCTTTGCTTGATTCTGAGGCCTTATCAAGGCCTCGCCGTATTGCTCTCTTTGTTGAGCCTTCTCCTTTTGCGTGAGTTTCTTTGAAAATTTTGTACTTGATCAGACTTTATGGGTGCTTAGTTTAATTAGATCTTCAACCATGAGAGACCCATTTACTCAAATGCTTTGTTGATTTTGTTTTTTGGTCAATTTTTGACTTTCTTTTTTTTGTTTTGACTTTGCAATTGTTTGCATTATCCAGTGAATTTTTTGTTTTAGGTTTAGAAATATTTGAAAGATTTTTTTTTGGTCGTTTGTTCTTTTCGTAGGTTAGGTGTCATTCATTTTTTAGTTGTTTTTGATGTAATTGATATTGGACTATGTAATTTTTTATTTCTACTCTGGCTTTGCTTTTATGGTGGTCAACACAGCTATAATTATAGTTTGGTAACATTTTAAAAATTAAATAAAATGATCTAGTTTGCTATGCAATCTAAGTGGCTGTTGAAGTTTAGATCTGAGTAATTTCTCTATAATTGGAATGACTCGGATAACTTGCTAAATTTCAGCTACAGCTGCTTTCTGAGTGTAAAACATTATTTGGTGAGAAGGTGTTCCTGGATACTTTTAGCTTGGATTTAAGTTGCTGTATTGCTACATTTGGCTGTTACAGATATTTGTGTTGTTGTACTGAATTGATGTGGTCTTATAGCCTACTGTGTGGATTTTGTGATTTGGCTGGTGTATTTTACCAATGGCTTCGGTTGTGGTATTTGTGGACCTTTGATGATGGCTTCTGTGACTATTATGCTTGTTTCAAATGTGGATCACATTATACTAGCTGATAATTTTTCTTCAGTTTATTTGTAAGTCTGTGGGTCTTAAATTTGTTCATATTTGGTTTGTACTTTGCATACCCATCTTGGTTATGAGGCTATGAGGTATGAACCTTGTAATTTTTGCACCTACTTGCCCTCACTTTCCTGTTATTCTCAATTGTGCCAAACCATGAAACCCGGGAAGAGGCACAAATTATAGAATTTGTAATTGGTGATTTGCCTCTCATATATGCATTGCCAATGCCAATCATTTGGTAATTGGCATTAGATATTGAGTCCAGATTGGAGAAGCCATTCTTAAAAAATTTAGAATTCATTTTTACTTATAAAAAAAAAAAAAATTTAGAATTCATTTTTGCTGCATGTGGACTCTGTACTTCTCTCTGTTTTCTTCCTTGAGGTTGAGTTAAATAGCTATGGTCTATATAAGCTCTGCAAGTAATCACAATAATTATCCTAAACTGCATGCACTAATGGATTCATGATTAGAAAGTTCCAGGTAATATTAATCAGTTCAATGTCTGTTTCTTGGGATACCTTAAGTGGCAGAGAGTCCATATGACATGAAATTGGTTTCAAGCACTACAATCTGTTCAAACATTCTTAAGAGGAGAATGCCAGTTATTTTAGATGCTATTATGAATATGTTTCATCTGCATCGTGGTTTTAAATAAATGTTAAGAATGTTTGACACAAATGCATGATCTGTAGTAGTATTTTTTGGGATAAATATGGTTCAGTCATATTATAAATAAGCAATTAGCTTAGTGTAGAATCATATGGTGAGCCACAATAAATTGTATCGTGTTTCTTTATATCAAAGATGGATTTTTACTGAAAGATGTCTGTTCTCTGTTTCACTTGCAGATATGTATCAGGGTATAAAAACCGGTTCCAGAATTTTATTAGAAATTTACGTGAAATGGGGGATGAGGTACGTTATTTATATCTCTGCAGCTGTGTTTTCTGTTTGTCTAGGGGTGTCCTTGACCAAACTTATTAATTTTAAGCCATGCAAACTTAACCTGAGCCTCATTGCAAATTATGCAGGGTATCATACTTGAGCATCTTGTTTCCTGAAGTTGTATTTATTAAATGTTTATTTTCCTGGTGCTGATTTTGATTAAAATTAAATCAGATAATTTAGATATGCATTTTACTACCAGTCTATCAAAAAAACCATCCTCATCAAGCTCAACTGAACTTGAGCTTGTTCTTGTATTAGCAATATCTAGTCAAATTGATATTAGATTGGCTTATATAAAACCCCCCATGGAAGTTGCCTTTGTCTTTTAAAAAAAAAACCCTGTGGAAGTTTAACATAAAGTTTGCTTTAGATTCTAAATGTGCTTCTTTGATTAACTGACATCTTATTGATGATGTAGGTGATGGTTGTGACCACACATGAAGGAGTGCCCCAGGAATTTTATGGAGCAAAATTGATTGGATCACGGAGGTTGCTCTTACTACTTAATTTGAAATGCTTTGTCCTTATAACTATCTCCTCATCATACCTAATTGCTCTTTAACTTCTGTCACATTGAATATAAGCTGTTTTATTTTGTTGATAAATAACTTGCAATTTATAGTGTAATTAAGGCAAAACAACTATTTAAATCATAGATCACTATGTACTTACTAATCTAAGGTATTCAATTTCCATAGCAGTGCCAAGTTAGGTGATTACTTGTCTTCAAGAAAAATCATTTGATAATATTTATTGAGCTCATTAAAATTATAAACTGGGCAAACAAAGTAATAGACAAATACAAGTAAATCTAGTTATCCTTTCTTATTACAAAAAAAGTATTTGATTGTGTTGTGGGTTGCCCCTTCATCCTACGTTCTAAGGTTTTTGAAGTTAAGGTTCAATTCTTAAATTTTACAAGAGCTGAACCATCAGATTTCTAATCAGTTTGCTTTCCACATCTTGACCCCTTACTCCTATTCAGATTAGCCCGAGGTTGCATCTAAGCTACTAGAGATTTTTTTTTTCTTGAATCATTTTCAGGCAGCCATTGCTAAGTCCTTGGCAATCACATGTTTTCTCCATACCTCATTTCTTTATTTAAGGCAGTCCTTTGTCCTTTCATGCCTTCATCATAAATCAATTAGTCACACATGCCTATGCATCCTAGATACTTGTACAACAAATTCATTCATTCCTTATTCTAGGTTTCATCATATTGTCACTCTTCAACTCCTTATACTTTCTTGCATATTTCTAAGTCAATCCACTTTTACCATTTGAGCGTCTAATTTTTTGGATGAAGTGTTTGACTTACAAACAAGAAAAATTGTTTTGGTTAATGATGTAGGTGTGAAAGCATTATCTGTCTGCCTAATTTTCTCATATATTTATTTATTTTTTCAGCTTTCCATGTCCCTGGTACCAGAAAGTGCCACTTTCCCTGGCACTCAGTCCTAGAATAATTTCAGAGGTTGCCCGATTTAAGCCCGATATAATTCATGCTTCATCACCAGGAATAATGGTAAATTTTCAATTCTTGCTAGAATTTTTTGTCGTCTTCTTATTTCTTTAATTTTTTGTTGCGAATGGGGGTGTTTTGAAGTAATAAAGAAAGAATATTGCTTTGCTGGTGGGTGACATTTATTGACTGTATTGTAGGTATTTGGAGCTCTCGCCATTGCAAAACTATTGTGTGTCCCCATAGTTATGTCTTACCACACTCATGTGCCAGTGTAAGTTTAATGCTATTCTTGACCAAATTCTTATTATGCACATATTACAATTAACTTCTGTTTTTGATTGGTAAAAATAATATTATTGAAAAGAGACTATTTCATGAAATATATTACAATTAATTGCTCACTTTAAATGAGAGGAAAATTGCTAATGAGCTCCAACTCAAATGGCATTGACCCCTCCCAAAATTATGGCATGGAGGGTTAGGTCGTGGGTTCATTGGGTGCATGTGTAACTCACCAATACAAGAACAACAAAGTATTAGTTACCAGTAAAAAAATAAATAGATGAGTGGGAAACTCACAAATTCAAAGGCTGCTTCTCTAATAAGTTTAATAATGTTCTGAGTCCCATGTGTGTACTTTCTCTCTAATATATTGCTGAATTTCTATGAGATATGTCAAGTAGGCTGATTGTAGTTTTCATTTGCAGATATATCCCAAGATATACATTCAGTTGGCTGGTGACACCCATGTGGTTGGTTATAAGTATGTAAATGCTTCCCTCTCTCTCTCCTTTTTTCCTTCCTCCCCTCATCGCTTCCTTCTTAACTGTTGATACTGGAGCCTTTAGGTAACGATTCGGTCTTTCATTTGCAGAGTTTCTACACAGAGCAGCTGATCTTACACTGGTGCCCTCAGTTGCTATTGGCAGGGATCTTGAAGCAGCTAGAGTGACAGCTGGTGAGTATAACTATAAACTGTCAAGCACCTTCTTAATAACCGCACTATAATGACTTCAATCATTATGGGGTGGTTATATACCATTATGCACCAAACTCATTTTTTTTAAGGATTCTCTTTTTCCCCCTCACAGTAATAGTTTCACTTAATAGCCTTCAAATTTCCCTTTGTGGAAGTTTCAGCTAAAAAACTTGCATCTGTGCCCAGGCAGCTCTATCCTAAATTGACTTGCTTTGTTATGCTTGTTTACAGCCAACAAGATTCGTCTTTGGAAGAAGGGTGTTGATTCTGATAGCTTCAACCCCCGTTTCCGCTCTCAAGAAATGCGATTACGACTAAGGTATGACAACCCTCCAATCCTTTTTTCTTCTGTCTTGTAATTGCCCATGTACAATGAGTTTCACTTATGCTATATGTACTTCCTCTTGCACAGCGGTGGTGAACCTGAGAAACCATTGATAGTTCATGTTGGACGTCTAGGAGTTGAGAAAAGTTTGGATTTCACCAAGAGGTAGTGCTCTTTGATCACAAAGATTGGAAATGAATAACTGGTGTTCTCCTCCTCTTTAGTCCTGTCTCTACATAGTTGGAAAAACTAATGCAGTAACAAAGTTTTCTATGCACTGATGGTTTAAGTTCCAATTTGGCAATTTGCTGTCCTTTATTTCTTTTTGGGTAATGTTTACACACCTTTTCCACCTCCCTCTCCAATTGCTGACATTTGAAACTCATGTTTTAACAGGGTAATGGATGAGCTTCCAGAAGCACGAATTGCTTTTATTGGAGATGGGCCATATAGGTAATCTACTTTGACACTTAATCAGTTGCATACTTTCTCACTATTTTGAAGGCCATTCTAAGAGAATATCAGTATTCTTATATTGCATTCCATCATGATTACCAACCCCACTTTTAGAGAGGGAGATATCACAGCACTAAGGGGTTCCCAATATAATGAATTCTGTAGTCTGATCGATCAGCTCCGGGATATCATTTCTATGAACTGCGCTGATGTAGCCAATATAATTTAAATATTACTCTAATTACTTTGAGTTCATCTGCACCATTTTACAAAACATACCTTTCTTGGCAGGGAGGAGCTGGAAAAACTGTTTGCTGGCATGCCCGCAGTCTTTACAGGGATGCTAGGAGGTGAAGAGCTTTCACAGGCATATGCCAGTGGAGATGTTTTTCTTATGCCTTCAGAATCTGAGACACTTGGGCTAGTCGTTTTGGAATCCATGTCTTCTGGAATTCCTGTTGTGGGGGTTCGTGCCGGTGGAATCCCAGATATAATACCTCCAGAACAGGAGGGCAAAACTGGTTATCTATATAGTCCCGGCGACCTTGATGATTGCTTGAGCAAATTGAAGCCTTTGTTGCATGACCGAGAATTGAGAGAGACCATGGGGAAAGCCGCACGTGAAGAAATGGAGAAGTATGATTGGAAGGCAGCCACAAGAACGATTCGCAATGAACAATACAATGCTGCCATCTGGTTCTGGCGCAAGAAGAGAGCACAGCTACTGAGACCTCTTCAATGGCTGGCAAAACGCCTTTTTCCATCCCCAGAGGTTATATAGGTGACAAAAAAATTCCTTCAGTTCATTAGTGGTTTGTCAGCTTTGCTCTGGACTTCAAAGAACGATGAACGTGTGATTGCGATACATTCATTTGTTGTATATAATGAATGGACCATTCAGTAATGGTCAGCTGTGCTGTATTTTGTGGCATGATTTACTTAGATGTCAGTTTTAAATGTAATAACAGGGGAACATTTTTAAGTTTTAAGTTAAGTAATTTTGCCTGGTATTTGTCTATGACATTGCTTAGTATTTCCAAGCATATCAAACTGTTTGTCTTATGAGGCAGCACACGGGTGTTAACCAGATGAAGCTACAAAGAGAGCCTCCTTTTCCACTGGGTAGAGAATTGGCTGGAAAAGCATTATCAGGACACATTTTCAGTCATCCTTAAGGATAACTGTGTTTTCTCATATCTGTGTATATTTTAGGTGTATAGGTTGAAGAATAAGAATCACAAACGGGTTTTAGCCGAATAAGAATGGCGAAACGATCAATCATTGTTGAGTTAGCACTCTCAGGGAGAATGCAACTACTTTCTAGAGGATCAACCAGTGGAGTTGATTCAGAAGCCCTCTTAGTGTTGTTGCAATGAAGTGGTTTAGAAGAAAACTGCATAGTGACAATGGCAGTTGGGAAATGAATACCTCTTAATGATTTATGAAGGGGTATTCCATTTATAAGATTTTGTTGGCAGAGTTTGGTTAATATTTCCCTATGAAGGGGGAAGGTTCAACAATCTATCAATCCCTCGGGTTGGATGTGGATACTTGTGCTTAAACTGCTACACCCACGGCTATAAGTGGATGCTTCTCTATCTTGTAACATTAAATGTGAAATTGAGGATTGCTACAACGTAATAAATATGCAGATGTGATATACTGTGACTTTCTTAAGATGCTTATTTTCTGTAAATGGGAGTGATTGACTGTGTATCGAACAAATTCTTTTATCCCAAACACCAAAAACTTTGTATTTCAGTTAGCATCTCCTAGTGTTTCTAATTGAGATATGTAGGGTTCAAATCCCATCATCCCTAATTATTGAATTATAAAAAAAAAAACTTTTATTCCCAGCACACCATGGGTGGTCTTGTGTTGGTTCAAGGGTAGCATTGTGGTGAGGTAGTATCGAATAATGGGTGCCTCATTCTCACTGTGTTTCTTATTTATGATGGAAAAAACCCACACGAGATAGTAGTGGTACAAGTCAGATTCAGGGCAGATTGGAGATACTTTACTAATCTTAATGAAATGACTTTAATATTGATAAAATAAATATGAAACATAAGGGGAAAGAGTGGGAATACTAAAAAAGAAATAGAGACAAATGTTTTGAAAATAGTATATAAAATATGTATAAAAAATATATTATAATTGGAACACATATTGAAAGAAAATTATATAATTTGTATAAATAAGATATATATATATATATATATATATATATATGTATATGAAATAAATTCAAGGTAAGACACGGCAAGCAAAACCTAACCCTGTCTTGTTATCTCTTTGGAGTAAGGAAAATCCACACCAAGCATGACGGGGTAGGATATGTCATTTTTGCTATCCCTTAACTCAATCACCAAGTACTTCTTTTTCGGTGAGGATATATATATATATATATATATGAAATAAATTCAAGGCAAGACACGGTAAGCAAAATCTAACCCTGTCTTGTTTCCTCTTTGGAGTAAGGAAAATCCACACCGAGCACGACGAGGTAGGATAGGTCATTTTTGCTATCCATTAACTCAATCACCAAGTACTTCTTTTTCGATGAGGACCAATCTTCATGAGATCGCTTAGACATTGGGCCTAGGAGACAAGATTCGTTCATGCCTAGATTTCTCCTATGTTTTTGTATTGGGTCGTGTAGGTAAGAATGTATTGAAAGTAACATGTTATACATGACAAAAGTTACTAACTCGTGGCCGCAGCATATACATATAGTCTAGCTAGGTGTGGCCATGGGGCATGAACCACACATCCCCCTAAACATCTATGCTTTTGGATTTGATGCATTCACTTTGCTATTTCAGTGCATCCCCTATTCATCTATGCTCTATGCTCCTAAATTGGACGGTTGAGGTCATTCTCTACCAGTCAATTGTGGTGGCTTGCCCTTGCACCCAAACTATTACATGTAGGGGATGTGTGTAACATTCCTCTAGTACATGTACAATCATGATGCTTACAATGTACGATCAATATTGTAAATCTCACGCATACAATGTATATACACACTTGTGTGAGAGAGACAATACATATATCTAATCATGATGCCTCCATTATAATTGATGGAGCTCAATAATTCAAGTTGAATTGATATTCGTGGAACTGACATATGTATAATAGAGACTTTAAATATATTTAATTATGATGCGTTCACCACAATTCAACAACTTTATAAAAGTCTTGAAGAAAGTAAATATGTTTGAATTTAAAAACTCTTTGTCTAATTAAAGACAGTTCTCTTTAATAATTAAATAGCAATGATCATTTCCTAGGTTGGATTTTGATCTTAAGTTTTTGATTAGATGCAAAGAATTTGTTACAAAATTACAAGCTAAATTAATAAACACCAAGAGACTAAATGACCAAGAGTTTCGTACTATGATCTCACCATCAATGACTTACCACCAAATTTATATAATCCACATGATGAGTGCCTTTAAACTTGAGCATCTTTTCTGAATCTAGAACAAATTTTTTTCATTGTAAATGGCTACACCTAGCCTGTTGCCATCCCACAGAATATTAATGGAATTACTGCTTATTATGTGTAATCAAAAAAATTTTTTTTTTTGGACAAATTATGTGTAATCAATTGGTTTGACATGACTGACGAGTCTTTCTTGTGCATTATACGGACCATAAGATATGATCAACTTGTGCTGTTAAAAAAAAAAAATAAATAATAATAAGAAGTTACATTACTGGATGTGAGTTTAATGTAATTATACCACACTTTGTATATATTGTCATGTGGCAATGCTAAATATGTATATAAAATAAGAAGTTACATTACTGGTTATATATATTTTTCCTTTTTTTTTTTTTGGGAAGGTGTATGGAATACGGATAATTATAAATTATATTAATTAGTAGTAACATCGGAGTAAAGTCCCCATTTCTTACTTAAACATCATTTAGCTTACATTTATATGAGATGAGAGGAGAGAGAAAGATAGTGAATTTATTTATTATGGCCACTTTCCTAAAATATAGTGAAAATAAGGAGATTTTGCTCGTTCCTAAAATTTGAAATCATACTAGTAGGAGATTTTAACACAGTTTGATGTGCAATTAGATTTGGGTTTGGAAGGCATAGGACATCCCAATTGGTCAATTTTTGGACCAAGGGGGTGCTCTCAGCCCATCACAATGCTTCACACCTTAAGCCCTAAAAATTTCCTAATTTTTAGCCCAAATTTTAATAAAAAGGAATTATTATAATTAAACAGTATCATTCTCTACCTCAATCTAATTGTTGGAACTCTGTACTTTGACCAAAACTATGGCAACTATATTTTAGACTCATATGAAGTTCATTTTCTTAACGTTTTCTCACTTCTCATATTGATTACCCTCCATCCTATAATTCCTATTATTAGGAAAGGAAAGGAAACTGTGCTAAATATAGCTCGTGGCTATCTATAAATGGACTTCTCCTGTTTAAGTGCAAGAAAAATAAAAGTACAAAACTTTAATGCTCTATCTGTTTCGAAATAAAATATTTTTAAAAAAGTATTTCACATATCTTATCATATTTGTTTTGTAGTAAAATTTGGTTAAATGTAAAATATTTTCCAGTCAAACGATAAAATTAAGGCAAATAGGAGTTTACACTAAAATTTCGGTAAAATATTTTACATTTTGCAATCTCTCACGCGTAGACATCACAGTCCAGCCACTGCATAGCTCTCACCCAAGCCAGACATAGAGAGCACCCACCAGCAAAAGCACCACCTACAACGCCACCCACTCCACTCCGGCGACAACTCCGGCGACCGTCGTGTGGGGACAATCTCAAACCTCAGCCCGTTTTGACAAACTGCGAGAATCGAAGCTTAATACCCACTGTCAAACACTGTTCTTCTTCTTCACCGTTAGGCCCTGTCGATGTTTCAAAAATCAACGTCTCTCCAGTGAAAGTCAAGTACTGGAATTGCAATTTATGTTGGGTGATCTGGGTTTTTTATTTATTTATTTTTTTTCGTAGGCCCTATAGATTTGGGTTTGTATTGTAGAAATTCTGTAGAACTCCACCGGCATACTTGCAGATTTGGGTTTTTTTTTTGGGTTTGCAAATCTGTGTTTTTATAGATCTGGGTTTTTTTTTGTTGTTGTTGTTGTTGTGCATATCTGTGTCTTTTTTTTTTTTTTTATAGCTAATTTGAGTTTGGGTGTTTTGATTCATGGTTGCATTTAAAATTTGAGAATTTCAGCATAGGTTGGAGAGAATTTTGAGTTTGGGTTGTTTCTAATTGAAGAATTTTTTTTCTTCTTTTTACCAGGAAACAAATACTTGCAAATGATTTCCTAAGTATTTTCAGATCCCTAACCAAATACCGTAAAATGAAAATATTTTTCATAAAATATTTTCAGTGTAAAATAATTTACATATAAAAATATTTTAAATCGAAATAAACGGAATCTTAATATACAATATTTTAGGTAGAGTTTCAGTTAGTATATACGCGTATCTTACACATATACTACGCGTACTTACGTAAACAACAAAAAAGCGTGCGTCTACCGTTTTGTTTTCAAAAGTATGGAATTCTACGATAACTTTTGGGACTAAAAATATGTTACATGTTCAGGTTAAAATACGTAGAGAATGGTTTGTTATATACGAATATATATACAAAAGATAAAATTTTTTAATGAACTTATTGAGTTATTGTTGCTGACAAAGACTCAAAATAGGACACTAAGGGTGTATTTGGATACTGTTTATTTTGTTAAAATTGAAAAATTATTGTTGAAAGTACTGTAAATAAAGGTAAAAGTTAGTTGAAATAGTACAGTAAGGCTCATAAATAATGTCAAAAAGTGCAGTAAAGTCTATAAATAATAGTAAAAATAAGCTAAATAGTAAAATAATTTTAATTTTTAAATTTCACCCAAATGCACACTAAATATAAAAGATTAAAATAATCTCTAAAGGAAATGTATTGCACTCACTGTCAAAGTTCAAACACAAATAATAAGCTTAATTTTTTTTTTATATAAAATAAAACTTAATTATTTTTATTTTAAAATAGTGGTACAACAAACAATATTTTCACAACAATTTTACAATAAAATTTAGGTAGTAAATTCATCTAAGTTCATGCCGAATTTTTGAAACATACTTTTATTGAAAGATACCGAATTGTACCCGTCTGTATGTTTGCCGTAATATACGCATACCGTATTTTACTATGAGTATATTATTAGTTTTTAGTTGAATTCAAACACATAATTGTTTTAAATTTATTTATTTATTTGAAAAATATAATACTATTTATGTTTAATTAGTCAATGACAACAAAGTATTTGAATTCAATTATGTTACATTTGGGTACTTGAATTTAGATTTGAATTTGATTTTAAATTACATAGGATTAGATATTATTTCAAATTCAAAGATTTCAGGGTTTAAAATCCTTATCGTTGATCTTTTGAAACTATCAAAACAAGATATTTTGATTTTAATAATTTGACTGCTAAAGAGTTTCTCTAAGTAGTCAATCAAAGCACACTGAGAATGACTTATGTTCCAAGAACCAATGCTATCAATACGGGCAGTGCCTACCACTGAAACGATACCTACTCCTAATAATGTGCTAGTATTCAAAATGCACCTGTTGAGGTGAATGCTGGTGTTGTTGAAACTGCAAATAATGTTCCGTTTTTATTATGCTAATGACCCAACCAATCCAGAACCAAATTCAAAGAGAACGGGCAATACTTACCACATTTTTATAACATATTAATAGCAAATTTTAAATAACAAGTTATTATTAGTGTATGAATGGGCTCGAACGCGTTATTAATAAATCTAATCTACTGCATCCAAGATACTTTATTACCTAAGTTTTTCTCTGCAATGGGCTCAGCACCAGTCACAGTCACACGTAGAAGGTGATAAAAACACGTACAAGCATTTTGATCGAAAGATATTTCTCATTCCAAATTGGCCAAAACAGTACCAATCCAATACACACTATCAAACTTGTTTTCGTTACAAAGTACAAACAGCAAAAACGTCCCCACTTGAGGATACAAACAAAAACAATCACAACCGTCCACCCATCCAGAGCATTCAAATCCAACGACCCATAACATCACAGCCTTTAACGGTCCAAATTCCACCCATACCCGCCACAATTAACCGTGAAAAACAGAAAAGTGGAGATAATGACAGTTTTGCCCTTTTATTTTATAACAAAAATCAAACCGGTTCCGATACATATTGCATGAACTCCGTATCGGATTCAAGTCCGGCCATCGTTTCCGGCGACAAAACCACCTCCAGATCCACGCTTCCGTTGCCTTCTCTTCCCGGAAAAGCCGAAATCTTTCCGTCGAATTTATTAGCTCCGCCGCTCCGTATCGCCAAAGGTTTGCCCCACCCGAAATCGTTATCGTACATCGGAAATCTCGGCGAACTTCCCATCGTTATCATTGCACCGTCGAAATTCCCCAACGGAAAAAGCCTCGGCTCTCTCTCCCAGTCCTTGACTCCGCAACGCACCGTTTCGTTATCGTGCGCCACTACGTTTTTGTGTAGGAGATCCCCGCACCACCGTAGATCTCGATTGACAACGTCTCCGACCGTCGCGACGGTGGGGATGCTCTGAATCGCGTTGCCGAAGTAGTACGGATCCAGCTTCGGCTCGAGGCGGTGGCGGCAATTCACCGCCATACGGAACGTCGTCGTTTTGTTCGTATCTAATTTCCTCGCACGCGTCACCGATCTCCACAGCTGAGCGCAGAGGGACTGGAACGACGAAATCTCCTCCGCCCGATTCTTAACGGCTCTCCAAGCCACGTCGTTGCATTGCTTCCCGAGAATCTCGGCGGATTCGTCGTGACCGTTACTGCGCGTAACTTTCTGTAACTGATTATTATAGTTATTATTACCGTTGCTGCTGCTGTTAGCTCTGAGTTTCAGTTTCAGAATCGATTCCCTAGTGAAGTGAAAGATTCGCTCGCGCAACGGCTCGTTGCCGGAGAAAGTGACTTTCGGGCCGCCGGGAGGGAATTCGAGCACCGCCGGCGAGTTAAACACGGTGTCGCGGCCGAAGTCCGGCAACTTCGTAATCTTCTTCGTCTCGCCTTTGCAAATCTCAGCGAACGTGTTGAAGAAATGCCAGAAGGAGGTTCCGTCAGTAACGGCGTGATTAACGGTACAGCCGATGAAAACGCCGTCAGATAGCTCCGTTACTTGAACGGCAAGCAAGGGCCTGAAGTGCCCCGAGTAACTTAAAGTCCTGTCAAAAGCGAAGAACTCCCTGAAACAGCCAGGGACGTCATGTAACGGCGAGAGGATCGGTTTGATAGAGAGGTGTTTGGCTCTGGCAAGAATGAAATCGACGCCGGCGTCGTTACACTCGACGTGAACGTAGCCGTTAGAGTCCGTTACCAAACGGCCAGCTAAGGCGGGAAAGTGAGTGAGAGCCGAGGAGAGAGAGTGTTTGAGGAATGAAACGAGGTCGTCTAGAGAGTAAGGAGGGTAAGCGAGTAAAACACCCTTTTGAATATAGTGGCACGAGAGCATAGGCAAGTCTGAAACTGAGAGCTTAAGAAGTGGTTTTTTAGTGTTGGATTCTGATTTTTTTTGTGGGCATATGGTGCATTTTGAAACTATAGACACTGAAGAAGAAGGCATTTTTTTTTTCTTCTTTTTTTTTTTTTTTTATGTTGAATGGGGTTTATAGTGTTAAATCAAAGAGGTGCGTGGAAGTGTGAGAGGGAAAGGTTAGAGTTGAAGGTGTTTAAATAGAGGGATTGGATTCACGCACTTGAGAGTTGAGGCTGTGTTGTACTTCCTTGAATGGTTGTTAGTGGCAAGTGGTTATAGGCTTGTTAGTTTTTTTTCCTTATCTCTCTATGACTGGACCTCTTTTTTGTTTTTGATTTTTGATAATGGTGACGTGGTCAGTGAAGGTGTAGGAGAAGGAGACTGTGGTTGAAATTAGGAGTACACATGGTGGCGCCAACAACTTAAAAGGTTTTTTTTTTTTTTTTTTTTTTTTTTTTTTTTTTTTTTTTTTTTTAAACTATAAAAGTTAGTGTTGGCATTTGTGACGCTCTGGATTATACGTAAGCATAAATATTGGTGTGCTAAAAATTTAATAATTTGACATTATAAAAAATTATTTTATTTATTTTACTTTATAAAGCACCTAATATTAATAGTTTTATCTTAGCTTATAATATAATAAAATAATATATAATTCAAACAACAACCACAACTCCTACCAAAGTCATGAATATTAATTCAAACAGTTACAACACAATCACAACCACAACTCCTACCAAAGTCATGGAAACAACCGCATAGCCACAATCCCACCACTGGGACCAAAACTCATCTAGAACTAGCAAAGATGAACAAAAAAAAAAAAAAAAGAAGAGCAGAAAACCAGAAAGAAAAAACGAGTAGAAATACAAGTAGAAAAAACCCACAGATCAGAAAAAAAAAAAAAAAAAAATCAACAAAAACCAGAATATAAAAACCAGCAGAAAAGAATCAGCATGAAAAAACCCATAGTTCGGGGAAAAAAAAACCCGCGAAAACCACAAAAAAACGAGCAGAAAAATCTGTCTGAACCAAAACCAGCAAAAAAAAAAAAACCCACAAATCGGAAGAACAATCAGCAAAAACCAATTCTAATGCTCTAATAGTAGCAGCAAAATGTTGCAGTGTTGTGTTTTTTTTTTTTTTTTTTTTCTTCTGCTGTTGCTAAAGATAGATTGACCTGTACTGTGAAAAAGATGAAGTATGGAAGGGCCTAAGAGCCTAGGAAGTAGGAGCTGGATCATAGTTGAAGACAGTGGCGATCTCAGAAATCTATATCATAATGTTTTTTAAGAAATATAAATTACACCATTTAATGAAAGAGATTGATTTTGAGCTTTTTTTTTTTTTTTTTTCTTGGTGTCTATTGGGCATTTGAGCTTGCTATATTATAATTTTTTTTTTTTTCATATTTTAGTTCAAAAAATTTTTTTGGCTTCTTTTTGCTTGAAAGCTTCAATATATTGTTAAGTAGAACAAATTATAGAGCAAAAATAAATTTTATTGACATAAAAAAAATAAAGATGTTCTAAATTTTTTTTGAAGGGTAGGCAAATATAAAATTTTAAATTATTATATATAAATATATATAAATAAATAAATAAATATATATATATATATATAAATTTCAGGTCACCTGGCCTTTAAGTACCGCCGCCCCTGGTTCAAGGGCCTAACTCATGAGTCATGACCGACTTGTTCCTTGTTCTTTTACGATAGAGTTATTTTAGCAAGATCCTCGGGATTCATATCCATTTTTTAGTTTAGATTCACATAATATATGCTGTTGTCCATTCTCTAGGGATATAGTGTTCTAGGTTTTAGACTATACTTTTGTTAAATTATTCAAAAACTCAATAGATTGTGTTTTGGAAGTAAAAAACTAGTGTGCCATTCTTAACAAGTTGTACTATTGTTATGGGGAAGGATCTCAACATTCCAAGCAAATTGAACAGAGGAAGAGAATAATTTTAAAAACCAATAGTTGTTGTATGAGTATAAAAGAACTCAGCCCGTGATGAAATGGCACGTGGCATGATGACATGGTATTTGAAGTGATAAGAAGAAATGGCATTGTAACATGGAAGCATGTGGCTGAAAATTGCATGGGGAATAGTCATGTCTCTGAAATTGACATTAATTTAGTTAAAGACCAGGCAATTTTATCACACATGTGGTTAGTTAATTGTAACGTGTGAGTAATTTAGGAAAATAATTAGCTATGCTGTACATTGGGGTTATGTGGATTTGATTAGATAAATGTGTGTTGTGCGGACATGTATTAAGTTTTACCTTAGTGTTTGTTAGGTTGAATTGAGATGTACATACGATAAAGCTCCAATTGTAAATTAACTAATTATTTTTGGGTACAACGCAGATATGACTAACACTTCTTTAGATAATAAAAAATGATATTTGAGTGGCCAACCTAATAACGCTATGTGGCTAGAGACACTATAACATGTGAGACTCGACGAGGACTTCAAAAATTTAAGTAGCAAAGATTGTGATACTTCAAAATATATGTTATGAGGGTGTATACTGAGTCTCATATTGGATATTTATTAGGTAAAATGATGTTATATAAATAATTATGAGTAGTTTTGGGGTTTTCTAGGTCAAGACCTCCAGTTCCCAAGTCTAAGATGCATGTCATTTGCTCAATGAAGCCATAAAACCAAAGGAGAAAAAAATGACTAAATACAAGAAATATGAATAGATCTTTAGAAAAATGGGAGAAGTTTGGGTCCAATGATTTCTGTGCACCAGTCCAATACGATATGAACATATGACCGTACAGTACCGCGGCCTAAAAAAACAAAAGCACTAGCTTACAAAATTGCTGATATCAGAACAGAAGCAAATGCACTCATATGAGTAGTACAAAGACACTACCTTTCACTTTAATCAACATCAATGAGAAACCACTACTATGTGCTGCATGCATGTGCGCCATTAAGTCCTGCTTCTGGGAAATTCACATTCATGGTCAGTTTACGGGGCAAAACCCAATTGCTAGGATGGTTCCAACAAAGCCTAATTCTTTTGACCCAAATGAAATAGATTAGCATGTTCAACGCGAAACAAATGTTGGATACTTTCTCTCTAAAATCATGAAATTTCAAACAACCACGTTTTGTGTTCAGATTTGGGAAAGCAACTAATTTCAGGAGAGTTCCTGAGTATGAGCAGAATTTTGGACTCTTTAATTTAGGTCTCCATCCTAATCATTTGATGGCTCTCTTAGACAATGGCACTAATCATTAATACGCCGATTTATCGGTTAGAACTCCAATTAAAACAGGTTTGGCAGTGGGTCTAAATTGCTGGCCGGAGAAGACAACCGCATGTGTAACTCAACAGGGCGGTGGTATGTGAGCCTGATTTTGTACTTGATTCGTTTCTTACCCAAATTAACTTGGAAGAGTTATAGTTATAAAATTTTTTTTTTTGAAACTTAAGGCGCGTTTGGATTGCGTTTTGGTCGTGCACGTCTGCAACTAGCTTTTTTTTTTTTGGGAGAAGCGTATTTCAAGTTTGGCAGTGGGTCCAATGCACTGTTTACGGGACCCATAAATTTCTTTTTTTCACAAAACTTTCTTTAAAAATGGGTCTCACAACACTATTCACATATTTAAAAATTATTTTGCTACAACATTTTCAGTTTTCAGTAAAATAAACGGTATCCAAACACATACTTAGCCTATGGCTTAGGCCGATAGCCCAAGCCGAAGTGCTCATTTTTGCCCATTTTAGATTCACTGTTTAGGGTAATATTTGTCATTTCAAAAGTAGGGTTTGTTGTATCATTGTATTTGTAAGGTCAATTTTTGTTGGGCCAAGTATTTACTTTCTAGACTCGGCCCAATAAAACCCTTAACAATAAATTTATAGAGAGTGGGTTGAACAACTGGGCTAAAAATGGATTCAACAACGGTTCAAACGGACCAAGCGAGGAAGAAAATTAATGATCTGACTGGTGATTAGTAGGGATCCTCTTGAATCTGAAGAGGTTTAAAGTTTACAGATAAAAGAAAAATGAAAAATCCCCCATTCTCCGTGAGACTTACTTCCTTTATATATACACTTTTCCTTTCACCTTCATCGTACACTTGTTCTTCATCTAGGCGTCCACCGTACTAGTCACATCAGAAGTTTGCTTTAACCTGCAGTGAGTGGTAGTGGTTGAGGTTGCACTGTTCAAGTGTCTTCTCCATATAAATGCGGCCAGGAAAATTGCTGTAGTGCATTAAATGCGGTGGCAGTAGTTCTACTTTTAAGATATTTCGTGATTTCCTCGTACTTAGGCGTGCCCAGAACTCACTCCTTACCGAGGAATCTTCAGTATATCTACTTGATCAAGTTCTCCGGAGATCCGATAAGTCGAACCTTTTCAGACCAGCCAGGTCGTCTTCGGACACAACATTCGTCCCTTCTTGGTTGCACTTTCATCAGGATGGCAAAGCGCCGGTCACCTTAATTTCTTCGGACAGAAAGTGATACCCAAATTGGGCCCCAGGCCCAACATATGGCGTTGGGCTTTCTCACCCACAGTATTGTACCATCACTTTTATATTATTCTCTTTAAAATAATGTCATCACTATAACTCTGTGGACCAGGCCGGATCTATAGCATAGGCAACTGAGACGGTTGCCTAAGCCCCCAAAGTTTAACCAATAGGTTTATTTATTTCATTGTGATAGTATTAATTTAAGTGCAAATATTAGCTAATAAATGATATAATATTTTTTTATCAAATGAAAAACAAGAAAAAAAAGAGGTGAGAAATGTTATGTTCACAATATTTTCATAACAAACTCTAAGCGGCTGTCATTGGTGGGCAAAAGAGTGATTTAAGTGGTGGGTTCAAATTATAACCAGTAATAACTTAATACCTAGAATTTGTTGTGAAAATTTTGTGAATGTAACACTTCTAAAAAAAAAAAAATACCCAAAAAATTTCACAACATTTTTCAAAACAATTAAGTTGGCAAACTTTTACTAATTTTCATCTAGGTTTACCAGTAACATTACTTTTTACTAACCACTATTAATATGTCATATCAATAGGTGTGAAAAGTTTTGTTATTTTTTTTTAAATTTATTTTTTTGTGTTTATAAACTTTCTCCACAAGAAAAAAAAAAATCTACTTGATTTACGTAAATTAGTAATTTTGCATATAAAATAAGAGAATATAGTTTAAGTAATATATATATATATATATATTGTAAAAAATTCATATTTAAATATATAAAATGCCTTAATTTAATTTTCGCCTTAGGTCCTAAAATGCATTAAGCTACCTCTGCTGTGGACCGAAAATTATATTATGTACCCGGCATATATGCCGGGTCTCTCATAGGCTAGTAGGCCCCACAGTGTGTGGGACCCGCCAATTTGTGAGTGAGCCAGCATATATGCCGGGTACACTATATAACTACTCGCTGTGGACATAGACATATTATTGAATCACGTAAATCTTTATCTCTCGTGATTGTTTGTTGTGCACTTTTTTATTCTATTTTATTTCTCACATGTTCTATGAATTAGGTTATGTTCCTAACAAGACAAAGTGTCAAAATCATGATAAAAGGAAAACTAGGGCAGGATTAGTCAAAACACTTTATAAAAAATCCTCTCTATTCCAAGTGAATGCTACAGAGAGTTTTTATATTACCGTTAGTATTTTATTTTTAGCATATTTTTTGTATGTAAGAATATATATGCACGGTGTCACGTCATTTAAAATTTTAAATGATTTATTAATATATTCATTATTAGAATTGTAATATATAATTAATTTGAACCATAGAATGATCTATTCATAAAGCATGTTAACACATTTTATTACTAATTGAGATAAGCAGAAATCATATTGTTGAAATTATTATTATTATTATTTTAAAATTTAAAATCATATTGTTGAAAACATGGAATAATAAGTGTTGACAAGTTTCAAAAAGTCCATGAGATGATCCGACAGTCTCTTGTTGGAAGAGTTATTTCCCGGAATCCCCACTTCACTATATAGGTGCGTAGTTATTAATTTTTTTCATTTGAACTTGTAAATAATTTAGACCAAAAGAGGTTTCCAAAGGCTAGCATCTATATATTGGAAGGAAAATGTTAAAGAATACCCTAAGGGCATTTGTTAGTAAACCATTTAAGAAATTTTTTATGGAAAAAGAAAAAGGATACCTGTTAACATGACCCATAGTAGATTATGTAAAAGCCTCTTTCTCATAGCACACTCCTTTTAAGGAAATCATAGATATGTACTCAAGAATTATTAGCTCTTGTGCTTACTGCTTAGTGACATGGATTGTCACTAATACCATATTTTAAATACAAATCACGTTTACTTATTAACTACATAATTTATTAGCATGTATCACATATGAGGTAGGTTAGGCACTTTTCTATATATCGATCTTGGATGAAGGAACCCCACTTCTTCTTTTTATGTTAAGTAAACAAATGAAAGAAATGAGTGAGTGAGGTTTATAGGTGTTAATCTCAAGCTTACCTCAATAAAATTACTCTTAACATGCAAGATCACTTAAAATACTTAATTATAAGGGGTAATTATTGGGTACTCCCGGAGTACCATAAATGCGTATTGTAAATAATTTAGACCAAAAGAGGTTTCCAAAGGCTAGCATCTATATATTGGAAGGGAAATGTTAAAGAATACCCTAAGGGCATTTGTTAGTAAACTATTTAAGAAATTTTTTATGGAAAAAGAAAAAGAACACTTGTTAACATGACCCATAGTAGATTATGTAAAAGCCTCTTTCTCAAAGCACACTCCTTTTAAGGAAATCATAGATATGTACTCAAGAATTATTAGCTCTTGTGCTTACTGGTTAGTGACATGGATTGTCACTAATACCATATTTTAAATACAAATCACGTTTACTTATTAACTACATACTTTATTAGCATGTATCACATATGGGGTAGGTTAGGCACTTTTCTATATATCGATCTTGGATGAATGAACCCCACTTCTTCTTTTTATGTTAAGTAAACAAATGAAAGAAATGAGTGAGTGAGGTTTATAGGTGTTAATCTCAAGCTTACCTCAATAAAATTACTCTAACATCCAAAATCACTTAAAATACTTAATTATAAGGGGCAATTATTGGGTACTCCCGGAGTACCATAAATGCATATTTATTTCTTTTACATAACTGTGGGTCTCACTAATTAAATTTATGGTGGGACCCACAATTCATGTGAGAGATGAGAGTTCGTATTTATGGTATTTTCGGAGTATTCAATAATTTTCCAATTATAAGTACACATCTTTACTCATCACTATTTAATAATGTGTGACCAAATTGATGAAACCCAGAGATTTTTTTTTTTTTTTTTCTTTTCCAAAGTTTATGAAAGTGTGCTTCCTTATCACCTAGCTACAATATGGTAATAATTTATTCCACGCACTTGGTATGATACAATGTACCATGACATAAGGTGAGGTTGATCAATTAGATAATTCTAAACTTAAGTGGTATGTATTGACTATTGATCAATGCTCTTTTTCATTAGAGAAATCTTCTATTTTAATTGTTGGGTGCATACTCATTCCTTTTACATAACTGTGGGTCCCACTAATTAAATTTATGATAGGATCCATAATTCATGTGAGAGGGAGGAGTATTTTATGGTACTCTCGGAGTATTCAATAATTTCCAATTTTAAGTACACGTCCTTGCTCATCACTATTTAATAATGTGTGACCAAACTGATGATGAGACCCAAAGGATTTTTTTTTTTTTTTTTGTTTTTGTTTTCCAAAGTTTATGAAAGTGTGCTCCCTTATCACCTAGCTACAATATAGCAATAATTTATTTAATGCACTTGGTATGATACAATGCACCACGACATAAGGTCAGGTTGATCAATTAGATAATTCTAAGCTTAAGTGGTATGTATTGACTATTGATCAATGCTCTTTTTCATTAGAGAAATCTTCTATTTTAATTGTTGGGTGGAGGCCTAGTGGGCTAAATTTAACATCCTGCAGAAGCGGAAGTCAAGTTGGGCTAAGTCTGAGTCAATCCGTTGATGCTGAACTATCACCCTTTATGGTACGTTTGGATTGAGGGGGAGGGAGAGAGAGTAGAGCAGAGTAGAGTTGGCTAAAAATAGGCTAATTTTGGGCTAATTTTACTCTACTCTACTCCTCTCTACTCCCCTTCTCTCCCCTCTCAATCCAAACAGACTCTAAGAGAATAAAGTTGCACCCTTACCATCAGTTATAGCTTTTAGTGCAGTGGGTAAGCTCTTGGTACTAACACTAATAAAGGTAACATTAGAGTTTAATTGTCTTATTAATTATATCACCACTAAATGACTATTTGCCTACACCATTTAGTAATATACCATTATGCCTCCTTTTTGGTTGAAAACATCCAACCACTCCCTTTAACATATGTCGTCAGAAACTATAAAATTATAAAAAGGGTGTTTTTAGTCAAGAATTATAATGATCCATATTAGTCGGCAGATGATTATGAATAAAACTTTCATGTTTACCTCCAAGTACAATGAAACATATCTAAGCAGTGTGGCAAAACATATCCATTGTGATGGATAAGAACCTAAAAAGTTAAAATCCAAAACACTTATTAAGATTATAAGTTTCAATAAGTGTACGTTTAAATATTATTTATTTTGCTGAAAACAATAAAAAATCATTTTTCAGTCACTATTCACTTTTAAAATTATTGTTTATATGCCTGATTGTACTGTTCATGTCCCATGAACAGTGCAAGAGGCGCTGAGCTGGAAAAAAAAAAAAAAAAAAACAGAAATGCGTAAAACGTGGACATGAGACGCGCAAAACAACGGACCCTAAGTCTAATGACACAACATATATATTGTAATTTTCTTTTTCTTTTTCTTTTTTTTTGGACAAAAATTGATATAAATTGTTGTGATTGATGTAATAATAAAAATAATATCAATAATAACCATAAAAAAAATATCAATAATAGATTTACATGAAAATTACGTTGTTTCTATCACTACTTTCCATCTTATTGAATAAAATTATCCTGTCTAACAAATGGGACCTTCACTTGTTGCCTAAAAAGGACAACCAGCTTTATACGAAGCTAAAGATCATATATATGAGCTCGAGGACTTGTCGAAACTCTAGTACTGTAGGTTCTTAATCAAAATTTCATTTTCACCACCATGACTTTTCTGCTATGAAATCACAATCTTTCACATAAATAGTGAAGCCCCACTAGTCTTGAGCTCATCCAATAATTACTGATAGAATGAAACCTAAGGCCTACTTTTGTTCATAAAAAATCGTAAGGCAGATAGTGAAAGATACCAGTCAATTGTGCATCATTTGTTCATGAATCTAGAGTAGATGACCGTTGACTGTGTTTTTTTTTTTTTAATGATAAAATGAGAACTGGGCCACCCATTTAGGCCTACCTGTCACTTAGTAATTCCAAAACAAAAAAGTTTAAGTTGTTTAACGCACTAGTTTTGTTTTGTTTTTTTTTTTTGTTTTTGTTTTTGTTTTATTTTTTTCAAGGAATGTCTTTTCCTTTCACTTTTCAGAGGTAAAAAAAAAGATAATAATAATAAAGAAAAAGAGAAAAGGAAAAAGGAAAAAGTAAAAAAATGTACGCACTTTCAGCCCGTATTAGATTTTGTGGGAACGGGCGAATCTCTCCCACTTTAACTGTACCATCGTCAATTTGTTTGGGACAAAAAAGCAAAGTGTGATTATTTATAATTGGGTCATGTTAACGAGTGTTCCTTTAGGGTACTGATTAAGAATTTATATTAGAAAAATTTTGATATTATTTTTATGAAAAATGAAAAAAACTGTTAAAATATTAATTACTTTTTTTTTTCTCATAAAAACTTTCTTTAACTGAATTTTTAACAAGTGTTCTAAGGGCACTCGTTAGTATTTTCCTTCATAATTAACCCTGAGCCACAATGATTAAATGTTTGCATCCTTTCCCTTAAAAAAGGAAAAAAAATTGTAGCCCCACATAGTACAGACTAAAGAGTAGAGTACTTAAGAAAACTACAACATTTTAGGGGTGAAATAAGAGGGTTTAAAGAGATAGTATAATGATATTGATATCATTTATGATACTCATTTATGTCAGTGGTTTCAATCATATATGCATTCTCCCTTCTTTTACTATTTATTCATATAAGAAAAAAAGAGTTTACTTGAAATTGCACATCAATAAATGTAAGTCAATTAATATAATAATTAATATTTTTATATTAATTTATGAGCTTATATTATAAGTCAAACTTTTTTTTTTTAATTTAGAAAATGATAAGAAAATTTTATTAGCTCAAATCATTTTGGAATATAGTCTCCAGATAAGACGGTAGTTCTTCTACCTAAACATTTAAACTGCAGAAGAAACTACTCTTGTTGCCAGAACTTAGGTTAAGTAATTTCTCTCCCTTTTAACATGCTTAAAAGTAAACTACGATATGGAACTTGCCAAGAGTTTGGTCTCTTCTATAATGTGCCTGTGCATGGAGTTTGTTAGATGCCTTTAAAGCTGAAATGACCTTAAGGGAATCACCTTCACATTCAAGCTTATTAATACAAAGATCTTAGGTAAATTGGACAGTTGCATAAGCACCAATAAATTCAATTGTATTGACTGAGTGAGGTAGAGTTAAACATTCTAAGAAACATTTAAGGCCCTTTTGGTTAGAATTTTTGAAAATCATTCATAAAATCTCTAATTACTTATTTTTGAGATTGAGAATGAAAAATGATTTGTTATTAAAATATATATATATATATATATATCGGAAAAGATGTAAATTGAAAATTATTTTTAGAAAGTAAAAAAATTGAAAATTTAGTTGCTATAAAAATAGAAAATTGAGGTTACTATTGTGAGAGTTACTGCTTCCACTTCCATTAAATAAACATCTCTCTCTCTCTCTCTCTCTCCTATTATTACATTTTTTTTTTAGAATACTAAGTATTTTAACACACATACACAGAGAGATGAGAAAGAGAAAAATGTCTTAAAGAAACTAACAGTAGTATATCCAAGAGTTAACTATTTTAGATATACTCTATTCTCCTATTATTACATAGTGTTATAAAAAGACGATTTTTTTTTTACATGACTCAAGACTAATACATGAAATGAGATACAATTGGAGGGGGTTGGACAAAGCAAGCCCAAACAGGATAATCTCTCTATCCAAAGGCCTAATAAATGGCAAAACAAACTCTCCCAAGGATTGATGTGATTATTACATGAGGAGTCATGACTTGAAACTCAAGTTGTCTTGACCTACAAAGGAAGCACTCTTGGCTCGCAACTTTAGCAAGGATGTGTCAGCAGGCATATGGATATTGATCTTTAGGTTGATTCGCTACTTCAGCAACCATGATCTTTTCTTATCCAATCATGAAATTAACAGTGGTATATCCAAGAGTTAACTATTTTGGATATACTATCCTCTCCTATTATTACACAGTGTTATAAAAAGACGATTTTTTTTTTACATGACTCAAGACTAATACGCGAAATGAAATACAATTGGAGGGGGTTGGACAAAGCAAGCCCAAACAGGATAATCTCTCTGTCCAAAGGCCTAATAAATGGCAGAACAAACTCTCCTAAGGATTGATGTGATTAGTACATGAGGAGTCATGACTTGAAACTCGAGTTGTCTTGACCTACGATGGAAGCACTCTTGGCTCGCAACTTTAGCAAGGATGTGTCCGCAGGCATATGGGTATTGATCTTTAGGTTGATCGCTACTTCAGCAATCATGATCCTTTCTTATCCAATCTCTCACAACACTCATAAAAAGAATATTAACTTAACTAATACATATGGCAATGACCTATAATTTAATGATATTCCATCTCCTTTAAAGGAAGTAGCCCAAGGTTGACCCATATGAGTGAAAGATAAAGATGTATATAGGTTTAGAATTAATAAATCATATGGGAGAGAAAAAATTTCTTATGTTTTTAGCTTTACATGAATTTTTTATGTCCTCATTTTGACCCTTTTGCAGTACTCTGAATGATTAATTGTTTGGAAAACACAATGTCCGAATGTGGTCTTTTTATGTCCTCTCATTGTAAAGGCCACTTAAGAGAGAAAGGTCTTGCATTATATATCTAAATCACTTTTTTCTTCTTCTTTTTGATTAAGTGGGGATAATCTAAATCTATTAACCTTGGCCTGAGGAAGAGGGGACAAAAGGCAATGAAGAATTAATTAAAGAACAAAACATAAAATAAATAAATAAATTGTTATTTAATAATAAAAATGAATGATGATGTTGTTAGGTTGCTCTTTTGACAAGGTGCTAACTCCCCACTAGTAGGTGCTTTCATCATTTTGGTAATAACAACTTAATTATTGGAATATGCTAATCATTACTTGTCAATGGTGCATGAATGTAATGATGAACCAAGGTAGAATCTGATGAATAATATCTGATAGCTGGAACGTACGTCTCCCCAGATATTTGTTTAGAGGTTTGATCAATTGCACACATACTTTAATTTGTGCTTAATATTGGGGTTTGTTGAAAAGACTAATGTTTTCTATTTTGTCAGAAAGCATTTTAATTAGATTTGCCTGCTTAGTGATTGAGTTAAATGAAAAGCTACTAGAGAGGATAATGCCAAGGAATATTGATGCCAAGGAATGATGCTATGGAAGACGACTATAGCGCATGTAATAATATCTTTTTTTTCCTACCTCACTTGAGTAGATTCTTTTCGGTAAAAGAGATGAAAAAAATGGATTTTGGATATGGAAAACATAATGATGACAGATATGTGAGAGAAAAGTGAAATAACAGCCTTTTCATCGATAAGTTGCTAAGGATGAAAAGTAAAAAGGAGCAAAACACCCTTCCCTTGGCTCCCCCTTTCTACATCATTCCCTTTTTCTTCTTACCATGCTTTGAGAAATGTTGGAGATTTATGTTAACAATCCTAGTTTAACTAGAAAGAAAGAGAGAAAATCATTACCGAGATTTACGTGGTTTGACTGTGTGTCTGTATTCATGGGGTAGGCTATTGAGAAATCTACCATGTGAAAAATTAGGATTTACACTATATTTATATCATCTAAGAAACTTTAATATGGGTATTTTCAATATTACTGCTCCGTTCATAAGGTCTCTAAACTAGAGGCATGTGTTACTTTCTCGTTCAAAATGTGAGTTATTATCTCAAATAAGAAAGCATTATCGATTATGTATTTCCTTTTTGCTTCATCTTATATCTTTAAATTTAATGGAGTTTTAATTTCTTGAGAAAGACGACGTTTTCACAAGAGTTACTTAGTTAATATTGTCAATAAACTTTTCTTAGGATTTAGGTTTCAGGCTCAACTAGACGTAGAAAATATTCTGAGCAACTTCGCTATGGTACTGAGGATGCTATATGATTTGGAACGTATGTGCTGTTGTTGTTGATAAGCAAAGTTGAAACTGAAGATGAGGAAGTATCTATTATTATTAACATGATAGACTAAATAATTAGCACTTGTTGGTATCTACCATAATATATATATATATATATATATAATTAAGTTGGTACCCTAATATATTTGGAACCTTATGAATGGTTCTGCTTTTTTTAATATATATATATATATATATATTTTTTTTTTTTGAGAATCAGCTTTTTTTAATATTTATTTATCATCTATTGGTACAAATATTAGCATGGGCCATACAAGAACAGCTAAACAAAGAAATGAAGAAGATAAGTAAGTATAAACATAGATAGATACAAACAATGCTTGGAAGTTCCAGCAAAATTACAAATAGAAAAATAGAAACAAATATAATAGTAAAATTGAATTGAGATATAAATAATAATAATATAATTCCGTCAATTCTTCATCTTCTCACTCTCCATACCTATCTGTGGGGACGAGTGTTCTTCTTTAGAGTCCATTGTATAGGCACAATTAATGTATTGACAACCGATCAATCGCAATCTCTCTATCTCTTTGATTTTTCTTGCCTTAGTAAGGTGCCAACAAGTCATCCATTTCGCCAATTCGGTGATTGACAAGCGGACATTCACAGCCCCATGCCCTCTCACCATCCAGGTAACTATGCTGGCACATCCCCCACCTTCCCCCTATATGTATACATTGACTGGACATAATTAGATTCAATGACTTAGTTGGGGTGAAGACAACTAGGCAGCTGACTGCTCACCCTCTTTACTAGCTAGCTGGTAACCCTAGTAAGTTGGCAAAGTTTCACGAGTGTTGTCCTTATGTTTTAGGCACTGTTTTAAAAACCAGACCAAACTGGTCGGTTCAATCAGGAATAAGACCCCAAATCGATCTAGTAAAAATTAAGAAAAAAGGGGTTAAAACCAAGAACCGAACCCAAATTTGGTTCTTTGACTGTTTTGGTTTTTAAAACCATGGTTTTAAGTCACATTTGCACCAACAGTTCTTAGTAATGAGTGGGAACATGACCGTGCTTCAAAACTCTTCATTTCAATTAGGGTTCATTTGAAGGTTAAGATCATGTTTTAGGATCTAACAATGTAAGTAATATATGAATATACTTTTATATTTGTAATATATCATTTGCCCATTTGGAAATAGTTTATTTAGCTTTTTCTGTTGAAAACGTTTTATTGAAAGTACTGTAGTAATAAAAGAAGCTAAAAGCTAGCTTATAATCTAATCCCAAATGCACACTAAAAGTATTAAATTACCGATTGTCTCAAAAACTTAAACTATTGGGATATGGTAAACTTAATCATTTAACCACATAATTCTAACAAAAAGCATTAGTATCCGGGTTTGTAAGAAAAATACATTTTTTAATACACAAAAAGTTATTTTAACACATAATTTTACAACTCATGCTATATCTCTTTTCTTATTTTTCACATCACAACCACCACTATTCATTTATTTATTCTTTTCACTCTCTCTTCCTCTCCATCTCTCTCTCTCTCTCTCTCTCTCTCTCTCTCATCTGTCTCTCTCCAACTGAAACTCTCTCTCTCTCTCTCTCTGAAACCACATACCACGGCAAAAACCCACCGCTAAAACCCAAATCTTAAAAACTCAAATCCTCCAATAAAACCCACAAATCACAAATCACAAACCACTAGCCACCACCACCATAGCATTGTTGCACCACAGACCCAACAAATTAAATTAACAAAATTTCACAATTAATAGAGCAAAATCAACAAGTTGAGCCATTGATGCATCCCCACCACTACCAAATTTACTATCACTATTCGAGATCCAGACTATTTAATACGCACTCCACCAACATAGGAGAGAGAGAGAGAGAGAGAGAGAGAGAGAGAGAGAGAGATTAATATAAAAAGAAGTAAGAATTGCTATAGTAACTTTTAAATTTAAGAAGTTACAATAAAAATGTTCTAAAAAAATTTATGTATATCCTCCACCTTGTTTGGATGTTTTTAAAATTAGTAAGGGGGAAGGGAGTAATTAGCTATTCTCCTTGTTTGGATGTTTTAAAAATTAGGATTGGGAGGAGAGAAAATGATTAAAATAGACAAATTTATCCCTATTTGAAAATGGACTTGCAACATTGGTTTATGATTAATTTGTTAGAAAGGGCAAATTAGGGAATTTACTTGAACAATAATTTATCTCCTCTACTCTCCCTCCAAATCTCTCCAATTTTGGAGAATTAAAAATGAGGGGTTAGAGGGAGTTGAAACCCCTTCAAACCCCTTCCCCTCATTCCTTAAAAAACTTCAAAACAAGATAATTGGATTACTCTTCCTCCCTCTACTCTACTTTCTCTCCTTTTTTAAACATCCAAACATGCCATAAATGTATAAAAGCCTAGGTGTTAGACAATTGATCCCGAAGAGGAGTGACAAAAAATGTGGTGACACCTTACATTCATGCCAGCCACACAAACCCATGGATATGAGAGAGACACGCCATGAGGTGAGCAAGGTTCCTTGGCTAAGTGGTAGTGTGTGATAGTGGTTTTGGCAATGGACTTGTGGTAATTGGTTGACAGGTTGCTAGCCATGTGTGTGTTATGGCCTTATGGGGTAGCATGTGCAGTGAGATGAGCCATGATAGCCTTGATTGGGCTTGGTCATTGGTTGTTTTCTGTGCAGTGGTTAGGCTGCATGCATGTGTGCAAGGTATGTTGGGTGCCTGAGTATGTAACATACTGGATTATATGGGAAAAACGTGTTTTTAGTTGAGCCTCATTTTTCTTTGAACTTTTAGGCTAAAAAATAAAGATTGTGAGTGTTTTCCCATTAGCTTTATGTTTGTAGTTTATGCTTGAGATGTGTCATGTATGCTTCCATTCATATAAAGTTACAAACTGATTTGAGTGTTCTTTGTGTCAGTATAAGCGGTTGGAGATGGAGTAAGATATTAGTCTCATTACAAGACAAAACACTTTGGCATGAAAATCTTCCGTATGAAACTAAAATTTGAGAAGAAGCCAAATCAAATCCAAATCACGTAAAATGTTTTTCTCACCCCTACCCTATATATCCTCCAAATTAAAGCAATTTATGCGCATGGACTTATTTGGCAATTATTGTGAAAAACATCAAGTTGCACCAACACTTTTTCAGTTTTCTCCGACCATTTGATGTTCAGTGTCGTACAACTTAGTGTCGAGACCACGGATCTAGACGAATAGGACATTTACAAGCAGTTGGAAAAAATACAGAAACCATAATGTTTAAAATATGAGTTTTAATTACTAATGTGTGTCCTTATGACATACATTAGTAAACCATTTCAGTAAATTTTTTATAAAAAAAAAAAAAAATTACTAACTTTTTTTTGACAAAATTTTCAATTCTACATAAAATATTTCTAAAAATAAGTGATTAATATATGTTTTAAGAGCATATATTAACCGAACTCATAAAATATTGCTTTTTAATTTGGTCTTCAGAGGACAAATTAGATGTTTTGTCCTCTTCTTCTCCACTTTGTAACACATTATTTGGATAATATGTGTAATGAGGTCTTATCATCCCAATCTTTCACACTAAACGAGATAAAAGTACGATGTTTTTTTCTTGTTAACATGTTTTCCTTGATGGGAAATTGTGGTCAATCTTAACGCACTTGCACCAGTAGTGAATTTGTGAAGTGAGCAACCAGGAAACAACTAGCTAGCTAGACAAGGCCACGGCGGCTGGTCAAATGGTTACTCACGGTCCTTGCTTTGCAACACGTGGGTGCCCTTTGTGCATTGTGTTTTGACAAAGTACCAGGAATATTAATCGGTGATAAGGATTTTCTTTTCCCCAATGATATATTAATATCTTTTTTCCTAAACTTTGACACAGCATTGAGGCCAATAATGATTAGTTGTTTTCTATATAATATTTATAACCAAGAAAGATTTTGCACCTTGCCACGTAGTGATGAAAATGATGTCTTGGGGTCTTGGTCTACATTAATTATAAAACTGAAGAAAAACTCTGTACCTTGCAAATGGGATTAGAGACAAAGTATGTACAGACATTTTTCCTAAAGAAGCATTCTATTCTTCGTTGTCATTGGCTCTATTTTAGTTACCACGTTTGGGTGCCAAGAATATTAATGATGATAAGAGAGAAAAGTATCTTCCACAATTTTGAATTTTGTATGTGAAAAATTTCAGAGTTGAATAGGATTTCGGCCCATAGTTTGGGTTTTGTAATCAGCTGGGCCTATATCAGACCTATAAGTTTCAGTCCATTTTTTCCCCCCCCGAGGGAAGAGATGGTTACCAGTCCAGTCTATAGACTCTGCACTTCTCTTTAGGTTCTAATGAATTATTTATTCAGTAGAGAATGCCTGATACTGGCCCAAAGAGTTTTGTGGTCGCATAAAAAATGTGAATGGGCTGGCCCTCACCACATAGAGAAAAAGAGTCAATAACTGTTAGGCCCAACCCTTTATCTCCCTCTAAACTTCCAATTAATTGCATGTTTATGACAACTTTGGTCTATCCATTTAAAATGGAATTAATTTAAGGTATATCCAGTGTCACATTATTAAAAATTTTAAATAATGAATACGTCTTATCTAATATAGAAATAAAATCTTAACTATAAAATAGATAGAAAGCTCAAGCTTCTATTAATTTAATTGTAGTAGGTTTTATATATATATATATATATATATATATAAGTTGAGGCGTAAAATTTATTATTGTTACGCTCTTATTACGTCACATCAACATTCATATTATCCACCCATTTTCAACATTCTTTTTCTTATTTTTAACTCTTTTTTCTTATTAATTTCTCAACTTATTGTTATACTTTCTCTAACTTTTCCCCTCTCTTTTACCTTTTCATCTCTCAACTACTATCTACTTTAATATTACATTTCCTCTATCCCTTTATCTTCCTTAATTTTTTACTTTTCTTATTCCCCTCATCTTACTATAAATTTACAATTCTCTTTTCCATTCTATACATAGTTTTTCCACAAAAAAAAAAGTTATTTCTCTCTCTTTATCTCTCTTTACTAGGTTGATGAATCTTTTTATTATTTGAAACTCTACTTTGAGTTGATGTTATTAAGTTTTGTATTTTAAAGTTGTTATCTTTTTTATTCTCTTTGATTTCATAGATGTTATCATATTACATTATAAAGATAATATATAAAAATATAATGTTATTTTATTACATAACATAACTTGGATAATTTGGTTTAATACTTTATTTTTTATTTTTTATTTTTTTCTTCTTATGGGGGGGGGGGGGGGGGGGGTGAGCTTGATTCTGGGCCTAGGCCTAAAGGCCTAAAAGGTCATACTTGAAGAGATGAGCCAGACCCATCAATGTGGGTGGAAGTTATAGTGTCTAAAGAGTAAAGGGTAACTCACTATAATAGTTGCTATGAAGATCCGAGTTAGCCACCAATATTGAAACTCTTATTTGAGGTAACAAGAATGGATGGTCCTTTAGCGGACACGAGAGGGACCACGGGCAACCGATTTCCTTTTTAATCTGAGATGCCACTCCCATCAGATTCGCCTTGGAAAACACCCTGAAAGGATAAGAATCACAAAGGCAAGTACCTCTGCATCAATGAGAGGTTCTCTACCTAATCTCTTTCGCATTAAATGCATATAGGATAACCTGAATGGTGTAAACACCTCTAAAAGTCCCGTTTCATGATGAAAGGGGGTAGAACCGAGGGGTGATGTGACAAGTACCCTGAAAATCCAGCTGGAAGTAGGCCAACTGGGGAGATAAAGGAAGGAAAAATGCCTATAAAAGAAGAGGAGGGTACAACAGAGAGGGGTTTTAGAAATATCCTTAGAGAAAGACTCAAGGAAGAACAAGAGAGAGAAAACTATAATAGGATAGGAAAAATAGAAGTGTTTAGCTTTTAACTCAGTCCTCTGTATCTCAAGAAAGATGCTTTCATATCAATAAACAATCCTTTGTATTCCTTGTTGCCTTCTAATCAGTTGTCTAGATCTCCCATTGTGAAATTTTTATCTTTGAATTCTGAGAAATTAGTTGTGTTAATCAGTTATTTAGTTATCAAAAAAAGAAAGTGTTCATCCTCGACACCCACACTTCTCATATTATTTTCTATAAATTTCTTATTATTCTCTCTCAATTTCTTTTTTGAAAAAGTAGTTATTCTCTTTCTATTGATTTTTTATTCTTTCTCACAAGTCTACTTTATATTGATGAATTATTGTGATTTTTAAAACTCTATTTTGAGCTCATACATTTTGGTGTTGTATTTTTTAGTTCCCCATCACAAGTGGTCTATCTCTCTCTCTACAATAAAATTTAGAGAATAAATTATACATATCTAGTATAAGTTTGATATGAGTTTTGATTATCATGATAATCTCTTTTAAGAGAATGAATAATTTATTTAAATAAAAATCATACATACATACATACATACATACATACATACATATATATTTCTTAAATGTATAATCAGCCTCATGTAATTCATTTAAAAGTAACGACGTTAAAACAAATGAATAACCGCTCTAAAGATTACATTTGTATATTCATATACTTTATGTTTAGAAAGACTTTCACTTAAATTTAGCATTACCGAAGTGGACTGAAATGCTATTTTAATGTGGCTCAACAAAAGCGTAGCAACAATAAATGTTATATTTAAGATTTTACGAGTTTCAGATTTAGATTTAGATTAGGTGCTTTCAACCCAAATATGTCTTTTCCCATTATGTAAGTGCACAAAAATAGATCAAAGTGAACCAAAATGGACCGAAGTGGTCCGAATGGACTGAGTTGGACCAAATGGAACATAGTAGACCAAATCGATAGAACAGGACCGAATACACTAAATAGAACTATATGGACCGAATAGGACTGAAGTAGAAAAAATGGACCGAACAAGACTAAATTGGACCTAAATAAACAGATTAGACCGAATTAGACTGAATAGGACTAATGTAGACTGAATAGAATCGAAGTAAACAGAATGGACCAAATAGAACTAAAATGAAAAAATGGACCAAATGGCCCGAATAGAACTGAAGTAGACGAAAAAGGAAAAAATGGATAGAATAGGACCAATGTGGACCGAATAGGACTGAAGTGGAAAGAATATAACTAATATGGACCGAAAGCCAATCTGGACTGAATGGACCGAATAGGACTGAAGTGGACTAAATAAGACCTAATAGACTGAATTGGACCGAATAGAACTTTAGTGGATAGAATGGACTAAATAGGACCGAATAGACTGATAAGGACCGTATCGACCAAATAGGATCAAAATGGACTCAAGAGGACAGAATGGACCAAATAAAACCAATGTGGACCGAATGAGACTTTTGAATATTTATCATTTTTATTGAATTTTTAGGGCTCATATTTCTAATTTCTAATGTCTATTTTATTTGTATTTTTTTTAACTCAAAACTAAAGAGTTTAGCCCCAAATATAATAAATTTTCATACTTTTCAACCCAAAAATTAAGAAAAAAAAAGATTTTTTGAGCTAAACTTGAAAAAAAAACCTACAAAAAGAATCAATTTAAGACCCAATTAATCTAAAATGAACTAAAGGGGACTGAATAAAAATTGTTTAATATTTAGGTAGAACAAATTATCTTTAAAAAATTTTAGAGAAAAAATTATACATTATATTACAATGCAAATAATTATCCCCACACATTGTGTGGGTCTGTGGCTAGTTCCTTTAAAAACTCAACTTCCACCTGCATCTTCAGTAACCATCACTCTTTCAATCATTTAAAACAAAACAAAAAAAGCACCAACATTTTTTTTTATTAAAAAAAAAAAAAAAAAGCACAAGTAGGAAGCATGGACAAAGACGCATACATGAGTATGAGTATGGATACGACATAATAACACGAGCAATTTTTGAAAATTTATAATATGAAAAGGCCGGTATGACACGAGTACAATACGGATACAACATAGTATGACACCTTAACTAAAGTGTTTGTGCTTCTTAAGCTTACTTGAGGTCGAAACCAATTCTCACTAGAGAATGCGAAAACAGGGAGAACCCTAATTCCCAACTTGCACCACAGCTCCACAATGGCTTAGTGACCGAACACCCTCCATGTAAATTTGTGTACATAAAATTAGTATTACAGCCACCCAGCTAAGTCACATATCCTAATTTTATGTCTCTTATGTCTTCATAGGAGGACAAATAGAACAAGGAGAAGGCCAGTCCCCTATTGAACAATGTTAGTTTTGGAAAATTACAGAATTTAATAACGTATCGTTTGACTGTGCAGTAACTCAACCGCAGCCACTCCCCATTCCCTCCATAGAAATGTCTAAACCCGGTTCCTTAATTTTCCCATTTAGGAGCTTGTCAAGTTCCCTGCAAATTTTTTTCAAAATAACCCATTACAACACTTAAGTGAAAGTTGCAAAGAAAGAAAGGGAAACATCATTTAAGAGCCATAAAATTTAATAAAATATTTTGGAAGACATTACCCGTATCAACTCTAAAACCCTTTAAAAAAAGTAGTTTTCTTTTGGTCATGCTCATGCCCATTTCATTCTTATCCTATTCCCACTGGTTATTTCTTTTTGTTCTTAACTCGCCTAGGTCCTAGGATAAGAAATAAATAAACCAAAAGAAAACCACTTTTCAGGCTTAGATTCCCGGAAATGACTTAGTGAATTAGTTCTTGCAGAGTGGTTGACCTATTATAGAAGTGTAGGTATGTCTGCACTGTGCAGCAGTTTAGCTTGTGTTTGTTTTGTTCCTTAAAATCATGATTGCTTCACATTCATGAACACATCCACTTGTTCACATAATGTGTAAAATCTGGAAGTTATTGAAAAACGTGGACATTGGTGTCTACATTTTATGCATGGTGTTAAAGAGTGTAAATACTAATTTCTCAATTGTTTATTCATTATAAAAGAAAAAAGAAACAAGAAGTAACCAACCCTCTGCACGTAGTAAAATAATTTTTAAATGTATTGAAAGTTGTTAAAAGTTATTAAAAATTGCTGAAAACTGAAAACACTGTAACAAAATAATTTTTAAATGTATGAATAGTATCGCGGGACCTATTTTTAATATTTTTTAACGAGTAAACAATGGCTGTGGGTCTCATAAGCAGTGCATAAACAGTATCAAACAGTATGTAAACAGTGTTTTTTGTCTGCACAGTAGCTTCTGTCTCCTGACCCGCGTGAAAGCTAAAAAAAAAAAAAAAAACTGAAAACACAATGATAAAACGCACCACAACTAAACTGGGTATCCAAACCCTCACTCAATATCTTACTCTGAAATTGCTGCCCATTGCATAAGAACTACAATTGTTTATTCATTAAAAAAAAAGTAGTGAACAACTCTCAATATCTTACTTTGAAATTGCTGCCCATGGCATTATTATCTCAGTATAAGAACTACAATTGTTTATTCATTAAAAAAAAAAATATAGTAACCAACTCTCAATATCTTACTCTGAAATTGCTGCCCATTGCAGTACTATCTCAGAATAAGAACTACAAGTAGTAATGTTTATCTTGTAACTTAGAGAATAGCCAAGCTTTTGTGTAAGCAGAAACTGGGTCAGTTCAGCATCAAAGAAGGAAAAAGACAAGATGAGTGAAGCAACAGATAGCTGGAGGTTCATCTACAAAGATCCTAATCAGCCAATTGAAGCTAGGGTCGTTGACCTCCTCTCTCACATGTCCTTGAAGGAGAAAGTTGGCCAAATGACCTGCACTGAGAACACTGCTGCAAGTCCTTCCACCATCAAAGACTTGTCCATTGGTACATTGTTCTTTATAATTTGCATATTTTATCTTTAATATGTCGGGGATTTGAATCTGGGAGTTAGTCGCTCCAAAAATTTTTTGGGATAAGTTTGCCTAACAATCATCTCTTTAATACCCCATAAAAGTAGGAGATTTGAGCACAGAATTTTTTTTATAAATTTTTTCGTTCACTTACGTTAATTCTATATCATTTGCATATAGGAGCTATATTATATTCTTGCCCAGCCAGTTGTTATCCGACTGAACCTGCTTCAGCAATTAATTGGGCTGATATGGTTGACAGTTTACAGAAGGCAGCTTTAGAGTCACGCCTTGGTATCCCAATTATACAAATGTGTGATTCCGTCCATGGTCATGGAAATGTGTTTGGTGCTACAATTTTCCCTCATAATGTTGGCCTTGGAGCAACTAGGCAAGTCCTTTTTTAGATTGCAGCTGATTGATGCACATATAATCATATAGCTAGATATGCATATTTCAATAACGAAAAAAAATCAATTGTCCCAACCTGAGTGCTTAACTTTATGTTTCACTGGCACCATAACTTGTTACATGTCCTTTTTTATTTCCTTATAAAGTAATCGAAGTAATTAAAAAAAAAAAAATATATATATATATATATATATCTCAAGCTCGTTGATGCATAAAGAGAATTTCTTGTCATAGCCTTATATTCGTTGTTGTTCATTATCCTGTCTTCTATTTGTTGTAGAGATAAAAACTTGGTTGAAAGAATTGCAGCCGCTACTGCACTGGAACTCAGAGCAACTGGAACTAATTTTTCTGTTGCTCCTTGTGTAGCTGTAAGTTGACTCATGTTAATGCCAGACCATTTCGTTGTGTTTTTCTGTTTTACATCCTCATGCATGACTTTTGGAATTGCTGTGGGAAATGTACTGACAGGTTATGAGAGATCCAAGATGGGGAAGATGTTATGAGAGTTTTAGTGAGGATAGTGAAATAGTTAGTGCCATGACATCTGCTGTTGTAGGATATCAGGGCATACCGCCTGAAGGACATCCTAATGGTTACCCTTATGTAGCTGGCAGGTAAGAGAAAATTCCATTACTACTTCTCATTCTAACCTTCTATAATGAGTGTGAACTATGTCTATCAACATTGTTAATCACTTTGTCTTTTGGGCATCATTCGGCAGAGGAAGTACATATAATGATAAAATGAAATTCAACCTCAAAGTTGATAAATCGGGGCGTAGAAATTTTTAATCTTGTTGTACTTCTTTTGATTTGTGTATATGTACTTTCGTAGTGAACTGAAACATATGTGAGTCATGTGACAACATTGTTATATGGTTCAACCAAATTTATTCCTACATTATCAGAAATCAAATTCAAAAGTCCTCACAAACACAAATCAATCTAACCAACCCTAACTCACTTAAACTCATAATCACAATTCACAAACTCAACACTCTCATAATTTCCAAGCCCCAATCATCAAATGTTTCTCTCTCATACAGCCCAAAAATGTACCAAATGCTTTGTAGAAACCTATTTCACGTTCTTCTAAAAGTGTTAATCACATAAGTATTCCAATGCCACAATCACATAAAATTGTTTTCTGGAAGTGTTTGAAAAGAATGTTGAGAGTAACTTTATTTGATTTTTGTTTGACTATTATTTTCACCAATAAATACAGAACAAATGTTATTGCATGTGCCAAGCATTTCGTTGGAGATGGGGGCACTGAACTTGGTTTAATGGAAGGAAATACTGTATCATCTTTTGAAGACTTGGAGAGGATCCATATGAAACCTTACCTGGATTGTTTGGCTCATGGAGTCTCCACTATTATGCCCTCTTATACCAGCTGGAATGGGACTAGAATGCATGGTCACCGCTTTCTCTTAACAGATATTTTGAAAGAGAAGTTGGGATTCAAGGTGCTTAAGCCTCTGATTTCAGGATTTTCACTGAGATAAATACATTCCTCTAGAATTTAGGTGTAATCAATCACATAGCTTGCATCACATGGGATTAAATCCAATTTGACAGATACTCAAGAACCCTCAAAATAAGGTTACTTGAGTATCTGGGACTAGAGTGCATGGTCACTGCTTTCTCTTAACAGATATTTTGAAAGAGAAGTTGGGATTCAAGGTGCTTAAGCCTCCGATTTCAAGATTTTCACTGAGATATATACATTTCTCTACAATTTAGGTGTAATCAATACACATAGCTTGCATCACATGGGATTAAATCCAATGTGACAGATACTTAAGTACCCTCAAAATAAAGGGTTTTTATTGATTGCACCACAATTCAAGTTAGATAATAGGAACCACATAACAGAGCCTTTGCACTACTATTTTAATCTCCTGTTTTCTTAGTAAGACTTTCTTCCCATCTTGGTTTGTGGATGTATGCAATTTGTCCAACCACATATATAAATTCTTGTGTCCTTTGTATGTGTTTATTAAGTTATCTTTGTCTTGGTTTAAATCCTAAAGTGATATTGCACAACAGAGAGTAGCTAAAATGGAACATCATCATAAAAAATTGATGTTAAAACTTAGCTTATAAATTATGCTCTCCCAAAAACTTGAATGAGAAGCTTGATTTCATTGTGCAGGATCCTTTGCTTATTTGTTATAGCATACTATTTAACCTTCCCCCCACTTCTTTCTATGATAATTAAGCTAAATGAACTTTTTCTCTCTTTTTGACAGGGATTTCTTCTATCAGATTGGGAAGGAATTGACACGATATGTGAACCATACAGAGCAGATTATCTTCATTGCGTTTTAACATCAATTAATGCAGGAGTGGACATGGTAGAGTTTGAAATCTCAAAAGGATTAAATAACTGCAAAGTTGTGCAAGCCACTTAATTTTAATGTGTTGTGATAATGTGCAGAATATGGAGCCTTTACGATATGAAGAATATTTTGAAACTTTAATATCTCTCGTTGAATCAGGGGAGATACCCATGTCCAGGATTGATGATGCTGTGAAACGAATATTGAAAGTCAAATTTATTGCTGGCCTTTTTGAGCATCCCTTTGCTGATAGATCCTTGCTAGATATGGTTGGTTGCAAGGTATTGTTTAGTGGAACAGGTTTTAGAGTTAACTGACTAATGGTTATTGATTCCATTTACACAGACTAAGCCTAAATGAATGAAATAATAGTCACACTATCTTTGGCAGAATATAGAAATGGTTGTCCTATCTTATAATTTTCTTTGATAACAGGTGCATAGAGAATTGGCACGCGAAGCAGTAAGGAAATCACTGATTTTGCTAAAGAATGGGAAGGACCCGGAGAAGCCATTCCTCCCTCTGGATAAAAATGCAAGAAGAATATTAGTTATTGGGAGGCATGCTGATGATCTTGGGTACCAGTGTGGAGGTTGGACAATAACAAAGTATGGGACCAGTGGCAGAATAACCATCGGTAAGAACACAGTTAATTCAACCATATAAATATGGTGCACTTGGACACTCATTTAATTTTAACTCTTCCATCCCGTTGTTGAAATGAGTAATTATTCAATAATCCAAGGGTAATACTTCTTACGCTTACTTGATAGTGGATCCACCGTTTATACAAGAGGAGAGAGCATTACTCCCTGAATACTAAATAATTTTTCTATTAGGAGTGGTTTTTATTTTTTATTTATTTCATTTTGTTTTTTCTGTTAAAAACTTATCCCAAGCACATTCTTCAATCTTTTTAGCTTGGAACAAAGCTAGAACATTGGAATACAACTAATATCTTCCTTCCAGATATCTTCCACTAAGGCTAGGCAGCTTCGAGGATCTATCCAACAGTTGGGTATAGTTCCTTGGTTGTGCCATATGTTATTTAGTGAAATTCAACCATGTGGCCTTAGAAGTTGTAACTATACCCAAAAAAAAAAATGCACTGGCCAATAAGCTAATAAAGTACATGATTGTTTGCATTGTCAATAAAGCACATGATTAAATTTAATTGTTTATTTTTTATTTTTTTTATTTTTTGGGATGGAAATGATTAAATTTAATTGTTGAACTTAAGGTATAGTACCTAAAAAATTGTATTAAAATTTTGACCAATGAATTTTATATGGGGGATGGGGCAGAAGAGAAATGAGGGATGAAGTGTCACCATCAAAGGAAAGAGATAAAAAGAGGAAATTTTGATTAAGTCAATAATAGGGAACACATACATTTGAAAGACCGTGCAACCATGTTAAAAGCAATGGAATGGTTTGCATTTTTTTATACCTCTCTCATACGGATTTTCCTTGTGTTCTAGGGACAACAATATTGGAAGGCGTTAAAGAAGCAGTTGGAGAACATTCAGAAGTCATATATGAGCAAAACCCATCATCAGCAACCTTTGAAGGCCTAGAATTCTCCTATGCTATAGTTGTTGTTGGTGAGCCTGCTTACGCTGAAGGCAGGGGATATAACGTAGAGCTCAAAATTCCTTTTGATGGTGCCAATGTTATTAACATGGTTGCAGAAAGAGTTCCAACTTTGGTAGTTCTGATATCTGGAAGGCCTCTTGTTTTGGAACCAGAACTTCTGGAAAAGATGGATGCATTGGTTGCAGCTTGGTTGCCAGGGAGTCAAGGAGAGGGAGTAGCAGATGTGGTGTTTGGAGACTATGAATTCCAAGGAAAGCTTCCTGTCACTTGGTTCAAGAGAGTAGATCAGCTGCCTATGAATTATGGGGATAAGCATTATGATCCTTTGTTTCCTTTAGGCTTCGGTTTAAAGACGAAGGTACATTAGATGAATTTGGGTATGTAAATTCAATATGGCTAGGCACACAACAGGTCATATCAGCAGCCATGAAAAAGGTTGTTCTTACTTATGTGAATTTAGTTGAGCCAAGCTTATGTACCTTATAACCAGCCCAGTTTGGGTTATGTCTACTCCGTTTTTATGAGACTTAATCTGGCCGAACATGTATGGATCATATGCTTGAAAGCCCATCTGATGGTTTTAAAAAATATTCCTTTTTGTTTCTACTCATCTTGTAAATGAAATTGAAATGAAAAGAAAAGTCTTGTTTGGTACAATTTTATTTATTTATTGAGATTATTTAAAAATATTGTACCTGAAAAAATGAAAATTGAAAAAAGTTATACTTTGAAAAGTACGGTTTGATAACATGTTACCAAATAGATAAATGAACTCATTTGGTCAATATATTTTGGTTGGCTAAGATGGTAAACATTATCTACTAAGGACTCATAGGTTGAACCATGATTAAATTATTGGTTTGGTGATAATGACATTTCAAGCTTTCATGGAGAGGAGAAAAAAAAGAAGGAAAACTATGCAGGGAGTACTATTGGAGAGAGCAACTACCATTTACTGGCCGATTTGACACACCAACTCAGCTGCCCATTAGGAGAACCGGATAGTACTCTTACTCCAATTATATAAAATGATTCGTACTTAATGCATAAGCCTATCACTTTGTGGAGAATGGAAGAGGTGATTGGTATTTCATAGACAGTCTTACTTCCAAATTTAGAAGTAAAATTTGATATGCCCTTTACACCAGTAGGAGACAAAAGAAAGGGTAGAGACTTGGAGAGAGAAAATCAAGTGTTTTATTAAAAGAAAGATCTGTACATCAGCTAGGACTATATCAACAGAAAAGAGAACATAGAAGAAAGTAAAGGAAAGAAAAGAAAAGAAAACAAGAAATCATGGCGTCCAAGACCACAAAGCTGAAACTTAACCCCCTATCCCCAGAAATCAAAGAGTAATTTTCTAGTCAAATCAAGACCATTATTGGGGAATCTCTAATAGAGCCATAGAATTTGTAAATGACATATAGTGTAGGCCAATTGTAAAACTATTATAGATCACTCACCAGAGGGCGAAAAGTCTCAATCTACGCCACATATCTACTATTGTCTAACCTGGGTAAGAATAAAAAAAGTTCTGTAAATGTATATGGCACAACAACTTAGTGAAAAAGCAAGCTGCAAAAGAAATATGATAACTTTGCACAGATTTGAACACAAATGAGGCTATAGGAAATACAGCAGCAGTAACAGGATCATCATGAAACATTATAGATACCTTAAAAAGCAATAAGTTGAGTCCACAATTAGTGTTGTTGGTCTCCTCAATTCCTGTTATCAGCTCTTGTAGGGATCTTGATAGCTTAGAGGAATCTCCAATTACAGAAATTTGAATGTTTTCCCAGTCACAAGTCAAAAATCAGCACGATTAATGTATGTCCACTATTTAAGACCATGTAATCTATCAAGTCAATAATGCAACATACCTTCACTCAGATATAATGAAAACTGTATATGATTAAGATCATCACAACAACTATATGTTAATGGCAGCAAATCATACTCTAACTGAAAAGTGAAAAATCCTAAATCTAGGAACTCAGAATCTCACTCCTAGTCTTAGCTTAGACCATTTTGAAAATTTAAAAGCAACTGGTACGGTCACTCCCATCAAGCTCAAACAATTTCATTTCTTACTTTTAGTTTAAAATAATGCAATAACAGCATTCTAAAGTTGCTAACTCGACATAAAAGTTAACATTTGGAAACATCAGAATTCTCGTGCATAATAACACTTCCATGTACCTAAATGGAAAGCCAAACCCCATTTACAAAATCAGTTCACTTAACCAGAAATATTGGTCCTTTGTAATCATTCATGCCACCCAATTCCTGCAAGTCTCACATAACCAATTACTGAATTCAATACCCTTTCAATATAAATATAGCATCTTACAAATGCAAACCGAAGCTATGGATAAAGATCAGGATCCTCTCCATTTGCTTTGATACAAAGAATGTCTATTTCATTACAAAGATTTATTTTGTCACAAAATCTGATGTGATACACCACACCAATAGGAAGAAACCATCTAATACAAAAATATTACATATGCTTAAAAGTCATTGAAAGTACCACCATAATAAACACCTTTAAATTCTTAAAAACAAAAAAAACTAAATCTTTATAGTAAAATGATACTATCTGTGTGTCTAAAAGATGTAGCAATTGAAGGAAGTGAAATAGTTTCTGATATGCTGACCTCAACAAACTGCCCATTTCATCTCTCAATCCTCTTTCAAATAATTCCATTAAAAACTCAACTTCCACCTGCATCATTAGTAACTATAACTCTTTATTATTTAAAAAAAAAAAAAAAAAAACACACACACACACACACACACACACACACAAACACAAACACATAGAGAACCTTAATTCCCAACATACAACACAGCTCCATAATCGAGTGAAAGTGAGAGTTTTACGTACTCGTCCAGATTGAAGGAGAAGAAGTAGGGTTCGGGTCGACCCATTTGTGTTTGTGGATCATGTAAATGGATTCGCCCAACGGGTGTTTACGTTACGTTTAACAGAGGGAAGGTTGTGTCGTGTTAAGCAAAATCATGGATATATGTTCTAACCTTTTCTATTAAAAAAAAAATTATGGATTTTTAAGTTAAAAAGGAGTGGGGTAGGGTAAGTAAAAAAGAAAATGTAAACTAGGTTAATTAATGATGATTGAATAAGAAATCTGAATTCAATCCTCGCTTATATAAAAAACAAGCTGATGTCTTGGTCTGATGATGAAGAAATATAATTAGGAGTGGACGCAAAAAAAAAAAACTTCATACAATTAGTTTTTTTTTTTTTTTTGAGAATGTCATACAATAGGTTTATTTGCTATATGTATCATAAATTGTATTTTTCTTTTTGAACACACCAATTCAAGTTTGATGTATAATATCCACTCTATCGTCCAAAATTAGTATCAAAATTAACAAATTGGGTGTGCGTTGCAGTACTATGTCAAAATTAATAGACATATTCTCATTATAATAGACCCCACTAAAATTATTTTGGAAAGTTGTCGAGACAACTATTTTAGACATCAAATGTTGTCTTACTAAGGTGCCGTGTGTTGAGGTTTAGTTTAGAAATTAAACCAACTTGTTTTTGTATGTTCAACCTTATAAAATTTCATTTTTGTTTAGGTGTAGTTTGAAAAAAGAATTTCCAAAATCCAGAAGTCTAGTAACTCGGCAGGATTTTATGCTCTCTTTAATGAAGAACACCAGGGTTTGATCTTCTTTCCCTGCATCATCTTGTCCGTAACCACGAAAGCTTATAATATAAAAATTTTCTTTTTACATATGATAGCTAATACAAACTGAGATTTATAAAACACCCTTCATGTAAATTTGTGTACATAAAATTAGTATTACAGCCACCCAGCTAAGTCAAATATCCTAATTCTATATCTCTCAAGTCTCAATAGGAGGAAAAAAAAAAAAAAAAAATAGACGAGGCCAAAGAAAAGAAAGAGAAACACCACTTAAGAGTCATAAAATTTAATAAAAAAACTTGGCTGACATTACACGTATCAACTCTAAAAAGACTAACACACTCTTCTTCTTCTTCTTCTTCTTCTTCTTCGTCTTTTTATTTATTTTTTAATAACAAAAAGTAGTCTTCTTTTAGTCATGCTCATGCCCATTTCATTCTTATCTTAGTGATTATTTCTTTTTGTTCTTAATTCGCCTAGGTCCTAGGATAAGAAATAAATAAACCAAAAGAGAACTACTTTTCATGCTTAGATTCCTGGAAATGACTTAAATTAGTGAATTAGTTCTTGCAAAGTGGTTGATCTATAATATAAGTGTAGGTTTGTCAGCAGTAGAGTTTAGCTTCTTGTGTTTGTTTTTTTCCTTAATAACTTACTATCAATATCTTACTCTGAAATTGCTGCCCATTGCATTATTATCTCAGTATAAAAGCTACAAGTAGTAATGTTTATCTTGTAACTCAAAGAATAGCCAAGCTTTTGTGTAAGCAGAACCTGGGTCAGTTCAGCAACAAAGAAGAAAAAAAAACCAAAGATGAGTGAAGCAACAGATAGCTGCAGGTTCATCTACAAAGATCCAAATCGGCCAATTGAAGCTAGGGTCAATGACCTCCTCTCTCACATGTCCTTGAAGGAGAAAGTTGGCCAAATGACCTGTACTGAGAACCCTGCTGCTAGTCCTTCCACCATCAAAGACTTGTCCATTGGTACATTGTTCTTAATAATTTGCATATTTTGTCTTTAATATGTCTTGGATTTGAGTTTGGGAGTTAGTCACTCCAAAAATAAATTTGGGATAAGTCTGCCTAACATTCATTTCTTTAGTACCCCATAAAAGTTGGAGATTTGAGCACTGGATAGACTTTTTTTATAGATATTTTCCTTCACTTATGTTAGTTCCATATCATTTGCATATAGGAGCTATATTATATTCTTTCCCAGCCAGTTGTTATCCGACTGAACCTGCTTCAGCAACTGACTGGGCTGATATGGTTGACAGTTTACAGAAGGCAGCTTTAGAATCACGTCTTGGTATTCCAATTATACAAATGTGTGATTCCGTCCATGGCCATGGCAATGTGTTCGGTACTACAGTTTTCCCTCATAACATTGGCCTTGGAGCAACTAGGCAAGTTCTTTTATATATTGCAGCTGATTGATGCACGTATAATCATATAGCTAGATGCCATATTTCAATAGTAAGTAAAAATCTATTGTCCCAACTTGAGTGTCTGACTTTATGTTTCACTACACACTGCATTTTACATTTGGGGAAGTATAAAGTAGAACACATCTAGTGGGATAGATGATTTTTATTGGTTGTAGCATGTTCAAGAATCAGCTACATATTAATTAAAATATTTTAAGATATATCAAGCTCATCGATGCATAAAGAGACTTTTTTATGTCATAGCCTTATATTCCTAGTTGTTCATTATCCCGTCTGCTATTTGTTGTAGAGATAAGAACTTAGTTGAAAGAATTGCAGCTGCTACTGCACTGGAACTCAGAGCAACTGGAACTAATTTTTCTATTGCTCCTTGTGTAGCTGTAAGTGATTCATATTAATGCAAGACCATTTTGTTGTGTCCTTCAGTTATTAATCCGCATGCATGATTTTTGGGATTGCTGTGGAAATGTACCTACAGGTTATCAGAGATCCAAGGTGGGGATTATGCTATGAGAGTTTTAGTGAGGATAGTGAAATAGTTAGTGCCATGACATCTGCTGTAGTAGTATATCAGGGCATACCGCCCAAAGGGCATCCTAATGGTTATCCTTATGTAGCTAGCAGGTAAGAAAAAAATTCTAGAACTACTTCTCATTCTAACCTTCTATAATGAATGTGAACTCTGTCTATTAACATTTTTTTTTTATGGGATCTGTCTATTAACATTGTTAATCGCTTAATTGCTTTGTCTTTTGTGCATCATTTAGCAGTGGAAGTTCATATAATGATAAAATGAATTTCTACCTCAAACTTGATAAATCGAAACGTAGAAATTTTTAATCTTGTTGTACTTCTTTTGATTTGTGTTTATGTACTTTTGTAGTGAAACTGTGAAACATATGTGACAACATTGTTATATGGTTCTACCAAATTTATGCCCACATTATCAGAAATCAAATTCAAAAATCCTCACAAACACAAACCTAACCCAAATGTAACCACACCTAACTCAACTCAAACTTATGTAATCTCAATTCACAAACTCAACACTCTCATAACTTCCAAGCCCCAAACATCAAATGTTTCTCTCTCATACAGCCCAAAAATGTACCAAACGCTTTGTAGAAATCCATTCCACATTCTTCTAAAAGCCTTTAATCACATAAGTATTCCAATGCCACTAAGAGCCTTAATCACATAAGTCTTCCAATGCCACCATCACGGAAGTGTTCAAAAAATTTGTTGACAGTAGGTTATTTGATTTTTGTTTGACTATTTTTTTCATTTATAAATGCAGAACAAATGTTATTGCATGTGCCAAGCATTTCGTTGGAGATGGAGGCACTGAACTAGGTTTAATGGTAGGAAATACTGTCTCATCTTTTGAAGACTTGGAGAGGATCCATATGAAACCTTACCTGCATTGTTTGGCTCAAGGAGTCTCCACTATTATGCCCTCTTATACCAGCTGGAATGGGACTAGAATGCATGGTCACCGCTTTCTCTTAACAGAAATTTTGAAAGAGAAGCTGGGATTCAAGGTGCTTAAGCCTCTGATTTCAAGATTTTCACCAAGACATATACCTTTGCTCATCTTTCTTTAATCTTGGGACTTTGTAAGTGATGATGTGGGTTGAATTTAGATGTAATCAATACACATAGCAAGTTAGAAAACAGGAACCACGTAACAGAGCCTTCGCACTACTATTTTAATCTCTTGTTTTCTTAGAAATACATTCTTTCCATCTTGGTCTGTGGATGTATGCAATTTGTCCAACCACAAATATAAAATCTTGTATTCGTTGTGTATGTGTGCTTATTGAGTTATCTTTGTCTTGGTTTAAAGTGATTTTGGACAACAGTGAGTTGCTAAAATGGAACGTCATCATAAAATTTTGATATCAAGACTTAGCTCATAAACTATGCTCTCCCAAAAACTTGAAGGAGAAGCTTGATTTCATTGTGCAGGATCCTTTGCTTATAGGTTATGCTATCTAATCTCTCTCTCTCTCCCCCACCACCCCCACCCCCCCCCCCCCCCCCCCCCCCCAAACTTCTTTCTATGAGAATTAAGCTAAATGAACCTTTTCTTTCTCTTCTTGGCAGGGATTTCTTTTATCAGGTTGGGAAGGAATTGACACGATATGTGAACCATACAGAGCAGATTATCGTCATTGCGTTTTAACATCAATTAATGCAGGAGTGGACATGGTAAAGTTTGAAGTCTGAAATAATTAAATGACCGCAAAGTTGTGCAAGCCACTTAATTTTAATGTGTTGTGATTATGTGCAGAATATGGAGCCTTTACGATATGAAGAATATTTTGAAACTTTAATATCTCTTGTTGAATCAGGGGAGATACCCATGTCCAGGATTGATGATGCTGTGAAACGAATATTGAAAGTCAAATTTATTGCTGGCCTTTTTGAGCATCCCTTTGCTGATAGATCCTTGCTAGATATGGTTGGTTGCAAGGTATTGTTTAGTGGAACATGTTTTAGAGTTAACTGACTATTGATTCCATTTATGTGCAGTAGCTACAATTTACATAGACTAAGCCTAAATGAATGAAATAATAGTCACACTATCCTTAGCAGAAGATAGAAATGGTTGTACTATCTTATAATTTTCTTTGATAAAAGGTGAAAAGAGAATTGGCACGCGAAGCAGTAAGAAAATCACTGATTTTGCTAAAGAATGGGAAGGACCTGGAGAAGCCATTCCTCCCTCTAAATAAAAATGCTAGAAGAATTTTAGTTATTGGGAGGCATGCTGATGATCTTGGGTACCAGTGTGGAGGTTGGACAATAACAAAGTATGGAACCAGTGGCAGAATAACCATAGGTAAGAATACATGGTTGATTTAACTATGAAAATATGGTACATGATAGTTTGCATTGTCAATATGCTAATAAAGTATAGTAACTAAAAAATGCATTGGCCAATAAGCTAGTAAGGTACATGATTGTTTGCATTGTCAATAAACTACATGATTTTAAGGTATAGTAAATAAAAAATTGTATTAAAATTTTGACTAATAAATTTTATTTGGGAGATGGGGTAGAGAAGAATGAGAGATGAAGTGTCACCATCAAGGGAAAGAGATAAAAAGAGAATTTTTTTTTTTAATTAAGTATTTAGGGAACACATACATTTGAAAGACCATGCCACCATGTTAAAAGCAATGGAATGATTTGTATAGTTTTATACCTCTCTCATACGGATTTTCCTTGTGTTCTAGGCACAACAATATTGGAAGGCATTAAAGAAGCAGTTGGAGAACATGTAGAAGTCATATATGAGCAAAACCCATCATTAGCAACCTTTGAAGGCCTAGAATTCTCTTTTGCTATAGTTGTTGTTGGTGAGCCTGCTTATGCTGAAAGCAAGGGATATAATGTAGAGCTCAAGATTCCTTTTGATGGTGCCAATGTTATTAACATGGTTGCAGAAAGAGTTCCTACTTTGGTACTTCTGATATCTGGAAGGCCTCTTGTTTTGGAACCAGAACTTCTGGAAAAGATTGATGCATTGGTTGCAGCTTGGTTGCCGTGGAGCCAAGGAGAGGGAGTAGCAGATGTAGTGTTCGGAGAATATGAGTTCCAGGGAAAGCTTCCTGTCACTTGGTTCAAGAGAGTAGACCAGCTGCCTATGAATTATGGGGATGAGCATTATGATCCTTTGTTTCCTTTAGGCTTTGGTTTAAAGATGAAGATACATTAGGTGAATTTGGGTATGTGAATTCCAGTAAGGCTAGGCACACAACAGGTCATATCAGCAGCAGCTGTTGAAAAGGTTGTGCTTGCTTATGTGAATTTAGTCAAGCCAAGCTTAGGTGACCTTATAACCAGCCCAGTTTGGGTATTATCTGTATTGTGTATTCTCATTATGTCTACTCCGTTTTTGTGAGCCATAATCTAGCCTAACATGCATGTATCATATGTTCGAAAGCCCATATGATGGTTTCATAAAATATTCTCTTTTGTTTCTACTCATCTTGTAAATGAAATTGAAATGAAAACAAAAGTTTTGTTTGGTACAATTTATTTTTCATTTTTTTCATAGAGATTATTAAAAAAGAAATTGTACCTAAAAAATTGAAAATTAAAAAAAAAAAAAGTTATATTTTGAAAAGTACGGTGTGATAACATGTTACCAAATAGATAAATGAACTCATGTGGTCGATATTTTTTGGTTGGCTAAGATGGTAAACATTAAATTATTGGTTTGGTGGTAATACTGGCATTTCAAACTTTCCTGGGGAGGAGAAAAAAAGAAGGAAAACTATGCAGGGAATACCATTGGAGAGAGCAACTACCATTTATTTGCTGATTTGATACACCAACTCAACTGCGCATTAGGAGAAACGGATAGTAGTCTTCTTCCGATTATATGAAATGATTTGTACTTAATGCCTATAAGACTCACTTTTGTGGGGTATAGAAGTAAAATTTGATATGCCCCTTGCACCGGTACGAGACAAAAGGAAGGGTAGAGACTTGGAGAGAGAAAAATCAAGTGCTTTATTAAAACAAAGATCTGTAATGTACATTAGCTAGGACTATATCAAGACAAAAGAGAAAACATAGAGGAAAGCAAAGTAAAACGAAAGAAAAAGAAAAGAAAACAAGAAATCATGGCGTCCAAGACCCACACAGCTGAAACTTACCCCCTAGCCCCAGAAATCAAAGAGTAATTTTCAAGTCAAATCAAGACCATTATTGGGGAACCTCTAACAGAGCCATAGAACTTGTAAATGACAAATATGAAAAATCTGTCATACTGGACAGTGTGGAGATTATGCAAAGAACAATTTAGTGTAGGCCAATAGTAAAATTACGTTAGATACACAAATAAAAAAGATTCTGAATGAAAACATAGACCACTCACCAGAGGCCGAAAGGTCTCAATCTACACCACAGATCTACTACTGTCTAACCTGGAAAAAAAAAAGTTATGTAAATGTATATGGCACAACAACTTATTGAAAAAGCAATCTACAAAAGAAATATGATAACTTCGCACAGCTTTGAACACAAATGAGGCTATAGGAAATACAGCAGCAGCAACAGGATCATTATGAAACATTATAGATACCCTAAGACTTTAATAGGATGCAATATGGTTAGGTACTCAGGTTGATATAGTCCATGTTATCCCAATGACCTCCTACACTGCCAAACTGGTTACAGAACAGAGCTTCACTCTTTTAACAGAAGCAAGAACTGGGGTTCTAATACTGATGAACTTTGTATGGGGTGTTTTTGGAAGAAATTTCAAGTCAAAAAAGGATTTGGCATGCAAAGACTATATTCAACAGCCCTTTCCAGTTTCAGCTATATTCAACTTCCATTTACCTAAATGGAAAGCCCAACCCCATTTACAAAAAAATCAGTTCACTCTACCAGAAATATTGGTCTTTTGTAGTCATTCACTCACTCACCAATCCATGCCGCCCAATTCAATAACCTTTAGTTCAATCTAAATATAGCATCTTACAAATGAAAATTCAACTTCAATCTAAAATATGTAACAATTGAATGAAGTGAAATAGTCTATCAAATGAGCATGCTGACCTGAACAAGCTACCCATTTCAAATAATTCCATTAAAAACTCAACTTCCATTTGCACCATTAGTGATCATAACTCTTTCAATCATTTAAAACCCAAAAAGGGAAAAAGACACATACTTGAGGGCGAAACCAGTTATCACAAGGGAAAGCGAAAACAGAGAGACCTTAATTTCTGACTTGCAACACAGCTCCACAAACAATCGCTCTCAGAGCCAAAGACCATACACCGGCCTCGTAACCTGACCCGATTGGCAAGTCCCTGAACCAGGCATAGTGTGGTAGGTGGGAGTGAGAACTGAGAAGAGTAGAGCAGAAGACAGTGAAAGAGGGAAGGTTGTGTTGTCGCTTGACGCAGTTGTTTTAGAGCAATTGCATCAGTTCTTCTAAAAGATTCTGTCTATTTTACATACAAAAAAACCTACTTTTTCTATTTTGCCCCATCACTTTTACAAAACACCCACATTAGTTTATCTATTTTACAAGATATTTCAATAAAATATTCATTCTTCATCAAATTTTTTATTATTTTCCCAAATGGTCATACTTTTTTAATTTAAACTTATATTTTAAGTAAACTACCAACACCGATGGCTTAGCCAATGGAGCCACTTGTGGTGGAGGTCCGATGGCCGAACCGCTGAAATAGTGGCTCCGACAAACGCCGCTGGAGTGGTCTCGCTGCCCACCGTACCACCGAATAGTGACCCACCGGTGGGTGGATTGTTAAAATACTGGCTTCGATGCACGTCGCCGATGCCTAAACTACCAAAATAGTGGCTTTGGTGACCACCGGCAAATTGGTGTCTTCGACCATCATATTGCCATCACCGATAGGCCGACTGTTGTAATAGTGGCTCCGACGACCGCCGTCAAATCAATGTCTCCAACCATCATATTGCTAAAATCGGTGACCGAACCACCGAAATAGTGGCTCCGTCAACGACTGGAATATATATATATATATATATATATATATAAAGCATTAAAATCTCAAAAAAGAGAAAAAGTTATCAATTCTAAATAAATTAACAAAGGAAATCATCAGCAAGAAAAATCACTAAAGTTAAAACCACCTCTTCCGAGTTGGGGACGGAGCAAGTTTCTATCTTCATTCTTCAACATGAGAAGCTAAGTTTTATTACCTCACCAAGCCAGCAATAATAAAAGAAATATAGGGAATCATTAGTTCTAAAGAAACACAGGGAACCATTAACAAATTAAAAAAAGACATGACTAATAAAGTTCAGCCACCGATCTTCCAAGTTGGGGGAGACTTCTCATTTTTAAACAGATTTGTGAAGAAACATTATGGGCAGTGTTTATTCCATACATGCATGCAAAATGCTGTTTTTCTCGAACATTATTTCTCATATATATCCTCAAGACGCCACCTGGCTATTAGCCAATGAGATTAGAAATTAAACAAGTTGACCTTCAACACGAAGCCAAGTTTAATTACCTCACCTCACCAAGGGAATCGTTAATTAATTCTAAAGAAACATAGGGAACCATCAACAACATAAAAAAGAAGAAGAAGAAGAAGAAGAAGAAGAAGACATGACTAAAATTTTCAAATTGCATTCCTTTGATGTTCTCTTATGCATTGTCATCTTCATTTGCATGGAATATATCTGCTTAGCAGATTTTGATCTCCAGGACACTTGCCCAACGGCTACACAAGCAAAACAAACAATCTTCATCAATGGCTTCAATTGCAAGAATCCAGCCAATATACAAGTACAAGTACAGCAAGACATACACAAACCATAAACCATGGCAACAAGTACAAGTACAGCCACCTTCAACAAACAAAACAAGCAAAGAGAATGACAAATTATCCAAGTGTTATTATCCTTGCACAAATTATCTTGTATAGAATGACAAAAACAGAGACATTGCTTCACCTAAAACAGAATGACAAGAACAGAATCACAAATTAAATTGAATAATCAAGTGCTATTGTCTGTGCACAATACAAAATTTACAACATTGCTATTTTCCTTACACAAGTGAAGACTACAAAAATATATCTAACATCAAATCATCTAGTCAACCATGTGCTAATATCTTGGCACTATACAAAAAATTACTTGATTAGATATTGTCAATAATAATATTCAAATTATGACAGAAATTTAGACCTTAACCTCTCCAAGATTTCCAAACGACGTAGACGAATATATTCTTTTTGCTCAGGATCCATGGTTCTTGTATCTTTCAACATAATTTCATCTTCCACTTTCCTTTTTTTTACTTCATTCTTCTCTTCCTTGATACGAATCAACTCTCTTCGTTCTTCAGATGCAATGCGCATTAACTCTCTTCGTTCTTCTAATGCAATGCGCATACTTTCCTTTTTCTCCTCATGCATTCTCCTATTTTCTTCCTTGATTTCATCCAATTGGGAGGAAAGTATTGGGACTACATCATCGCAAATCTTTCTTTTCTTTAATTTCTCATTTTCGGCCTTCTTGCCTATGGGTCTCTCCAAAGTTTCGCCGGAGTTCATCTTATCATTATCTTCATCTAGATTTATTGAGCTTGCAAAAGTAAGACAAGATTGTGTGGCTAGCTCTCTTGTGCGGACCTTCATATTATCTCTTAGATTCAACCACTTAGCTTCATTCCTCAAAATTCTCCAACAATGTTCCAATTGAAATGCATTTTTACTATTAGTTTTATACATAGTTTTTGCATCATTAACCTACAAAAGTAAAAAATTAAAAATAATGAGAATCATAAAACTAAAAGTGCATTGATGTACAATACATATTAAATGTTGAGTCGAAATACCTTGTCATGCTCAGTTTTACCACTTTCATTCTGGTTCTCAATTTGGGTCAAGTATCCACAAAACTTGTTGGTCTCCCTTTGAATTGTTGACCACCGACTATTTAAAGAATCTTTGGAGTGGTTAAATTTCTTGTCATTGTGGAAGGTGGACCAAATTCTATCCCAAAATGTTGTGTGTTTTTGGTCCATCGATGTCACGGCATCTAAGCTAACATTGAGCCATGCCGACACTAGCTTAATGTCTTCACCTACGGTGAAGTTGTTTCCCCATTGACTTCTCTTAGCAGTTGATTTTTTTGCAATAGGGGGTGTAGATTGTCCCATTTCAACTTGGGGTGGAGATTGATGGACATTCACGTCTGAATGTGGAGTGGACATCAAAATACTATTGTCAAAAGACTCAAAACCTTGTTCCTCGTCTTGTAAAATGTCAAGGAAGAAGGGATTTCACGAGTTCATCACCTAACAAACACCAGAGTAATTCAGAAGCAGCACTAATAAGCAACCAAAGTAATTTGGGGTACTATCTAATGCTAAAACTGAAAATTCTATCAATTGCAAGATAAGATCAAGTCATTGCCAACTATCTAATAACACAACTCTATCAAGTGCGAGATAAGCACAGCTGCCAAGAAAGTCAAGCAGAGCAACCAAAGCATAGCTGTTGTAAATGGTGCATTAGACTCAATGAACATTCAGTCAATGATATAAGAAGCAGGGTCCAGTAAGAAAAATAACAGCAGATCCCAAGCCGAATTTAGGTACCCATAGTATAAGATCTTACGAAACTACATTACCTACCAATAGTTCAGTCTCACCAAAATAGCATAAGTACTTTATATTGTCTTTGTGAAGATACTAGCACAAGTCACTTTCTAGAAGCAACAAAATTGAAGTTGAAATTTGTCTACTAGATAATGCAGGGGAAAAATTTAAGATTGCATTCACAATTGACAATCTTCTCAGTAAAGTCTACCTTAAATCAAGTACAGAATCACTGAAACAATTGAGAACATCATTACTTTAATTGAAAGTCCCATATAAAAAATGTCCTGGCTTTTTTCAATTTTGCATTAAGACATTAAACTACAGCCACCAACTCATGGATCCGAATTAAAATTCTTGATGTTTCAAAAAACCAAGAGCCACAATTAATGGATAAGAGAGCAATGAAGAAACCACTTGAAGGTGATAACATAGAATACAAGATTCAAATCCTAACAACTCTAGGATTGTGATAAGATAGGATAAAGTTGTTTCCTTTTCAAATACCTTAGTATTTCACAGTACTCTTGTATTTCAAACACTCTTGCATTTCAAATTCTATTATTATAATAATAATAATAATAATAAAAAACCTTGAACGAATTATATTACAAATTCTATTATAAATAAAAAGACTAACCGTATATGTACAAATCCTAACCTTTTTTTGTCATTAAAGAGGATTTTATTGATAGGCTAATAAACGTGTAGCACAGAGACATCAACCAAGACATAAAAAACAGAGTCATAACAAACCACAACTTCCAGAACAAAACAATAAGACAGAGTCATAACACACTACAAACAGAATTCCAATGAGTCCCAAAATTAACACTTTCATGCCCTCACTTGAATTATAGGTTCACGTTATTCAGTTCCTGGAACTCAAAATTTTAGAGTAGAACAATCTTTTAATTTACATTGTTTTTTTAGGCTTGAACTAACCAGAAACCCTAAAAAATTAGTTTAGAGAAACTCCCAAGAATCTTGCTCGAAACCAAAAAAAAAAAAAAACCCTAAAATCTCAAAATGAGAAAAACCCACACCTTTTTAGAGAAATTTGCCCCAAAGTCTGTCAATAGAGCTTCATCCAAGTTGATCCACCCTCCTCACGGGGCTGCAAAACCCCCCAAACCGATCGCATTATTTCCCGTGGTGATGAGAATGAGCTGTCGAGAAGCAGACGACGAGAGAAGATGAGAGGAAGAGGTCAGGAACGAAACAGGGAGAGAGTACTGAGAGGCGTTGGCGTTGCTCAGGTGAGAAGAGTGAGGAAAAAAAGAGTGAAACAGGTTTTTCTTTTTTATAGTACACGAAGATAATATTAAAATAATACAATAATTGTAGCACGGTTATCGTAACACTTTTACATTTATATATAATTTTACATCAATTAATGTAGGTGTTTATTTATTTATATTTTTTGTCAAAATATAGTTGCTCTTACTAAAATAAAAATACACGTCCCTTACTTCCTAGAAGGCAAGTACCATGTAAATTTTATTTTTTTTTATTATTATTTTTTTATAAGTTTTTTTTACTTGGTAATTATAGAAATTTCATCATCTAAATTTGATTAACTTTCATTTTACTTTTATTCAATTGAGTTCTCTAAGTTTAAAGTTCATTCAAATTTATTTTAATTTATAAGAAATTTCACTCAATTAAGATATCTTCATCAAATTTTCTTAAATGTTGCGGTTAAGTGTTTAAATATTTATTTATTTTCTTCAAATTTTTTTAATTAAAAAATTCAATCAATAATTTTAAAAAAAATATATATATATATATATATATTTAAAAGAAATTAATGGAAGTTGATAAAGAGATCTTAATTGAATAAACTTGAAACTTAGAATACTTAATTGAATGAAGACAAAGTTTGAGAATATAAATAAATTTTAATTAAACTTTATATTTTTGCCTTTTTATTTTATTAATTTGCATAGACTACTCGTTGAAAACTCTTGGTGGACTGGCGGTTCTAAATTTTATAAAATCTTGGTTTCAGTCTCGTACCTTGGTTTCACAAAAAATAGACTAGATTAGATTGAAATGACCTAATAGACTGGACTGGACTAATGGACCGAATAGATTGGACTGGACCGAACAGTAGGTATAAAACCTCAATTGCTATGCAACATTCTAATGTTTCCCAACTAAATACTTCATAGATCTAGAACAGGTCCATAGTAGCTTGGATAATGACAACAAGAACTTAGCATAGCACGCTAGGAAATGTCTTTAAAAATATTGATGGTCCATAATTCCATATGGTTCCCAAGTAGATGTATATCCATAGAGAGGAGTTGCCCAAATAATTGGGGTTTCCCTTTTTGAGTTTAGTTAATTAAAGACATAACAAAAGCATACATACCTTGGCTGCAACCACTCCCAGATTTCTTGAGATTGCAAAATGGTTTTGAGTCACGGTGGATCCTAATAAGATAGAAGCTGTGGTAATTGGGATAGGCCTACAAATGTGAGTGAGGTTAGAAGTTTCTTGGGCTTTGTTGGTTATTATAGAAGGTTTATATAATGATTTTCTAGCATTGCAACTCCTTTGACATAGTTATCTCAGAAGAATGTTAAATTCGAGTGGAAAGAAGATTTTGAGAAAAGCTTCTAAGAGCTCTGACTTACTTTGGGAGTAATCTTTAATGAAATTATCATGAAAATTCTTAATGTTGGTACTTTGTACAAATTGTTTGGATTGAATTGTCAAAAAGGAAAAATTAACAGGTACTTTTAGAATGTATTTCTCATGCTTTAGACCCTTTTAGGTTTGAGGAGTGACAGTTGTCCTCTTGCTGCGCAGTCTATTTAAGTTTCTATCTCAAGTAAATCAATATAAGTCTAATCACATTTTTAGCACATACTTATATGGTGCACTTCTCCATCTACAATAGCCATAATGTGATGCTGAAAAACAGTGAAAGAAAAAGAATTGATTGCAAAAGAATATTATGTACTTTTTTTTTTTTAGAAGAAGAATATTATGAACTTGAGTTCAGTATGTTATCAAAATAATCAAGTGAAGCATATGTAACTCAGTAGTATAACATCTTATCCAATGATTCTACTATATTCTTTTACAAAAAATTAATTAATTTTTGTAAAAGTTTAAAAAAGCGTGAGCGGCAGGATTCGAACCTGCGCGGGCAGAGCCCACATGATTTCTAGTCATGCCCGATAACCACTCCGGCACGCCCACCAGATGATTGTAGGAGTGTTGGGTTCATGCAATGTAAAGTATTTAGGCAGCATAAGATTACCTAGATTTTGCTACATTAAAGATTAATAAATCATTTAACCAAAAAACTGAAAATAATCATTGATTATTTAATAGATCAATTACAAAATAATTATTTATTCCAAGGCATCGTGTGAGTCTACATCTAGTAAAAATAAATATGAGAACATAAAAGAGATTGAAAGGTGTCTTCTTTAGTTCTTTTGTGTTGTTGATTTTGGGGACGAAGTTTTATGGTAATCCTTAGGGTTATTTATTTATTAATTTTGATTGATATGGTAGAATTTAAATTTATGACGCCCACTTTATAATGATTGTTCTTATCATCAAGCTAAAACACCAGTTAGTTTTTGGAATAAACTAAGTTTGAATATCATATTTCTTATTTGATAATAAGAGACTTTATTAATTGAAACAATTGAAACCATTTCTCACACACATAAATGTGAGTAAAAAGAAAAGGTTAAGCTGGAATCTACCATCTAGCATTAAATACAACTTTTATGCATTTTTACTATCTTATCTAATGTTTTATGATTATATTACTAAAGTGATGATGTGGCATAATATTTATTTTGTTTTTTTTTTCCTATATTAATTCCGGAAGAGGGATTCAAATCTAAGTTTCATAAAATTAAAAGTTAGAAATTATTTTTGAATTACAAGATTCTTGATAATATTTAATTATATATTTTAAAAGAGAAACGAGGATTTAAAGAACTATATACCATACAAAATTCCTTAAAAACTTCTATTCTTGACGCGATGCGTTCTTGCTTGGAACTAATCAATCTTATTCCTACTAGGTAAAAAGGTATGGCTTTTTATAGGCATAGCTATAAAAGTGAAAGAGTAGAATAGGTACTGAAAAGTTAAAATGGTTCGAACTTGGAAGTATTGTAAACGACCTGTTGCATTATTGGAATTGCTGACCAATGACCATCCTCTGATACACAAAAGGCAAACCTATTGAAAAATGTATGCTTATGGTCTTCCAAATCCAATGGTTGCGTCACATTGTGAGATGATAGATTAACGATATTGCAGCATGCAATGCCAACACTTTTTTTTTTCTTTTGTCAAAGTAGTAGCGATATTGATAGGGCAAGAAATCACCATTGTTCCCTCCACTTCAATGAAATTGCAAATATGTAAGATTAATGTTCACTATTTTTTTCCCCAGCTATATATACAATAATTTATTGAAAAGAAAAAAAAGAGAAACACAGAGGATTACATTATATTATAAACCAAAAGAAGCATATGGGCCCAAACTATCTTTCCCCTCTAGCTTGAGAATTCAAACAGACAAGGTACATAGAGCAATGGGCCATTCTGCACAGAGAGACAAAGTCACAAAGCCCATCTGGCTATGTACATTATGAGCTATAAAAAAATGAATAAGAAGAAAATCCAAGCACACAAAACTCTTTAAGTAAACTGCTTGATATCAACACTGAGGTCTGAAATCCAACAATTTACAATTTAGTAAGTATTAATTAAGAAAATGGGAATGCTATATAGACTGGAAGAAAATGATTGCAGAAGTGTTCTACAACTAGTACCAACAAAATGTAGACATGATAATGATAGCAGAAGTGTTCATACAATGCATCAGCTTTTTTATGTATTGGTATTTCCCAACAACTGCATTTTCAAAACATATATTTTTTGCCCGTGTTAATGAAGACATGATAAGGAATGTATCTTATAAGAAACTTTGTTTCTGTTGTTTGGACACAAAATTCACAAGTTATTTATATACTCAATAATATAATGGCATACACAATCTTCCACTTTCTGCATTAATACGGTTATTTTCTGTAATATGAGTCAAAATACCCCATAAGAGAGTATTCTTCTTTTTTTTTTTTTCTTTTTTTTTTTTTTTTTTTTTTTTTTTTTTTTTTTTTTTTGAGAAAGCATAAGAGAGTATTTTTAAATGTCTATGGACATGCATTGATGTACTATAGAGAAAAATGATGGCGCTTTCTGTGACAACTCTTTATTTCTTCTTCAATTTTAATTTTATTCCAGATAACCCCTTTTTTTTTGTTTTGTGAAAAATAGTCATCCATAACCCAGTTTTATTTTAAGCACCAATACAACAATAACAGCAAAATCTTAATCCCAATTATGTACTTGACTTCAGTATGTTATCAAAATAATCAAGTGAAGCATATGCAGCACAGAAGTTTAACATCTTATCCAATCATTCTACTATTTGTAAACTACATAGTTGGTCTATAACCTCTCAATTGTGTTAATTTAGTCCATGTCCTTCAATATCTTGTTAATTTAGTCCATGCATCCCTTAAATAAATAAATAAAATCTAATATAAAAATTATTTTTCCTACACATTAACTGTCAATTGTACCGCCACATCAGATTTAAAAAAAAAAAAAAAAAGATTAAATTTTTTTGTTGCTTCAAATTATATCTCCCTCTCTTCTTCCTTATCTTCACTCTCATTAATAGTTGCTTCAATTCTTCAAATTTGAAAAAGAACCATGCTATTATAAACAACCAGAGACTTGGTCCTGTTTGGGACCGAACTTTTGCTCAAAAGCATAAGCGATACAAGAACAATTGTTCAAGCAAGATGATTGACACTCTTTATCACTGTCAATGTTCTTTGGCAGCGAATTATGGAGCCAATCAATGTTAGATATGAGAAGAAACCCATCATTCTAAACATCACTATTAAACCACTGCATAAAGCATAATCCCCATACACCTGGATGCTAGATGACTGTCATGAGGAACTCCACTTTTTCCCTTCTTCTAATTATGACTGAAGTTTAAGCTCCCTAGATTCATCCAACACAATTTTCGAAATTTGAGTTTGAAAAGTGTAATTGATAGGCCAAGAATCATAGAACAAAACGTCAAAGCTAGTGTGTGAACCAATCCAATATACTTCTAACGTTTTAAAAGTTATAGTTTATTTTATGCACTTTGGGTTCAATACTTCAATGGCATGAGAGTGAGGATGAGAGAGGAGAGAGATGTAATCTGAAGATAGAGAGAGTTAGGATTTTAGATTTTCCCCAAACTCGAACATGATGGTATAGTTGTCTGTTAATGTGATAAGGAAAATATTTTTTAGAATATTGTTTAACATGTCAGCATTTTCTATTAAATAGATAATGATAACAAAGAAATCAACAAGACACTAAAAATGATAGAGACGAAATTGAGATATAATGTAAAGTATAGTAACCAACTTTGTAATTTACTCTTTAATTTAAAAAAAATGAAATTTACCCTTTATTTATTTATTAGAATATGAAAAAAAAAGGAAAAAGAAAAAAAAAAGTCAATTCGAAAATAACTCTATGCAATTTCTGGTCATATTTATTGAAAATAAAAAGAAACGGTTTGGATTAGGCCACCCCAACTAGAAATCGACTAGGAAACTGACACCTATATGGTTATCTATAAATATATTTAAAAGCAAATCCATAGGGTTAAATTCCCTTTCAGCTTTATTAAACTTCTGTTTTCATGGCGGTGGTGGAGTCGATCAAAAGCACAAACACAGATTCTTTGGTTCTGTGTTATAAAAGAAGGAAAAGAAGAAGAAGAATAATGGAAGAAGAGCCGAATGATCCGTTCCAAATTGATATCGAAAAGCTGCCTGATGCTCTATTGTCCGAGGTCCTTTATCGACTCCCTTGCCGATGGGCTCTCCAATATAGGTCCGTGTCGAAGCGCTGGTGTTCTTTGATTTCCCATCCTCAGTTTGTTCGCAGCTACATTCACCACCGCCACCAATTCAGAAAGTCAGACACAGACCCCTTTACTCTTGTGTTACACTATGGCAAACAATTTAACAACAATATCCTCGCTCTTCCATTCTACGATGATTCTGGGGACGGTGGCGGTGGCGGTGGCAGTGACGGTGACGGTGACGGTCTCGATTTTCTCAACTTTCTTCCCGATATCGAACGAGCAAGAAAAGGTTACACCTTTTCCATTGAAGCTTCGTTCAATGACTTATTGCTGGTTTACAGCGAAGTTCCAAGAAGTTTGAGCCGTTTTTGGCATTTGGGGCGAGCCTTTAGGGTGTATTGCATTTGCAATCCGCTTACCAAACAATGGATCACGCTCCCTTGCCTTCCGTTCCCGAAGAGTAACAGAGTCGTTTTGGTGGGCTTTATATGCAATCCATATAGCTGTGATAAAGAGCAGGGTTGTACTACCAATGCCCATTACATTTACAAGGTGGTGCGCATTCTTTCTCCTACTGAATCCAACGCTACTCAGATACATATGGAGATCTTTTCTTCCGACAACGGTGAATGGTGCGGCTCTCTTGTTTCGTCACCACGCGGATTGAATCCCTTCCATATAAGGTCTTCGAATGCTGGTGTTGTTGCTTGCAATGGGATGCTGCATTGGGTGGACGAAAATGATAGAACGATCAAAGGCATTGTCGCGTTCGATCCATTCAACGAAGCACAAAAATGCCGCTATATTGATCCCCCCAGTGACCTTTGCCTTGGAGACTTCGTCTACCTTGGAGTGTTCCAAGGGCGTCTCCGGATATTCCAAAAGCCTTTTTTTCAAGACCATAGCAATTTTTCTGTTTGGGAACTCGAGGATTACAATAATGCAGGAAAATGGTGTTTGAAGTACAAAATTTACTTCAAGGACATGGTTTCAGAGTACACCGATCTCGTGAAGATAGCAAAGAAGAACTCGCCGCCTGGGTCATTGCTAGCTTTCCATCCAAATGTTGGCGAAATTGTTTTCTTACAATTTCACAATTACATTGTCTTGTGTAACATGCGGACGAAGGTATTAACAATGGCCGGCCGACTACGAGATAGGGGAAGAATCTTAGCAGGCAATACCAGCTTGGAAGCGTACAATGTATATGCAAAATATGTCTTCATAGTTGGGCAATCATCGTGGCCAACACCAGTTCCTCTCCCATTGAAGCGTGAATGGGATTTCCTACATACACTCGCAAATGTTGCTTCTAAACTAGAAGAGCGCAAGGAGTTGAGGGCAACCATCGCGGCCAACACCAGTTCCGAAGTTTGAAAGGCCAGCAATTCGAAATGTTTTTCTTGTTCTCTTTGTTCCTTTTAAATTATAATTGATACTTTAATATAGTGAAATTATGTTTTGGAATAATTAATTACCAATATGAATTTTGTAGCTGTACCATTATGTATTACTCTATATATAATGAAGAGTTAATATCATAGAAAGAGTAACATATAGTGGCACAGTACTGTCATGCCTTCATTCGTAGCTTTGTAATTTGTAGACATAAATCATTTCTATGATATTTAGTATGTGTTTGACATGGATTATTTTTGCCAATTTATTTTCATATTCAGTGTATTTTTGCTACTATTCATAGGTTCTAATGTACTTTTTGGTATTATTTATAGGTCTTACTGTACTATTTCAGTTAACTTTTACCTTTATTTAGAGTATTTTCAGCAAAAAGTTTCAAGTTTCAACAAAATAAGTAAATCCCAAATTGAGACTTACTCTTCATTATATATAGAGTAATATATAATGGCATAGTTCTACTAGACGAGTTATTTATGGAATATCTCTTGAGTTTTTTTCTTAATTTGTGAAGCAAGATTTTACCTTAATTTTGTCTTCTAAGGCTTTTCCTTGTTTTGCAAATGAGTAACTGCCTTAAAGATAAGATTTGTATATTCATATCTTTCACATTTAGAAAGTCATTCACTTAAATTTAAATGAATTAAAATGGATGAAAATGCTATATTAATGCAACCCAATAAAAGTGTTGCAATAATAAATGTTATGCTTAAAATTTTAGATATTACCAGTTTGAAATATATATATATATATATATATTAATAAATTTGAATTTAAAATAGGTACTCTTAACCTAAACATGTTTTTTCTCTATATTTAAGTGCACAAAAATGGACCAAAATAGACCGAAGTGGTCCGAATGGACTGAACTGGATATAGTTGGCCCAAATAGAATGAAGTGGACCTAATGGACAGAATAGGATCGAATGGGAACAAGGTGGACTGACATGGACTGAATAGGACCAAAATATACCGAATAGAATAAAGTAAAGCAATGTGGACAGAAAAGGATTTAAGGGGACTAAATAAGAACGAATAGACAGATTAGGACCAAAGTGCACATAATGGACCGAATAGGAACAAATAGGACCGAAGTGGACTAATATCGTCTGAATAGGACCAAAGTGGATAGAATGGATCAAATAGAACCAATGTGGACCGAATAGGATTGGAGTGGACAGAATAGGCCAGTGTGGACCAAATGGACTGAATAGAAGCAAAGTGTACCGAAGAGGATAGAATGGATCAAATACGACTTTTGAATATTAATTATTTTTATTGCATTTTTAGGACTCATATTTCTAATGTCTATTTTATTTGTATTTTTTTAATCAAAACTAAAGAGTTTAGCCTAAATATAATAAAATTTCATACTTTTCTACCCAAAAATTAAGAAAATAAAGTGAATTTTTGAGTTTAACTTGAAAAGGCAACCTATAAAAAGAATCAATTAAGACCGAATTAGTCCAAAATGGACTAAAGAAGACCGAAATTGAACAAATGGACCAAATTGGATTGAATAGAACCAAAGTTGACCTAGTTGGACTGAACATATATAAATTATTTAAGATTTAGGGAGAAAAAATTATACATTATATTACAATTTCAAAATAATTATTTATTCCCATATATCATGTGGGTCTGCGACTAGTAGAAATAAATATGAAAATATAAAAGAGATTGAAAAGTGTCCTCTTTAGTTCTTTCATTTTGTTGATTTTGGCGAAGAAGTTTTATGGTAATCCTTAGGGTTATTTATTTATTTATTTTGATAGATAAGATAGAATTTAAACTTATGACATCTAATTTATAATGATTACTCTTATCATTAGGCTAATACACCAGTTAGTTTTTGGAATAAACCGAGTTTGAACTTCATATTTCTTATTCAATAATGATAGACTTTATCAGTTGAATTAACTGGAATCATTTTCCACACACACATAAATTCGAATAAAGAGAAAAGGTTAATAAGTTGGAATCTACCATTTAGCTTTAATTACACTTTTATCTATTTTTCTATCTTATCCAATGTTTTATATTACTAAAGTGATGATGTGGCATAACATATATATATATATATATATATATATATATATATATATTTGCTTATAATAATTCAGAAAGAGGGATTCAAATCAAGTTCCATGAAAAAAAAAATTATTATTAAATTACAAAACTCTTGACAATATTTAATTATTTATTTTAAAAGAGAAATGAGGATTTAAAGAACTATACGACACAAAATTCCTTAAAAACTTCTATTCTTGGCTCGATGCTTTCTTGGAACTAATCAATCTTATTCCTACTAGGTAAATAGGTATGCTTTTTTATAGCTATTAAAGTGAGAGTAGAGAATAGGTACTGTAAAGTTAAAATCGTTCGAACTTGGAAGTATTGTAATTTTGTAAACGATCTGTTGCATTATTGGTGGCCACTGGCCAATAAGCATCCTCTGATACACAAAAGGCAAACCTCTTGAGAAATTTATGCTTACTGTCTTCCAAATCCAATGGTTGTGTCACATTGTGAGATGATAGATCCTTTAACGATATTGCAGCATGCAATGCCAACACCTTTTTTTTTTGGTCAAGTAGTAGCGATATTGATAGGTCAAGAAATTACCATCGTTCCCTCCACTTCAATGAAATTGCAAATATGTAAGATTAATGTTCATTATTTTTTTCCCCAGCTATATAAACAATAATTTATTGAAAAAAAAAAAAAAAGAAACACAGAGGATTTCACATTACAAACCAAAAGAAGCATATGGATCAACACTATCTTTATTCTTTACCCTCTTGCTTGAAAATTCAAACAGGCAAGGTACATAGAGCAATGGGCTATTCTGCACAGAGAGACAAAGTCACAAAGCCCATCTAGCTGTGTACATTATGAGCTATAAAAAAAGTGAATCAGAAGAAAATCCCAGTACGAAAACTCTTTTGAGTAAAGTGTTTGATATCAACAATGAGGTATGGAATCCATCAATTCACAATTTAGTAACTATTAATTAAGAAAATGGGAATACTATATAGTCTGGAAGAGAAAATGATAGCAGTAGTGTTTTACAACTAGTACCAACAAAATGAAGACATGATAAGGAATGTACCCGTACATTGCCTATGCAATCAGACACATCAAACAGCTCATACAGTGTGTCAGCGTCGTTATGTAATCGTATTTCACAACAACTGCTTTTTCAATACATATATTTTTTGCCACTTTGTTGATGAAGTCATTATAGGGAATGTATTTTATAAGAAACTTGTTTTCTTTTGGTAGTATTATTATTTATTATATAATAAACTTTGTTTCTGTTGTTTGGACACAAAATTCACGAGTTATTTTTAAGCTCAATAATATAATGGCATATACAATCTTCCACTTTCTGCATTGATACAATTATTTTCTGTAATATGAGTCAAAAGACCCCATAAGAGAGCATTGTTAAATGTCTGTGGACCTGCATTGATGCACTATAGAGAAAAATGATGTCCTAATAATTAAGCTTTCTGTGACAAAGTTTCCTAAAAGAAAAAAAGCTTTCTATGACAACTCTCGCTTTATTTCTTTCTTCAATTTTAATTTTATTTTGGATAACCTCCCACCCTTCTTTTTTTATTATTATTATTTTTTTATGAAAGTAGTCACGGATAACCCAATTTTATTTTAAGCATCAATACAGCAATAATAACATAATCTTAGTTTTTTTTTTTTTTTTTTTTTTTTTTTTTTCTTGCTATTGGTGGGAAGAATCAGAATATATATATATATATATATATATATATATATATATATAGAAAAGCAAGCATAGAAAAAAACAAAATAGCCAAAAGTGTGAGACTAAGGTATGTGGCCTAAAATCAACCCATAAAGGCTTGATCAAAAATAGAATAAAGTAGCCAAAGTGCTTTCCTGTGCAACTTGCATAAAAGCTACTCCTTTTTAAAAAGAAGGTGGGTAATACTGTCATTTAACAAGGACACAATTTTTAGACTTTTTAACATTACTTTATTTTCTTTCTTCGTAATGCCTTTCATATTGGTCATTCTGATTGAAGTGTTTGTAGAGTGGGTAGGACCCCAAAAAGTAAGTGCAAGCAACATGGTGGGCTCTAGCCTCAAAAGTTTAGGACCACAGCCTATTCTATACACTTTACCTTCTCATGTGAGGATGATCATAAATGTGAAGAAAAAATGGTGGGTTAACATAAAAGAATAGGCAAACAGTCACAATTTGTCACATAAATTGTTGTAAAAAAATGTGATAAAAAGTATAGTCCTAGAATAACTCATCTAGCCTTCTCATGAAGGTTGCAACAGTAATAGCAATGTCAATGCCAATGCCAGTATCAGTAATTAGCAATAGCTAAAGAAAAGAGGGTAAACAAAACCAATAGCAACAGGAAATTCTATTATCATATTTCACTTTTGAACTGACAACGCATGATATTTGAGGAACTTTTAGCTGAATAATCTTTTGAATATGTTTAAGTCATCATAGATGTTGGAAAAGATAACTTGATAGTGGATAAGGCACATGCCCAGGAGACACCATTTTTAAAGATCTTTTTCTTTAGTAGTGCAAAAAAAAGGGGGAATGAGATTTTAAATTAATTTTCCTGTATAATTTTGTGTATCTACTAGGGGAAAAAAATGTTTCAAAGGTTGGAACTCCATTTTTAACAAAACTAGCCCACTTTTAGAATTAACAAGATATCTTCTCTTCCCCCCACCCCCTCCCCCTTTTTTGTGGATAAATAGAGGGAAATGTATTTAACATAAAAAAATCCTGAAAAACAAGCACAACCTTATCAAAGGCTAGTGAATTCTCCACAAAAGGTGGTGGGTTATCATAAACAATAAAATTACAAGATTGTTGAGTTTTTAATGCCAAGCCATGAGCTATGCCGCTCCACCTCAAAACTAATTGTTGATGAAAGAGACAGACTCGAATCTTTTATTGTATTCCATGTCACGCCTCACGATCCTATTTTTAGAGCTGTCGTAGGGAGCCAAAATATGGTCCTCCCAACAATCCCCATCTCATAATGACTCTCTTATGACTCAAACTCATGACCTTGGTTTTAATATCACTTGTTGAATCGTAAGTTGTGTCACTCCATCTCAAAATTAATTGGTGATAAGAAAGACACACTCAAGTCTTTTATGACATTCGATATCATATCTCATGAGTTTGTTTTTAGAGTGGTAGTAGGGAGTCAAATTGTAGTCTCCAAACATTTAATTTAGCAAAATTGCGGAAGTATTTGCACATTGGTTAATTTTCGCGGCACACATGTTCTTATTTTCTTCCTTTCCCATCTTATTTTCAAAATGGTCAAATTACTACCGAATGAGATTCAATTCGCATAAGCACTAGTAGGATTAGTTAATCAATTGATAATAAGATCATTCTTTTCAAACTGCACCTGACCAGGGAGACGGTTATTAATACTGTCAGTGTTTTCACAAAATGGAAGGTCATGATAATATTTCACCGCCCTATTGGAGAATGTTAACGAGCATCATGAGCTTTTTAAAACGTCATGAAAAGCTAGATACTCAATTGTAATGCGTAGTGTCACAAGAGAGAGAGAGCAGGATTTGGATAACAGCATGACAATTTTCAAAGTTTCTTTAATTGGTATGGTACAGTAGAGAATCATAAAAGTATGATGCCTTTGATGTCGACTAAAAAGAGTCCAAAGGAATAGAAAGTCTTTGATACAGAAAAAATCTTGTGGTTCAAAAGAATATGCAGAAGAACAAAAAGGAAAACACACATTCACATTATAGTTACATGGATTTTTTGATTAATCATATTCGCTAGTACATCTCATTAGATCTTTTACCTCGGCAAGTAATCTAGAAAAAGAGAAATCGTCATCCTCGTGAAGGAATAAAGGAAAAGAAGAATTGAGCATCTGATGCTTAAACTAGTGGCCTTTGGTAATGGCTTGGGTCAAGATTCCTCCTTTTTTTTTTTTTTTTTTTTTTTTTTTTTTTGGAGAAACGGGGTCAAGATTCGATTGTCAAACTCATTCCAAGTGGCCCTTGGTCATGGCTAGGGTCAAGGTTCGATCCTTAAACACTTAGTATATTAATTGCCATTAAGTGTATAAATCATGTTTTATTAAAAAGGCATTAGAGAAAAAGCAAACAATGTCACAGGGAGAGAGGCATTGTTAGACGGCATATCCTTTTATTTTTGGCCAAAAGAGGCACTTCATTAAAGCTTAAGTAGTTTTATAGAGTCTCAGGACAGAGCCTCTTAACATGCAATGCAGCATCAAAGTCTGGAATTGAAATGACAAATAGCAACCATAGGAGTTAAAATCACTTCAAAATCAAATGCTTGATTTGCTCCTCTTTTCGTTGGTGCATTTGTGAGAAGGCATATTGGATTAGGCATCTGCTGATATGAACTACTGTCCTCGATCGGATCAACTCCTTCCAATTGGGCTAATCATGCAAATGCATGCAAAGCAACCATATTCCTCATGTTGCACCCCAGGCAGGCATTTTAATTTTCTGCTTCACTACTACAGTTCATTCTCAAAAAAAGAATATTATTGAGACCAATCCTATTCTTCAGTGCCAGTGGGGGCTAACAGTAAATATAGATTAAAGTAATTAATAAACTTGATACTAGATAACCACCAACACAACTTATTTTATTGCTGAACAATCGTTATCATGCAAAGATCTACATGTCCACCAAGTAACAGAACATAGCTCCAAGGTTTTTTTGCGTTATTTTATAGCTAAGCAATTTATTGAAAAGCGCCAAAGGAGACGCATCCACGTATTCGGGAAGTAAAGCTACAAGAAATTTGTTCAAATGCATATTGACAAATCACATTTACGAATGATATTCACAAGTTTAAAGCTTTGAATATACCTCCACAAGATAATTATCTCACTAATGCCCGTATCTCATCCACCATCCAGAGAGAAGTGACGGGCTGATAACTTGAGCCTATCAACCTACTATATATAGTTTTGACCATGATCCTCAATGAAATCTTGCGAACAAGAGCAAAATGTATAACACATGAAAGCACAAGAAAAGGACTGCTTACTACCCTTATTTCCCCAACACACAACATAGCAGCATTAGTGATGAAAGCTACACTTCACATTAATAAACTTTCCTTCCAAGTTTGAATATCAATCATGATATCAACTAAGTGATTACTTTGCAGAGTCTAATTACTAAGGACTAACTAAAAGTCCTCATCAACATATTCACATAAAACCATCATATAGCATGGTTTGGCATTAGATTCCTCCAGAACTCTCACTGATGTTGCATTGGCTACATCTGAAACATTCTATTGTAAGGTCCAAACTGAGATCCGTGAAGGGTGCTCCGGAATAGATTTTGTTCCTGCAGGTTAGGTCCATATGAAGAAATCCCACAAAATGGTGTCATGAACATGTTTACATTTGCTGGGTTGAAAGCCATAGTTGTGGCCTCATATGGTGTTTTCCAGTCATATTGCTGCTGTCTACTGATAACACCCATCTCCAGATGCTGCTGAGGCTGCATAACAATTGCACAGTGATCTGGTGAAGGAGATCTTTTACTGTCTGAAGAAGGAGATTTAGTTTCTGGAACATTGACAGTAGTAATATCATGGATGCTAGACCTTCTCTTATCCTTCCCTCCTGAAAGCTGCCTGATAAAGTACTTCTGAGCATGACTAGCTACCTGAGTAGGGGTCCTACTGGTCACATAATTGCGAGCGATATTTCTCCAGTCACCTTTACCATACTTCTTGAGACCCAGCAGAAATTGCCTGTACTTAGAATTAACACAAAATTAAAAACTTGCAGGAGGACGCTAAGAAATTGAAAGCCAGACAGATAGAAAAATGAACAATGATAAAGCAATTTTTAATAGCAAATATGAACAGTTAATCTACAAGTCAAATTTTAAACTAATTAACTAGATCTATCTGGAAAAATTCAATTCTCAAACATATACATCATAATATAAGGTTGTCTTCAACATCTCAGTTCAAACCTTATGGTCTATAGATACGAACAAGAAAACAAATCTCATTATAGGTTCAATTGTAGTGTAAACTAGCATATAACAACAATAACTAAGCCTTAATCCTAAAAATTTAGGGTACGTTATGGATCTCAATAAATTAATCGAGCTCCGCCACATATAATGTAAACTAGCATCCAAGAGATATGACTCTGAGTGCTAGATTTGCCAATCATATCTCATTCACATTCCGAATTGTCAGGGCACATATTTTATAAAAATTATATACCAAGGCATGCAATACCTGTGCTCTTCTTCTGTCCATGGTATCCCTTTCTTCCTTTCCTGATCAGAAGGCCGAGTAGAGGCACCCCTCTTTCCACCAACGCTATAGAATTGTTTCAAATCACCAAAGCCTTGATTGTTCACCCACTCCAGTGTGAAAGAATTACTACCATAACCAGGAATTGGAATCAAGCCCGCCTCTATGTCACTAACATCTTCTTCCAACTCCCTGTACTGTTTCATCACATCTCCTACAGTCTTGCCAGGGATCGTGGCCGCAATCCTAAGCCATCGATCCGGGGTATCCTTATCGTATAAAGCAAGAGCATTCTCAAACAGCTTATTCTCTTCCAACGTCCAATTAGTTCCCTTGCTTTCCTGATACAACCAGTTAGAATTCTGCAGATACGAGGCTGGAGACTGAATTTCAATTTCCGGATTCATAGTTATAAAAAGTCAGACCGTACAACCAAGCACAATATCAGCTCTCTCTCTCTCTCTCTGTGGGAGTTCAAAGAGAGAGAAAACCAAGATAGGAAATGCAGGGAAGTGGAGGTCTTATGGCCAAAGAGGCACTAATTAAGAAGCATTTGGAAGGAATCTGAGTACCTTTTTCACATAAGCATAAGGTGAGGAATAGAGAATCTAGAAAAGACCCAACTTTCCAAAACCCAAGGAAAATTCGAGAACAGTGAGAAAACAAAGCAGATCTTATTTTTCTCAAAGATAAACCCTAGACCTCCACATCAGATCCAAAACCCCACAAAAGAAAAACAAAGGAAAGCAAGGCTTAGATCAAGTCTGTGTGATAAATTGGACAACTCGAAGCTTCACAAAGTGATACACAGAACTTCCAACCATAGAAAAAGAAATAAATAAAAGAAAGAAACTTGAAACTTGAACCAGAATCAAAAGGAAAAAACAAACAATACCCAGTTGATAAAAATAGGAGAAGAAGCAGAGAGAGAGAGAGCAGAGTGATTTCTTCAGAAATGAAGTGGTGGTTACTGGTTATAGTACCAGTGGCCAGTGGGAAAGATTTTGGCTTTTTTCGCTTGTGGGGTTATTTGCTTTTTTGCTTTTAGCTTGGGAGGCCAAAGCAAAACCGAGAGAGAGAGAGAGAGAGAGGTGAGAGTGTGAATGAAACGAATCCAAATATGTCAGCGTTTTTGTACTAGTTTGCAAGACAAGGATCTATGGAACAGGGATGAATGAAGAGACTAAAATAAGAGAGAGACAGAGATGGGTCAAAGCTGTTGAGTTGTGATTGGTTGAAATGGTACTTGTGGGGGCGTTGCGGCTTAACAAGAAGAGAGAGAGAGAGAGAGAGACCAAGCACTCCCAAGGTCTCAATCAAAATTTGTGGGACTTTTTGAGAAGGACAAGCTTTGATTGGCTAGCGTGCATTCGGGGCATTTTGGTTATTTAAATCAAAAAATGGGCAAAATGGTGTTGTTGAGTGTTGACGTTTAGCTTCATTTATGTCAAAATGCATGTCACTAACATCACCTCATAATTTTTTAATTATCATTAGTACTAGTATTTTGCATTAATTCTATAATTTAGGTTAAGATTCATTCAAGTTTGTTTTGGTAATTCTAATTAATGAAGCTTTTAAAAATCTATCTGTGGCAACTACAGTTTAAATTAAATTAAGTAGACCTACCTTGGTGCCAATGGTGTTGACGTTTAACTTCATTATGTCCCAATGGCAAACCAAAATTATTATTGATTTTTTATTCAAAATTCTCTAGAGTTTTAAAAATTCTATCCATGCAATTTTAAATTAATTAATTGAATTTTACCACGTTATTCAAAACTAGAATAGATAATTAGGAGGGAAAACAAAAATCTTTCTTCGTTGTGGATGATCTTTTTTTGTCTTTTAAATTATTCATTTTTTTAGATGGAAAATTTTAACCTATGAAGTCTTTTTCTGATAATAGCAAAGTTTATCCATATAATTTAAAATTAATCAATTGAATTTTACCATGTTGTTCAAAACTCTATAGATAATTAGGAGGGAAACCAAAAACCCCCCTTTATTGTGGATGATCTTTTTGTCTTTTAAATTATTCTTTTTTTAGAGGGAGAGTTTTAAATTAGAGAGAGAGAGAGACAGAGACTTTATCCATTTAGCTAACTTGAATCTACTTTAAATTATTATTCTTCAATCGTACAATAACACTATCCATTCTTTTTAGCCTATCTAAGAAGAGTCATATTATTCAATTTTTTTTTTTTGAATTTAACATTGTATTTGAATTCAATACTCTATTAAATAGGCGGTAGTTTTTCAAATATTTTAAATACAAAACAAGATTATTGTTATTATATCTATCATCACTTTTACAAATACCCAATACTCACTAATAGTATAAAATTTGATGTAAAATTCTAAGAGAGAATATAGGGGAGCTTTGTTAGATCATTCGGTTGCTCATAAAGTTGAGTAAAAAAGGTAGCAAAAATAATTCGAACACATTATTGAGAGAGGGCAAAGAAAAAGTTAAAAAGATAGGAAAGAAGTTTAAATTATTGATCCAAATGAGTTCAGACAGTTATGTTAAACATATTATTTTGTATAACTGTATTACAGTCTACAAAGCAAGATCTAAGCCAAAGCTAATGGGACTATGTCATAGTAAATTATTGTGGGCGTCCACAAAAAGTTAAAAAGTGAGGATATCCAAAGCAGCTATTTTATTCCTTCTCTCTCCCAAATTAAACAATTGCGAGTTGAAAATCTTAACCAATTGGAAAGCAACATTTAAATTACATAAATTGTAGGACTATTTCTTTTCACCTTTTTTATTCAAGCCGTCATCCACTTTATAAGTTACAATGATGAATCCTTCAATGATGAATCCCATAGCTTTGACAAATATTAGGGAATGATTTATCAAGTTGACAAGTTATAATCAGTCTTAGACTAAAAATGCAAATTATATCTTTTAAATTTGATTGAAATTTATTTTGGTCTCTTAACTTTACTTTCGTATAATTGAGTTTTTTTAAGTCTCAAATTTATTCAATTAAGGTTTTTCTTCCAATTTCATTAAAAATTTGTCATTAAATATACAGTTAACTAATGAAAAACAAAAATTAAAAATTCTCATGTTAAAAATTCATAAAATATTTTTATTAATTTTATAAATTTTTTCTTGTGAGAAAAATATTATTTTATAAATTTTTTTTTAATGAAATTGGATGGAATGTCTAAATTGAGTAAATTTAAAATCTAGAGAACTTAATTGAACGAAATTAAATTCAGAAAACTGAAATAAAGTTAATCAAACTTGAAGTGTGCAATTTAGCTTTTAACCTAAATATTAATTAAATAAAAATATTCTTATAACAAGAACTAGCCTCCTCACATGTGCTTTGCGCGTGTAATAAGATTTTCTTTTTTGTAGTGTCATAATTTTCATTTCTTAAAAAAAAAAAAATTGGATAAGTTTGTTTTGAAAACATGTATTAGCAGTAGAGTCTTATTTTGTAAATATTTCAAGTGGAATTGGAGACATACTTTTATCGAATTGTGTTTAAATTTTTCCTTATTAAACTTAAAATTTAAAGGTATTTCTGAACTATATAAAAATTTAATTTAAATAAAAAAATTCTCTTATAAATAATATAGATAAAATCACTATTATTTATATTCACTAATACTATTTTTACTATTTTTTTTTTCTTTTTTTTTTTATAAGTATTTTTACTGTTTCTTAATCACAAGCGCAACACACCATATTGATATTGACCATTATGTATGCTTTTACTATTTACCTTGTGGCATATAATCAATTAATTATGATGTTGGGACGGACGCTCAGAGTCAAAATTCTCTGTCAAAATGCATTAATGTGTTGTGCAGTGCTACATGCCTCAGTGTTGTACGGGTGAACATGCCCTCTAATTAATTCGGCCTTTTAATGCCCGACTAGTTCAAAACCCATTAATGGATCAACGGTTATTTCAGCTTTCGTGGTTTGTTTGTTTATTTGTTTGTTTTTTTTTTTTAATGATTAAGACGAGAGGTTTTGAATTTTAAGGGCATTCACAGCAGTGAAAGTAAAATTTTAGTTATTTAACTATATAAAAAGTCACTTTATTTATTTTACCTACACACATGCCACATCAGTGGATCTATTTTAGTTTTCAATACAATAAAATAATATATACATCACAATAAAATAATATATCCTACTGCTAAAAAAACAACCACAGCACCATCCACAACCACTCTACCATCAGTCACAGCCACAGCCACAGCCGCACCCACAACCACCACCACCACCACCACCAATAGTCCACAGGAGGAAAAAAAAAAAAAAAAAAAAAAACTTCAGCACCACAAAACAACCCACTCTACCATCACCCACACCCACAACCACCACCACCAGTCCACAGCAGGAAAAAAAAAAAAAAAAAAAACACACCAAACTCACAGCAGCCCACGCCGATACGACCCACCACCACCACCATCATCTCCACCGTGACTCCTAAAATACAGAAACCCAAGCGCCGAAACGCCGAAATACAGCAACCCAAACGCCCAAATCCAACTACCCCAATGCCCAAATCCACAACCACGTCGAAATACAGCAACCCCGATACCAACGCACACCGATCTCAACCCCGATACCAACGCACACCGGAGCACACAACCCAGCGATGGAGTGGAGACGAGGGAAGCCACTTTGATCCACGAGGCCGGAGGCGATCGACGACGTGGGTCTGAGGCGGATGGTGGCGTGGGTCTGAGGCGATTGGCGCTGGGCAAGGGCTTGGGTTGGCGGCGAGTGGAGGAAGGAGGAGAAAGAAAAAAAAATGGTGAAGGAGGAGAGGAGCAATGGGTAGAAATGGGGAAGGAGGAGAAAGAAAAAATAAATAAAATATGCTAATCCTAGTGTGAACGCAAAATAAAATAATATTTGTTTTTTTACCTGTGTGCTACAGTGCACATCTAAAGAGTGCACATCTATCTTTAGATGTGCACTGTAGCGGAGCAGCAAAAAATTTTGCTTATAGCTCCACTGCTGTGGGCTTATTTTGTGTGCAGTGGTGCTAAAAAATAGCAAGATAGCTATTTAGCACAACTGCTGTAAATGCTCTAAGGACCCTTTTTGGAAATGAGTAAACCTTCGGTCTAGATGTGGCGTAAATGAGCTAATTTACGCCACCAATACAATACTGCCACGTCAGTCTTGTATTGAAAGAGTAATACACTAGCACACACAATCCTATCTCAATTAAACTTAAAATCCTCCCTATATGATATTCAGACTTAAAGAACAACTCCAACGCCCAAACCCAGAGACAACTTCTTCCTCTCCTCTGAGCATCGGAGCCCCGCTACACACCTTGTCTCTAGAGCTGGCGCCACCGCACCTTGAAATTGCCATAATTGAGAGAAACAAAGTAAAAGGTCCATATAATTTTCAAGGCTGCACAGCTTGTCTCACCAAATTCAATGGCTCCCTAGGTTCACTTGATAAAAATTTTGAAACAAACATTCAATTTCTGGTATTTAAGAAGCAATTTGTTTTGCATATATGAAAAAAAAAAAATCCACAATCAGATTGATTTTAGGGTTTGAACCTACCACTTAAGAATCTAATCAAAACCCATGAAAATACCAAAAAAATATCAAAATCCATGCCAAATTAACAAAACCCATGCCAATATAAATAGATTGATATCCAAAAAATTATCCCAAACCCATCAAATCGCAAAATCCAAAGTTTGGGGAAATAGCAAATCATAAAAGAACACACCTTAGGTCAGGTGTGGCAGTGCCAGCTCCAGAGACGAGTTGTGCGGCGGTGCTAGCAATAGAGCTTCGGTGCTTAGAGGAGAGGAAGAGTTCATCTTTGGGTTTAGACGTTGGAGGAGTTGCTTCAGGTCTAAGACTCTGAATCGTATGGAGAGGATTTTCACTTTAATTGAGATGGAATTGTGTGTGCTAGTGTGTATTACTCTTTTCAATAAAGGGCTGATGTGATAGTGTTTAATTGGTGGCATAAATTAGCCCATTTACGCCACATTCGGACTGAAGGTTTACTCTTTGGAAATATATGTGGGTGATAGAGTGTATGTAAATATATGTAATGTTGTTTAAATATTAAAAATTGTTGTTTAAATAACGATAACAAATGGACCTTAAATGTGTCTATTAGATTCAAAAAATGTCAATCAATTAAATTATGAGAATTTTAACTCAATCTTTTGAGTCACATAATTTTAGGGGAAATTACAGTAAACCTACCCGTGGTTTAAAACTTAACACTTTGCCTACTTGAGGTTACTTTTGTTAAGGCTCTGTTACCCACCTCTGTTAAAAGGAAGGTTAAATATGTATTTTTGCACCATTTTTACATCTCTCTCCTCACAAAACATAAAACACATAAAAATTCAAGAGAAAACAAGATCAAAATGTGCCATTTCTTGGAACTTCAACTTGTATTTGAACTTATCATCTCAACCACAAACAAAGTAATTATACATCTGAAAGCATGATAAAGCCGTATGAGAAAAATTGGATAAAAATTAAAACTCCGAATCTAACTCAACAACATTCAAATAAATCAAACCAAATCTCCTACTCCTCATGTCCAAAAACTTGAAATCCAGAAAAGTTGAAAACCCATAAAAGTTCAAACAACAAAAATTGAAAACTCATAAAAGTTCAAAAACTAGAAACCCAAAACTGGCACTACAAATAGCATTAGAACCCACAACTGCCACTAGCACACCCACAGTCCACAACCACTGCACAAAAAGTTCCCCGATTTGCCTCGATTTCCCCCAAATTTTTCCGAGCAAAACAACACCCAATTGCTCGAACATGAGGTCGTCGATTTCACGGCAGTGATGGTGACCTCGATGGAGCAGCCGTTGAAGGATCAAGAGTCGTTGTTGGAGTGTAAGCAAAGGGATTTCTACAGCATTTTGGTGGCATTGACGAAGCGAGAAGAGAAATAGCAATGAGTTGAGTCACAGTAGAGGAAAGACGAGCTCATCACGAAGAATTGGCTGATGGGTTCGGAGGAAACTCAGTACAGCGTTGATGAGTTTTACCACCCACGGCGATGGTGACCTCGATTTCACGACGGTGAGACAATGCTTTTTGAATTTTAGCATGAGAGATGAGAGAGATATTTTCTTTGTGTGTTATAGAGACATTTTGTGCTTGGGTTATGGGGTTTAGTGTGTTACAGAGATATTAAAAAAGGTCCCAATGTAGACCATTTTTAATGGTTCATCATAAACAATCCTATCTTTCTTGCCTTCTTCCTTTCTTGATTATTTTTTAAAGGAATTTCAACAAATGACCAATAGTTTGCTTAGAGACATAAAACCCCATAACCCAAGCTCTTTCAAAAAAATTCAAACCCTAACTTTTCGAATCGTGTTATGTTATGTTTTGGTGGTAAAAGTTGTTTTTTAACAGAAAAGCCAAAGGTGGGTAACAGAGTCCTAACAGAAGTAACTTCAGGTGGGCAAAATATTAAGTTTTAAACCACAGGTAGACAAAGTGAAAACGGGCCAGACCACAAGTAAGTTTACTGTAATTTCCCCTAATTTTATTATTAAGAGAAACTATGTTGAATTTTTCTTCACGTTCAATTCATTATGGATCGTATAAAATTTCCAAATTAATAGTCTTTTTAATTTGCTAAGGAAAAATAATAGCTCAAACATAATATTTTTGCCGATTTATTATTATTATTATTATAGATAAATAAGATAAAATTTAAATCTATCACATTTTTTTATATGATTATTTTTTATCATTAAGCTAATACATCACTATTGTTTTTTTTTTTTTTTTAATAATAAGAGACTTTTAACATTTGAATTAATTAAAACCTATATTTATTATTATTTTTTTTAATAAATAAAGATATCTAGACATCTTCAAATATCTAACTATTCCCTTTGATATATGCAGTTCCCTTATCCTGCACACATGGGGTTATTACAGGGAGCAATCCCATGGAGGTGGTCATAAGATGCTGGCAAGAGATTTCAAAACCAGAATCTCATGAATATCATAAGGTTTTAGGAACCACTAAGCCAATCCTTGAGTTTATATTTATCAATCTTAATGGCACATTTTGTTGGACTGATCAGAATAACCACCCTTTCTGTATTTAATAATGTTCCTAGTCACATTAATTAATTATAAAGAAATGCAAAATGGGCTTTGCTAAAGCTAGGTTACACACACGCACATAGGGATCTCAGGGTCCAAATGAAATGGGGTAGCAAAAGTGGGATCTGTTGATTACTTTAAACCTAAAAGGAGATTTTTTCATGGTACTTGGGGCTAATGACTCAAAAGGTATATTAAGGTTGTCATTACTCATAAACAAAATGATAGATTAAAAAATTATAGGTTCGGTAGACAACACCGTGGACATCAATATTATACAATTCACAAACAACATTAAGGTATCAAGAAATAAATTGATACATTACAAAAATGGCTTCCTAAGTTGGTGTATTATTCACCCTCAAAAAAAAAAAAGTTGGTGTATTATTTTTTTTCATTCTCTTTTATCATCATGCAATTGACTAACGAATAAAGTATAGGTATACCATTACCACCATTACTTCTGTGGCTTCACTACTTTTTTTTTTTTTAGTAGAAATTTGTATGTAAATATTTAAATGTAATAGGGATTTGGGCTTGGTACAATACCCTAGGGTATTGCACTAGGTGCAATTACACCAGTCCCTCTCACATTAATTTTTACTATTTTTATTTTTTAACTTTAACTTTTTAACTTTTTCAATTTTTTTTATTCAATGGTTGAGATTGAAAGTTTCTTTTTTAAACTTTCAATCTCAACATGTATTACTATTGTATTAGGTGCAATACATTAGGTATTGCACCGGATCTCGATCCATGTAATAATGGTTGGTCCTATTTGTAGGCTGTAGCCTACATATATAGGTAGCTTCTGCTTTATCTTCATAAAAATATGAGCAAAAATGTTCTCTTTTTTTCTTTACTAATAGGAAAAATACAATCACAACTAACAACCAGAACCCTTTTCCACTAACTCATATGCTCCACTTACTGTTCCAAATTATTAAATACATCTTTGTTTGTCCCTTCTGTGAATCAATTTGGTGTTCAAGTTCTCTCTCTCTTAAACAAAGAACAGTCCACAGGTATACATGCTTTTATCCATAGGTAATCCTCAAGTGAAGCTGAAGCTATAGTGAACTTCTATTTTCTCGTTAATATCCTTATATTACAATTAGAATACTTAATCTATTTAAAATTTAAGGATATTCATTGTAAAATCATGTTATAATTTGAATTTGAACTAGTTACCACAACTACCATTATTAATCAGTTCTCTCAAATTTGACAATTAGAGATTAAATTCCAATCTCTTAAATACTCACAAGTCACAATTACCCATTTAAACTAAAATTTAAATTATTTGAAAGCTTCTGCAACTTCTGTTTCAATCATATCCTTTTCTAATGTTAAAATGTAATGGTTTCCCTTTTTTACCATCTTCCCAAATACTCAAAATAATTATTTTTTGGTCAAGAGATTTGAAACTCAATGTCAATTATGGTTTAAATCCATCATTACCTACTTGTTTTAAGGAAAAAAAAAAAAAACCCTACCATTTTCATTGAAAAAGATGAAAAAGTCAAATACATTGGTCAATGTCTTTATAAATATATAATATACTAATTAGTAATTATCATTTAAAAATTTTACATGATTGATATTTTTGGGGGGATTTGGGGAGGGTGTTTCATAACATTGTCAATGTTAGCATAGAAGTAAAAAAAAATACTAGCACATGCATTGTCAATGTTTATAAGCTCTTTCAGCAACATAAGGGTTATTTTGAATCACATTTTAACGTGTACATGCTTGTGGTCCACAATATATTTCTAAGTCCGTATAAGGCAAAAGTAACTTATTAATTGAAAAACTTTGGGAAGGGCCTGTCATTCAATTGATAGACTTCAATCACAACTGTCAAGAAGTTATTCAAATAATGGTTAAAGACTTGAAAGCATGAATTAGTTTAAGAGAATTTGATATAAAAATTTCTATAATGTATGCAAATTTGAGGGCAAGAATTCAATCTTGGAGTAATTACTATGAATATTTATTTAGTACTTCGAGATAATAGGTTTTATAGGTAAACTTCATGATGAGATCATTTATGTGAAAGGAATGGACATTGAATAAATATTGGAGTAGTGGACTTTTAAAAAGTATATGTTTCATAAAAATGTAGAACAAATTTAATTATTACTTAATTATTAAGAGAATATAGAAAATACTTAATTGAAGAATTGCAAATCAAAAAGCACCTTAAATAAACTATAATAGTCATTAACAAACTAGAAATTTAAAAGACAACCCATTATTTTGAGTTGAGTTGAACCTATCATTCTTTTGTAGAAGTAGATATCATTTAAAATTATGTCTCACTAAAACTTTCCACTTGTTTCCTCCAGTTATAAGTCAATTTTTAAGATAATCATTCTCCATTTTTTTAATATTTTAACATATTTCAAATTAATTTTCATTTAATTTAACAAAAGCTAGCCATAGATCTATGTATTATGACCACGCTCTAATCATTTGTAAGGAAACGCCCAAAATATCGTACAAAATTTTCTTATTTCAAATTGTATAGAAGTTTAAGTGCAACAATTTACATTTTAGTTCCACACGTGTCAAATAAAAACTTTTTTTTTTTTTTTTATACTCAGAGGGGAGGGGGAAATAAGAAAATTTCTTTCACGTTTTTTAGTGATCCTAACATTACTTGATTGAACTGCCGTAAGCAGTTTTAGTACTGGCATGTGGTGTTGAGTTCCATTTTTTCCCTCTCATCTGAGTATCAAAAAAAAAAAAAAAAAACATTAGTCCCACATCGATTGTGGTGACGTGTGTTTGTGGGCTCATATACTGCTCCACGGTACAAACTGTCGGATGCAGTTTTTGTCTTGGCGTGTGGTGTTGAGTTCCATTTTCTCCCTCCCCTCATCTAAAAAAAAAAAAAACCCCTTAGTCCCACATCGATTGTGGTGATGTGTGTTTGTGGGCTCAAATACGTACTGGCGTGTGGTGTTGAGTGTCAAATAAAAACTTAAGAAAATAAAAAACTAAAAGAGTGACAAAAGAGAATACTTTTTATGTGTAGTGGAGCAAAAGATCCAACCACTAAATTATGAATGTTTGAACTTTGGTGCTTTTGTAATTAATTTATTGTTGTTGTTTATTATTTGCTTTGTTATTGAGACTCTAATTATTAATAATGTAATTTTAGGCTAAGAGTTTTATAAATCAACTAGATGGTAACTTAGTATTTTATAATGTTTAAAAAAAAAATTTGTTTAACAAATAAGGGTATTCAGATTTCTTCGAATATCTGATTATTCTCTCAGGTGAATGCAATTATTTCGTTCTACACACACCACGTAACTAAATAAGGAATAAATCTCTTAGAGGTGGCTCCAAGATGTTTCAAATGCACGAGACACTAGGATTCAAACCCCTCCACCTAATTTTTGAATTATTAAAAAAATATAGTAATGCAATGTTATGGGTAATATTCATTTGGATTGGGGATAAGCACTATGTCCAATAGGGTAAACCCTACTAATCTTTTATTTCTGGAGGGCGGTGCCCCATTGGTCCTGCCTCCTTTTCGATCCACCCTTGAATTCATGAATAATAATATACATACATATATTTTTTTCTTAATCTGGAAAATTTAATGTCTCCCACTCAGACCTCTGAAAGGGTTTACTCTAAGCATAGTGTTTGTTGGAAATGACAATGACTACATATTAAACAAAGCAGAGAGGATTCCATAAACAAATTAAACAAAGATTCTTCTCCTAATTTCCATAAACAATGGCAATTGATTATACTTGGTCATGTTAATAAGCTTGTTTCTCTCTGTATGTTCTTCTTCTTCTTTATTATGAGCAAAATAAAATAATCTTCCGACTACTGAGGATGTCCATTACTGCATTAGCTCATCTGAGTGGCAGTGCAACTTGCAAAGCCATATATATAGTATATGCTGCTGCTCCCAAGAAAATAGTAATACTATATATATTCCCTACCCAATTCCAGGTAAGTGTGGTAATGCATGTGGGGCTCCCGGCTAAAAGGAGGGCACTTGGCACTGCGGGGTTGTCAATGTGCCATATACTTTTGACTGCCTGAGAAAATTTCATTTTAAGGTTATTGATTTTGTGGCTTGTGAATATGCTAGGCAGGATTAATTAGTATGAGGGTCTTTTGAATTAGATAGCAGGATGTAATGAGATCATAGTAGGGTTATTATATCGATCCTACCACCATTGTGGGGGTGTGGTTTTGATGGTAGGAGTTCTCATATTGCTTCACAAGATATTTGGTAAGAGTTGAGTGGTTCGAGTAGTGACACTTCAACAAATGTGTTGTACTCACGATGATAGCCTTATCAAGTTAGTGGTACATGTATATAGTATTACTCATTATCGTCATGTGGTGTGGGGTCGATGAATCTACATCAGAAACTTTTTTGTATTCAAGAATCCCATCATTTAGATTTTGATTCTATTATTCTACCCTAATTCTATTTAAATATATATATATATATATATATATATATATATAAATCCGAACTTTCATTGAACTGTCTTTCTTTTGAGCATCTAAGAGAGGACCTGGGAGGAAGGAGTGATTACAACCGACATAACTATTGGGAGAATTAATTAAGTTAGCTAGAGTTTAATTGGGTAGGACTACTCCATTTGCCTCTCTTTTAACTCATTCAAAAGTACTGATAGAAAACAACTTGCTTAGCTCTAAAGCACAACTTGTTTTTAGATATAGACATGCCAGCAACCATCCTCATTAGCACTGTTAAGGGCATCCATACACATCTTTGTGTCTCTTTCCACAATGATGGTTAGAATTTTCCTCATTAGCTAAATGAAGATGCCAAACAATATCAACTGCTTCTGTCGACAGACTATCACACAAATGACTTTTGTCCCAAGCTTTAAGAATTTCAATATTTTCATTTCCACCTTAAAAAAAAAAAAAAAAATTCAATATTTTCATTTCTGGCAACCACAACTAAAGAAGTGAAATTAATTATCCAAAAAATAAAGAACTAAAGAAGTGGAATTCTGTGAAACAGCTGCATCAAACCGGGCATCGCCACTGAGGCTGAGCTTGAAAAATGTGCTTGTCTTCCTGTGTTAGCTCTAAGACAACATACTGCACGAAGCTTGAAGTCCCAAGGCGTTTATGATTTTTGCAATATTGACCTCTTGAACTCTAATAATTATAGATCCTAAAGCTATATTTTTCGTTTAACGATTTTAAGATTGTAGTATATTAAGATTAGGAAAATTGCACTAACCTTCCCTGAGGTTTATTCAAGTAACACTGACCTCCCACCTAGTATTAGATTGTACACTAACCTCCCTTAATTTCAAAATAGTATGGTAAAATACATTTATGCTTTCAGCATCACTTTTTAATTGAAATTCTTATTTTACACTCACTTAAAATTTGTGAAGTTTCCCATTTTATCCTCCACTCACTCGAACCTTCTTTCTGTTCCCATTTTTTTTTTTCTCCTTCTTTTCTAACGTGAAATAAATTCAGCCCTATGATTATTGAATATGTAAAGTAAAGAGCTCCGCATGAGTAAGTAATTATTGAACAAAGCACTTGTTAATTATTGACCATAAGGACTTTTAGAAGCTAATGATGATTCATGTGTCAATTTTCTAATTAGTGGTATTCTTGCTTGAGTTTTGACTCCATATGTAACTATGGTGAAGTCGTAAATGTGGAGCTAGCAATGGATCGCGCTATAAGTTCATTATAGTTGTCATATCATCAATTATGGTCTTGACTTGAGGCCATCTTGCTTGGTAAAGGTGATTCGAAAGCTTCTTTCACGTGTAGGCAGTAGGGTTCGAAAGTTTCGTTTAACTTGCTCTAAGAAATTATTTTCTAATTAATTGTTTAATTTCCCTTAGTAGTTATATAATGGTGTTAAGGTGTAGGGGAGGAGAGTGTAATTTATTTTGAAAATAAGGGAGGTTAGTGTACAATCTAAAACTAGGAGGGAGATCAATGTAATTTAAGGCTGTGTTTGGCACTATGTAAAATGTTTTTTGAGTGTAAAATATTTTCAAGTGAAAATATTTTATGTAAAGAAAAACATTTTTTGTTGTTTGATTGCATTGTGGAAATTATGCAGGAAAATTATTTCTTGTTTTTAGTCTTACATGTAAAAAACCTATTTTTAGAAAAGGTAAACACAAGCCACTAGCCACCACCACCAACCACCCAAAATCCATATAAGGAAGAGGAAAAAAACCACCACCACTACTTCGTTGCCATCAAAACACCACCATTCACATCACCACCACAACAACAAAATCAAAAATCAAAGAAACTGAAAATCAAACACAAAAAATAAGTCGGGGGGGGGGGGGGGGGCGGGGGGGTTTGGTTTGAGTTAGAGAGAAAAAGTGAGATGAGAAGAAGACCACCATGGAGTGGTGTTACCTGGGGTTTGCTGTGGAGGAGCCATGAAAGCTCCACCTTGCTGGATAGAAGAGAAGAAGAGAGGGAAGGTAAGACCGATCCAGATCGAGAATGTCGTGAGTGAGAGTGGAAGAGAGGGTGTGGTTCTTGAGTGAAGGCACTAGATCGGTGACATGTAGTGTTTGATCTGGCCTTGGTTGGTCAGAGGGAAAGAGAGAGAAATAGAGAGACATGAGAAAGAGAGATGAAAGAGAGGAGGAGGTTACTTTCATTGGTGGACACAAGGGATGGTAGACAGAGCGTGTAGAGGGACGGCGGTTGAAGTGATGGAGGAAGCTTTCGATGTTCTCTCTCTCTTCGGGTTGCTGGAGTTGTGAGGGAGATGGAAATTGATTAGAGGTAAAATGAACATGTAAAACATTTTACACTCCAAAAGGCTATATTTTAAGGTCAAATGAAATATATTTTCAGTTTGACCGAATTTTCATGTATATCCAAACACCCTCAAGGGTGTAAAATGTTTTTCCAATTTTATTTACACCCGAAACAAACGTAGCCTAAGTAAACCTCAGAAGAGGTTAATGCAATTTTTCCTATTAAGATCTTATGATCGGAAATGGGATTTCAACTTTAAGAACTATTCTCCTGAACACCTATCACAAATGACACGAAAGGTCTCGATTCCAAAGTATTATTGCTATCAATTATAATGATTCAATTTGTGTTGGTTCAGTTAATGGCTTTGATTAAATTAACAAAAAAGAAAAAAAAAAAGAAAAGAAAAAAGAAGGCACAAGCAAGATCCATTGGAACTTTATAATAAGATAACAATTAGACATGCAAATTCCAATAAATACACTTCCATTAGCAAAAAAGAAAAAAACATTTGTATTTCAACAACTAAAATGCTCGCACAAATTTATTCAAACAAAGCTTGAGCAAACATTTTTATTCACTCAAGAAACAATTAAATCTTATGTCTCGGTTGTTTATTAGAACTATTTAAGTCTTTCCTCCAGTTGCCTCTGTCTCTCCCACCCTCTTTTTCCAGGTGGTGCTTTCTCTACAAGTATGGTTATAAATATATTCTGTGTGGCTCAGCATTTAGGAAGATCACTTGGAGGAGGTAGAAGTGACTCATTAGGTCCTTTTCCATTGTCCACTACAAATGCCATCTTAAGACCCCATGTTGTGTGCACTTCCAAATGACAATGCATGAACCAAACTCCTACAATTGCACAATAGTCAGAAGTCAATTAGGAACCTTCTTCAAAAAAAATAAGTCTAATCACACAAAACTTTTCACAATGTTTTCAAAATCACAGTTTACCATTTCAGCAATTGTGATAATGGTTGTTTTTTTACACACCAATCACAAAAGGTTATGTTAGCAGCTATGAAAAATGTGATATCCCTATACTTATTTGAAAAAAATTATCAAGAAGCCAAGTATAGACTAGTGAGAATGAAATTGAAGAATTATTTAGGAGCCAAATTTAAAAGCTGGGGGTCTTAGTCAATGTGGATGGACCTATAAACATTACCTGGATTATCTGCTAGAAATCTGATTGCAACCCATCCACCAGTCGGCACACCAATTGTGTTCCTCTCAACAGGATCAACAAGGTTGAAACTTTTGGGATCTGTCTTTGGATTATAATTCCCTAGCCCCCTACCAACAGCAAAGAAATTATACCCATGTAAATGGACTGGATGGTTCTCAGGGGCAATGATTCCAGTGTCTTGCAGAACAAGTTCAACTGTAGAATTGTAAGACAGCTTATAAGCCTTTGTCCCATTATTGGTCTGTAAAACTGATGGTGGAGTACCCGTATAGTTAAAAACATGTGGTGGCTGGCCAGGAAAATCAGTAGTGAAAACACCACTAATGTTGAAGAAATGTGCTTGAAGTAAAGCAGTGGTTGGCATAACAAATGTGACATTGTTAACAGCAGCCACTGCCCGGCTTCCATTACCGGCTTTGCAAGTAGCACAAGGGTTGATTCCTAGTCCGACAGTGAACAAAAGTTTATGATCAACCTTCAATGGGACCTTAGCGGGGTATTTTTTCGAATTAAGGCTTCGGAGAGAGGTTATGAATTTGTTTGCAACTGCTGTAGCATTTTGTGGGGGTGGAATAGTAAGAGTTGTGGCGGAATTAGCAAGTGTGCCTGAATAGTGCAATGTGGCAGTCGCGGTTGCATTATCAACAGTAATATTTGGAGAGTCCATGAATGGTGAGGCAGCTACTAAGTATTTTCCAGAATTTTGATTAGCAGTTACTAGGACATTGGTGGTTTGGCCAGGGGCAATCACAATTGTGTCAAGCTTGACTGGTTTTACATAGGTAGCATCTACTTCTACTATTGTGAGTGTATGCCCAGCTATTTTGAAGAAGAGCTCTTCATTGAGCGCAGCGTTGATTATGCGTAGCAAGTAGGTGTTACCACTTTGTACTGGCAATGTGAACCCACCTGCACACGATTGAGATAAGTTACCAAACATCTCTGTACAAATAATTTTTGCTTTATATAACTTAGCATAAAAGTTTTTATGTGATTTGCTGGGTATATTTCTTAAGAAGTACCTTCTGAGGAACAATTTGTGACTGACCCTGGATGGCCATTAATTGTATGAGCATCCGAGACATTTGGAGCTAGTCCGGACTGGAGAGCTTCGTTGATCACGGCTTCAGTGTCTGATTTCCACCATTCAGCTGCAATTCATATGAAAGAATAAAATTGCTTAGGAGTTTGCATTTGAATTACAGTAGGATAGTAAAAATAATTGTATCCAAGTTAACCAGAACGTGTTACAAGCAGAGAGAGAATATGGGTAGCATTATATTTGTAGGGGGTAAATCATATTAATTTGGTTTTAGTTCTTCAAATTTAAAAAGTTAGGATTTTTGTTTTTGAATTTTAAAAATGAAACATTTTTGTTTCCCTATCAATGAAGTCAATTCAATTTTCTTATAAAAAAAAAAGTCAATTCAATTTTGGTTTCTAAATATTGGTTTGGTTCAATTTTCATCTTTAAAATATGAGATTAGCTCAATTTTGCCCCTAAAAATATCCAAAATTGTCTTGTGCACCCACTTTATGAATCAAGACTCTCACAAACATTTGGGCCTATACTATTAGCCCACATCCTTGTTAATGATCCGCTCCATGAAACTGGTACACAAAATACTTTCTCAAAGAATAGAAAGCTCAACCTTCCATTAATTACATTTCAAATAAAAAGGAAAGAAGGTTGACTGACCAACCTACACCAAATTTCAAAAGAAAAAAAAAATGTTATTCTCACCTAATACGACAACGACTTCCTTGTCTGGTTTAGGGAATGGGTATGGGACACCACGCTTAGGCAAGATGACTAAGGCACCGTGGACGGTTGACCTTAGCCACAGAATATGTGCATGCCAAAGGAGTGTTCCCCGTTGGCCGGTGAGGGTGAAATTGTACACATAGCTCTGCCCTGTTGGGATTGGGCATTGAGTTATGTATGCTGGCCCATCTGCCCAACCTGTTCGGAGTTGCCTAACTCCATGCCTACCAAATCATTAAGAAAACAAAGTTATTAACTTTTAAGGTGCAACATGTTTATATAACAAGTTTCTTCGACTTGTTGAGATGATAAATTGTGATTAATGTAACATAATTTTTATATGGATCCATCACAGGCACTATTTTTATCCTCTTACAGCTGTGAACAAAATCTGTAAAATTTGTTGTGTTTGTATGGATGACTGATTATCTTATTTAAATATTTTATATATGCATGTTGAATATAAAGGTTGAGTAATTTATAGTGTTGAAGTGGATGATTTGGTAGTTTTACCAGTGGATGGAGACATTATATGAGACATGGTTGACGACCTTCACAAGCACTGTATCGTCTTCCCTGGCATAAAGTGTGGGTCCTGGAAACTTCCCATTCACGGTGACAATGGGCTTGGTTGAACAGAGTCTGGTAGTATTTCTCAGCACCACCTTTATACGTTACCCAGAGGTCAAAATCAACATGTTAGACTCTAAAACTGGAAAGCAATATTGAAAAGTACTCAATTGTCTTAATGAGTTTGTTAAGAGATTACTATTCATGCACAGTGGTCTCGTAACAACTAGAGGGTGTAATATCTATGTACTTCATTTTTTTTTTTTTCCTTCTTTTTTAGGTGGTAGGATTGTTCAACTGATGATAGACTTTTGCTTTCAGATTAAATGAAATATGATTGGTTTATGATTTTGATATTTTATATCCTCGCAAATCATTTTTATTAGAAGAAAAAATGATTTAAACAGATGAAACTGCTTGAGAAGTATAAATTAAAAGATTTAATTAATTATACTAAGTATAATTCTATAAGCAATTATTATGGAGCTCTAAAATTCAAATCGTGGCAAGTCTTAGTCTAATCATTATATTTCCAAAAGTTGAGAAAAAGCTTAAATCACATGACTTGACTTCATGGGAAAAAATGAGTCTCTTGTGATGATCTCTGACACTTTTAGTGTCAGCTTTTTATGTGAAATTAAAGTTAGAGTGATGTTACAGATATGATAAAATTAATTAACTACATAAACTTTGCAAATTAATATGTTACTAATCACCAAAAAAAGATGATTTAAACATTTAATAATTATGTAATTGAAGTGAAACTATTATATCACGTTAATTTGTAAATCATTTATAGTTAAAATTAATGATAACTTTAACATATTCTTTAAAGTTAAAAGGTCGGTAGCATGAATGCTTGAGTGACTGCACTCAAAATACTTCATACAATACTGTATTTGGTACTTAATTTCATAATGCAAAAATTTTAATGGGAGAAAAGAAAGAGAATGAGAAAAATTATAATATTTGGTACAAAATTGCATAATGCAAAATTTTAATGTGGGGAAAGAGAGAGAATAAGATAAATGAACAATCAGTGAAGGAAAATTCTCAATATACATTCATGGGCAGACTAGGTCTGGCATGGCTTGAGCTCCAACACAAACTTCATAGCTCCATACAATGGCAATTATAGTAAGAATGAGGAAAGAAAGAATTAATGTATACTTACATTAAACTTGTAGTTGCGAACTCTGCATTGGACCAAAACTGGAAAAATGCACACCACAAGAACTAAAGCTCGAACCCAGCCAGAATTCATTTCTTGCTCTTTGATCTTTTCTCAATATCTCACTTTAGTTCTTGTCCTTACCTTTTGTTTTTCTTAGCTAGTTGCAGTCATTAAAGACTGGCCAACGCACTCTTATAGTGAAATACAGAAACTTTGCTCCAATGTCGTTTTTCCTAGGTTAGGTGGACTACGGGATTCTTGATTAACAAGATAGAAAACGAAGGCTTCCCTCGATAACTTGCATGCTACATAAAGGTGTTAAGCTTCTCGTGCCATTCTCACCTGATTAATTAAAAACCTTATTATAGTAATTAAATTAAATCAGGTTTCATATGTTACTTTATATTTTATACTCGCCTCAGTTGCACTTCACTTGGAAACCAGGTTAACAATCATTGCTTTGATACAATATGTGGTAACTAACCTATTCAATCACTAGATATTTATTCCACAATGAAATAATGTAAGTCATTAAACCTAAAGATATAGCGTATAACCCAATTTTTATTAATAAGTTAAAGAAGGCAGAACTAACTTTTTGATAAGTACGTACATTTATGCCTAGCTTAATTACCATTCATAAATCACCATATAACTTTTTAAGTGGTTTCTTAATCAACCCAGCTAGTGGCTCCAGTGAAATCCATTGAAGTTTTACAATACATAGCCTGCTTTTACATATGACTAGACTAAAAAAGTATGACATAATTTTTTTTTCAATGATATAATTTATATTTTCAACCTATAAAATTCACTTCATGATTATATATGAAATTTTTTTGAAATTACTTGTAAAGGTATATAGGTAGTCCCACTTAGAATAATTCCAAGAGTAACAAATAATAAGTTTATAACTATAAGATAAAGTTTAGAGAGATACTAGGTTCACAACATTTTCATAACAAATTATAGGTGATTAGTTGTTATTAATTCTAATTTGAACCTGCCACTGAAATTACTTTTCTATCCCACCAATAACAACCCATAACAAGGTTGATTCTTGAGTATGTAATTTTAGAACAAGATTTTTTATTTTCAAATATCTCATAATCACGCTCCATGATGCGGATGTCTCACAAAACCTTTCCCACAAGCCTATGAGAGGTCCGTTCCAAGGAACAGGTATAAGAGATATCTCCTCCTGTCGGTCTTCAAACTAGTGTCATTTTCGGTACATGTAATTTTCAAAAGGGGTACGCATCATGGTACCTTGTAGAAGGGGAGTTCAGTAGAGGTTGATGCTTTTTTTCTCTTTTGGTATGCTTCACATACACAATATTTAATAGTTGAGAAATGCCTTTCAGGTGATGTATCAGATAGCAGCCCAACCTGAAGGTCATTATGTTTTGTTTGAAAGACAAGATTAAACAAACGGTGGGTAAGTACCAACTCATCAGCTAGCACCTTCCTCTTTGCTTGTTTTCATGTTATGTTCCTCTTTCTTTACCTAGAGGTATTTGTGGTGAAAAAGATAGTGTAATTTTTTGTTCAATTAATTAGTCTTTAAAAAAAGATTGAAAAAAAAAAGGTTGATTAAGTACCACCACCTTACTCTGCTTGTCCTTTTTGCATATTACAATATTACATTCTCACCTTTCTCTATCCTAGATAGCTCTTTATGGTTGAAATTATCATTTTCTGTTGTGCAAATGATCATATTTATCTCTTTAAAAGACAAAAAAGTTGATGGCAGAAATGTACTTTTAAACTTGTTAGTCACTGCATCAAAGATTTGAGAACAAAAAAACAATTTTATTGTGTTATGTTATGAATTGGATTATCTGGTCAGAGGTAGATTTCGTTTATTTTGCGTAAATTCAGCTCAACCCAAGAAATTGGCCCTACACAATACACATGCAATACACATGGTTCTCTTTTTTCTTTTTCTTTTTTGTTTTTTCAATTTGTTATTTTCTCCTTTTGTTATTTTATTTCTTTAAAATAATTAAAAAGATAACTTTATATCCCTTTGTACGGAATTAATCCTCACAAGAATCTTGTGAAATATAATCGACAACTCCATGAATTTGTGAATTGAAAAAGTAAAAAAAAAAAAAAGAAAGATTTCCTTATAAATAAATAAGGGTTCCTTATTGGGAAGGGAGTAAAAGTTGCGTCATACATAATTTCTTTGTCACTTAAATAACAGGTGAACAGTCCTTTTTAACCCTTTTATTTTAAATACTTTTATACTTATTAAAGAAGAAAAAGAAAAAGAAAAAGAGTCTTCATCAAGTTATAAGTACATTTGAAATTGTTAAGAAACTTCTATTCTAGGTGAAATCTGTTTACTATATAGTTCTAAGAAGTTTAAATTACTATTTACATTTTTATTATTAAAAAAATTAAACATTATAAAATTATAAAATATTTTAATCATCTTTGTATATTTTTTATAATTTAATAGTTATAAGTACATTTAAAAAGATAAGTTTACTAGGTTTTTTTTTTTTTTTCCTTAAATTATTTTCCCCTCATATCTTGAATGCCTGAGATTCTGCTTCATGCCACAAGATAAGAGCAAATGAACATAGCAAGTACGAAGCACGCACGTCCATTGCAACCTATCCAAAACAAATCTTTAGATTTAGATTGGTAGCGACTTCTTTCTTAGTCTTAGAAGGCAAGCAAGAAGGATTAATGCTATAGTCTAAAAATGTTCACAACTCTTAAGGTTATAAATTATTATTAATTTTTACCACCAAAAAAAAATTTATTATTGATTTTCACGTGTGTTCATTATTAATGTCATTTTACTTGTCATCTTAAGGGTTTTTTTTTATAAAAAATTTTAAAAAATAGTGAAAAAGTTGTGCGAAAAGCTAAAACTAAAATTGATAAACATAAATTTTAGGTTGCATTTGAACCTGATGATTTTTTTTTTTTATTGTTAATGAGAGTGTCTAGTTCCTTGAAAACTTAACTATTTTTTTTGGGTGCGTGTAATCTCATTGTCCTACCCACTACATAATTACAGGAAAAATCTCTCAAGGACAGGTGACCATAAGTTCTTTGAAAACTTATCTATTTTCTAGTGGTTTCTACTAGAAACTTTCTAGCTCTTAGATGCCACCTCAGGGCACCGCCAAACCAAAATTGACATTACTTTGACGGGTTGTAGAGTCTAGACTTGTATCTAAGCAATGATGCATTTAAAGGGTTGGCTTGAATTGCGTGCATGCACAATTATAACATGATAAGAAAAGAGTTCCTTATTGGGAAGGGAGTAAAAGTTCCGTCATACATAATTTCTTTGTCACTTAAATGCCAGGTGAACAGGCCTTTTTAACCTTTTTATTTTAAACACTTTTATACTTATTAAAGAAGAAAAAGAAAAAGAGTCTTCATCAAGTTATAAGTACATTTGAAATTGTTAAGAAACTTCTATTCTAGGTGAAATCTGTTTACTATATAGTTCTAAGAAGTTTAAATTACTATTTACATTTTTATTATTAAAAAAATTAAAAATTATAAAATATTTTAATCATCTTTGTATATTTTTTATAATTTAATAGTTATAAGTACATTTAAAAAGATCAGTTTACTAGGTTTTTTTTTTTTTTTTTTTTTTTTTTTTTTTTTTTTTTTTTTTTTTCTTAAATTATTTTCCCCTCATATCTTGAATGCCTGAGATTCTGCTTCATGCCACAAAATAAGAGCAAATGAACATAGTAAGTACGAAGCATGCACGTCCATTGCAACCTATCCAAAACAAATCTTTAGATTTAGATTGGTAGCGACTTCTTTCTTAGCCTTAGAAGGCAAGCAAGAAGGATTAATGCTATAGTCTAAAAATGTTCATAACTCTTTGTTGATGCCCATTTTTTGCAAATTTGTACCCAAAGACCCATAAAGAAGAAAGCCTAGTGAGAAAGCAAGGCCCAATGATCTAACAAGGCCCAACTCTCTAAAGAAAGGGACAAGTCATAAACATTGGCCTGCCGGAGATGCAATCCACACCAGAAAAGGCCAAAAAGCGCACGGCAGGATATGCGCACCCATTTTCAGACCTCGGCAAACGAATGAAACATCAAGAAGGTAAAGCATGCGTACGACCCAGGCATCACCAGCCTATACCCAGCCACTATGGGAAAGGGTGAGGTCATGGGAGAGGGCACGGTCTGGCGGTGGGGAGAGGAGTGGAAACCCATTCTTGCGTCTCTTGCTCAAGCTCTTTTGGTGGGCACAGTCCTGCTGGGATGACATGCCACCCAAAAGAGGTAAGGCTGGGTAAGAACCACTGGGTGCATGCCATGAGAGACCGAGAGAGAGAGGACACACTGGACGAGTAGAAAAGGAACCGTCGTTGTTTGAAAGCCACAGGTCAATGGTGGTAGTCAGAACCATTGACTCGGTAAGTGGTTGGCAATAGGTTCCTATACCAGACAAAGGCCATTAAAGGGCTAGAATAGTAAAATCGGTCACGGGAGGCTCTATATAAGAGACCCGTAGCTGTGTACATGGGGGGAGGAAAGAATTCGAAAGAAAAAACAGAGAGGGAGGAAAAAACAGGGGAATTGAAAAAAAGAGAAAACAAAGAGAAGAAAACAAAAGAAAAGAAAGAAAGAAAGGAAAAAAGAAAAGAAAGGCAAGAATTCTAAGAAAGAAAACAGAGAGAAAAGATAAAACAAAAGAACAGAGGAGGAAGAAGGAAAACAGAGTGTTTTATGGCAGGCATGCACCCAAATGGGTTAACCCCCTCTCTCCCTCAATAGCCTTGTCCTCCATTGGAGGGAAATACGACTTATACTCGGGCACATACCATTTGGGGCTGATCTCTCAAAGCAATTAATTTCTCCTTTGAAGTTATTTGCGTTGAGGGAGCAGTTTTCCCTTCCTTGGTTAGAGTCCCGCGGTGATATTTGGTGTGGCAGACTCATTCTTTTTACTCTACTAATCCCGCTCTAATCTTTTGTTTAAGTGTTATTCTTTCAAAACGAGGCCTTTTAAGTTATTTATCTTGTTTATTGCGACAGAAATAGTGACTGCATTTTCTTTACGTTTTCTATATATTGTCTGCCTGCCATAATCTCTTAACAATGACTCTGCCTGCTGTGAGCTTATAAATAGACTTTAGCAAACGTGGTGTGGCTTGTGCACAAGCTAGGCCAAGGAAGTGGAAAAAATGTTTCTGCAGCAAAAAACGAAGAGTGGTCATCCACATTGTAGAAACTTTTATTGCATGGCAGACGGCTTTACTGCACGACAGACAGCTTTAAAGCACGATAGACAGTTCTAAAGAACAGCAGACAGCTCTATTGCACAGCAGGAGACTTTACGGCAGGAAGCTTTACTGCAAAACAGAAAGCTTTTTTTTTTTTGCACAGAAGATAGCTTCATCGCATAGCAGAAAGTGTTGCTGCACAGCAGAAAAGTCAAATCTGTGGCAGAAATCAGAGAAAAGTTCATTCTGCGGCAGAAACGTCAATCCTGCGGCAGAAACTGGAGAAAAGTCTTCTACGGCAGAAACAGAGGATAACTTGGACTCAACGTTTGCGCACAAGCCGGGCCAAGGTGTGTTTCAATTGGGCCGGTCCCGACTCCTCACCCAGAAACAACTCGGGCCTAGTGCGGCAAGAATTTGCCCAATACCCCAATCCAGGCCCACCCCCTTACACTCTTAAGGTTATAAATTATTATTAATTTTTACCACCAAAAAAAAAAATATTATTGATTTTCACGTGTGTTCATAATCATTATTAATGTCATTTTACTTGTCATCTTAAGGGTTTTTTTTTTTTTAAAAATAAAAAATTAAAAAAAAAAAACGTTGAAAAAGTTGTGCGAAAAGCTAAAACTAAAATTGATAAACATAAATTTTAGGTTGCATTTGAACCTAATGATTTTTTTTTTTATTGTTATGAGAGTGTCTAGTTCCTTCAAAACTTAACCATTTTTTTGGGTGCGTGTAATCTCATTGTCCTACCCACTACATAATTACAGGAAAAATCTATCAAGGACAGGTGACCATAAGTTCTTTGAAAACTTAACTATTTTCTAGTGGTTTCTACTGGAAACTTTCTAGCTCTTAGATGCCACCTCAGGGCACCGGCAAACCAAAATTTACATTACTTTGACGGGTTGTAGAGTGTAGACTTGTATCTAAGCAATGATGCATTTAAAGGGTTGGCTTGAATTGCGTCCATGCACAATTATAACTTTCACGACTAATGCTAAAATGAAAAGGATTCAAGAACACTACTTTGTAAGTTTATAGTTAAATACTTGAATATATAATCACATAAACAAAAAGAATAAGCCTACGATGTTCTTCCCAAAAATAATAATAAGAAGAAATAAATAAATAAATAACCGATGTATTCTTGGAGATTTGGAGATCTTCTTGAGCTTACCGCCTAATTTAAATTTGTTAAATCAAGCGCTTATCCATTGCACCAAAAACTATAGTTGATGATAAGAGCACAACTTTATCTTCTTAAAGGGTGGTTGCTTAATACCAACAGGCCAATAGAGACTCGGCCCAACCTAGCCTCCCCGTCTAGCAGGCCCAACAATCCCCAACACCATGCAGCAGGGAAGTTGAACCCATGACCTAACTTTGATACCAATTGTTAGGATTAAATGCTTTCTACTGCACTAAAAGCTATAGCTGATTAAAAAGGTGCAAATTTATTCTCTCAAGGGGTAGTAGCTCAGCACCAACGGGCCAACTATACTCGATCTAACCTGACCTCCTTTTCTGACAGGATTGCTGGACTTAGCCCACTAGGCTCCTCCCAACAAAATTTCTTTTGAAAGTAAAGTTACATTGCCTGATTTTTCCTCTCTTCAAACAAGAAAAACACCAGTTACCTTCATATATTTCTTAGCTGCCTTGCAAATTTCTCTTTACAAGTTGCATTAGACTTCATGGTTTGGAGTAGCAGTTACAAACTAATGTCTTTCTCCCCCTGCTTAGTTTCTTTGAGCAGGCCACGGTGGAGACTCAATTAGATCGAATTAAAGGCTTGGTGAATCCACAAGCAGTTCCAGATGAAATTAGGTGCAAGGTGTGCCAACCATGCGGAAAGGTCTGGCAACAACACGGTTTATTACCTTTGTTTTTGGGTTACCAAATTAAGTGTCTTTAGGAAAGTTGATTTTCATTGCCTTTCTTTGTTTAAAAAATAAGTCATATAAAAATGCAGGTATAGCTAAAAACTAGTGATGATTTTAAAAATTAAAACTAAAATGCATGGATTTCTTAGATTTTTTTTTTTTTAAATCATCACTATTTTAAATACAGTCATAGATTCATAAATTAAAACCATCTCTACCGGGAGGGAGTACTGAAAAGAATACTATGTTAAAACTATATTTGAAATAACAAACAAATTACAAATGCATGTTGTTCTATAAAGGGGTTTTTGTCATTTTCAAATAGTAATACACTTGAACTAAAAGTGAATCTATACAATGATAGAAGAAATATTTCGAGACACATGCATCAGTAATCAGAAATGGAAGCAAATCGATATCCCTTGGCACCCCTCCACGCATAACATGCAATTCGAGTCTCTTAAAACCCTGCAGCCACAAGTCAAAATTCAATAATAAAAAAATGATCAATCGATTAAGCAACTGCAAAATGTATGAAGACTATTCAGCGGGTCCATATAGAAAGTAACTTGGCAGAATCACACACATGGTTTACACACAATATCAAGCCATTTGATGTGACACATTTTAACAATCCCTCACTAAAAAAATTACTAATTAACAGTCTATTTTTACTTATAATATTCATAATGCATTTAAGAAATCTTTATCCTTCTTCTCAAAAAAAAAAAAAAAGAAAAAGAAATCTTTATCCTCAGCTACACCAATTCTCCAACACAACACTATTGGAAAAAAAAAAATCAAAACAATTAATTCACTTATAAGTAGACCTAACATAATTGCACCCCACCCAAACCCAAAGAACAATAACTCAACCTGGAATAAAAATAAGTTAACTTGCAATTAGACTCGTTTTTTTGAGCCAGGTCAAGTCAACCTGGTTGATTTGTAATTCGACTCATTTTTTAAAATGTTTCTTGATAAAAAAAAAAAAAAAGGAATTCAAATTTGTTTTATAACTTCATACTTTCATTGTTTGGTTTATTTTTAGGTAAATTTATATAATATATAATCGGGTTGAGTTCAAGTTACACGTAGTGTAACTCTAAGGAATGTTACACCACTCAATATTTTTTAATTGGATGCGAATATTGACAAATCTATCGTTAGATTACATTATTTTCGTATATTCTTCATGCTTACAAAATTTCGAGGTGGTCAAAGATTAATTGCTATGTCATCAATCAATTGTTAAAATTCTAATTTTTGTAGTTTAAAATAATGCATAAAAGATGAGTTTATAGATCAAATGGTAAATAGCATCCGATTGATATGAAAATTGGCATGCATGTTAAGAACATATAGAATATGTAATTCAACAGTTGGATTTTCAAAATATTAATTCAATAACAAGTTATTGGGTGGTGTAACATTGCTTAAAGTTACACCATGTGTAACTTGAACCCAACCCTATATAATCATAGTTATAATAATCGTATTTTCATAGTATACTTAAGTTAGATTAAAATTTTGTATCGTAAATGAAGTGACTGACAAAGCTACTCTCCTACTTGAGTAGCTATTTGCAAGTATGAGGATTTGATGGATCTACAACTAACGTTGAGTCGATTAAGGTGCAGTTCATATTAAATATTTATTTATTTTAATTAGTAATATAATTTTATTTTTATTTTACATGCAATCGGTACAAGAGCACTTGAAGACTGACCACTTGAAATGGTCTATTATATCAAGTTTTTTTTCTAGTGAATTTTGTGTGTGTTATTTTATGGTTATAATATTGTTAGTGTACTTTGAATTTGAATTGTGTAAACTTTAAATATATAAATTTTAATTGGTTTGTTTGAGTTTTTATGGTGAGTTTGAATTCAAGTATTGGATTTGTTAAATAATTGTGCCTTTTCCAATCCAAGTTTGGTGGTTAGAAGCTTAGATTTTTTATTTATTTATTTATTATTATTATTTTTTTTATGGTGAGTTTGAATTCAAGTATTGGAATTTGCATACACTACATGATTATATAAAGGAATCATTGGGAGCAGACTTAAGATGCTAGCTAGAAGTTTCTAGTACTTAGATGCCACCGCTGAAATGAAATTGACACTACCTTTAGGAACTGTAGCTAACCAATGATGTATTTAAGTAGTAGGGATAGAGTTAGGATTTCAAGTTAATGGGGTCAGAGTATAAGAGAAAAAATAATAATGAAATTGAAAATGAGCATTCATTTTTACATTAACAAATTATCAACAAAAATAAAAACACAAAATCTTTGTTTCATAATACATTACAATGTAATCATCTAGTAACAAAGATAAAGATACAAAGCATCATTATTTCTTATAATATTACAGCATTTGTATAAGCATGTGCAAAAATTATTATTTATTTTAGCATAAGAACATACTTAAAAAAAAAAAAAATTCACTTTTCAAAGCACCTTACATTAGATTATTTACTTTACATTACACTTCATTAAAATATTATTTTCTTATTAATTTTTTTATTATTATTATCCCAAATTATATCTTTCTTCCTCAACCAAAAGCCACTGCCCTGATTCAAAAGAATTACTAAAATATTCATTTGCATACCTACAATAACTTTACATAGTTACTGTTGCATAAATTTATTTTTGCACAATGATACTGTGGGTGAGAAAGCCCAACGCCATATGTTGGGCCTCAGATACGACTCTCTGTCCGAAGAGGATAAAAGTGTCGATGCTTTACCATTTTTGGTGGTGCAATCCATGAGGGACAGACGCGCCGTCCGAAGACAACCTAGTTGGGCCGAAGGGATCTTTCCCAAAGGAGCTACCCAGAACTTAAACGAGTAGATATGCTGAAGAGCTCCGTGCCAGGGCTAAGCTTCGGGCATGTCCAAAGGCGTAGCTGTCATGAAGTATCTTACCAATAAAACTGCCACCGCCACATTTAATGCACTGCAACAACTTTCCTGGCCGCATTTATGTGGAGAAGACACCTGAACAGTGCATCTTCACCCACCACCACTCACTGTGGGTTAAAGCAAACGGCTGATGTGACTAGTACTCAAGTGGGCGCCTAGATAGAGGACAAGTGTGCGGTGAAGATGGGGTAAGGGTGTATATATATAAAGGAAGCAATTCCCCCAGAGGGGGGGGGGGGAGAAAAAATTGTATTCACGAAGTTTTTATATACTGATTCTCTTTGGACCAAAGAGTTTTCCCTATTGAAAAAGCCTGTCTCAATCCTTTTTTCTTTTAGATGGTTTTTGCTTGTATGAACCGTTGCTAAATCCGCTACTAGCCCAGTTGTTCAACCCATTCTCTATAAATTTATTGTTGGGAACTTATTGGGCTGACCATACAAGGAGTTGGTATCAGGCCCAACAAATTTGGACCCTACAGATACATAGATTGATGTGGGTATATTTTGGAATTGATTGGGAAAATTTGGGGCCTAATGTTATTTAAAATTGTAAGGGGTCAAGATTTTTAGAAGAGAAGGCCTAAATATAAAAGAACAAAGTTTAGTTACAAAATTGATTATAGTTTAAAGTTATAATCTTACTCAATATCTTTTTATAGAAGGTAAATTTTGACAAATCTACTATTAGATTACATTTTCTTCTTATATCCTCTATACTTGAAAAATTTCTAGAAAATTAAAAATAAATAGTTATGTTATCAATAAATTGTTTAAATTGCAAGTTTTTGTAGTTAAAAATTATGCATAAAATATAATCTCATAGATCATAGAGTAAATAATATCCAATTGACATAAAATTTAACATGTGTATTAAGAGTATAAAGAACATGTAACACATCGATTAGATTTTCGAAATATGTAATTATGTTAATGATATTGAGTAAGGTTGCAGTTTTAAGTTACAACAAATTTTGTAACTAAATTTTGTCTAATATAAACTTGTAGAGAATATAAATTTTTTTTTTCTTTTTTTCTTCCTCTGCGCCCCTGGCACCGTTCCATTTTAAGGTTTGGCTTGAATTGCGTGCATCCACAATTATGACATTCAGTACCTGTACGTTTATATATAGGTGAAATGTTGAATACTTGAATAAGATCATCAAAAAAAAAATGAATAAGCTTATTGATTTTTATTTCTGGAAAATGCTAATGAGTGTCCTCAGGGCACTGGTTAATAATTCATTTTAAAAAAGTTTTTATACCACTTTTATGGAAAATGAAAGAAACTGTCAAAATATTAATTATTTTTTTTTTCATTTCCCATAAAAATTTTCTTTAAATGAATTATTAACCAGTGCTCTAAGAGCACTCGTTAACATTTCTCTTTATTTTTATTTTGGGTAGAAGAATAAGCTTGTTGATGCATTCTTGAAGAGCATTCTTGGAGACGAGGGGATCTTCAAGAATGCATACTACGTGGGATCAACACAAATCTTGTTACTAATCACAAATTTGAACTAGGCCAACACACTGTTGAGGCATTCAATAATGTGACAAATTGGTCACACAGTTACTTGGTCAATGCCTACTTGGGATTGGGAAGACACTGGACAATTGCTGGGTCTCTATTATTTATGTGCTTTTTGTTGTGAAAATATTATCTCATGTAACTTAAACTCGGATATGGTTTCAATTTTTTAAATGTTAATCTATATGTTGATATTTTTCTTCCAGGAAATAATCATTACCTTTCATTTCTTGCACTTGCAGGGTATGACATTGTTGACACACTACTGGCTTCTGTTAATGGTCTAAAGCCACCTTGAGTGCTTGTTTAGAATTTAAAGACAAATAAATGTAGGACTTTTTTAGAAAGAAGAACTCTTCGTACTTACAAATTTCTTTTGAAAGTGTTGAAAGTTACTTTGCCTATTTTTTCTCCCTTCGAACAAGAAAAACACTTGTTACAGCTATAAACTAATGTCTTTCTTCGTCAGCTTATAATCCGTTTGGATTGAGGGAGAAGGAGAGGGAGTAGAGTAAAATAAAGTAGATTTGACCTAAAATTAGTTTATTTTTAGCCAACTCTACTCCACTCCCCTCCAATCCCCCTCCCTCCCCTCTCAATCCAAACAAGCCCTTAGTTTCTTTCACAAGGCCATTATGTAGACTCAATTAGATCTAATTAAAGACTAGGTGAATCCACAAGCAATTCCAGATTAAATTAGGTGAAAGGAGTGCCAATTTGCGAAAAGGCTCAGCAAAAACATAGTTCATCATCGTTGTTTTTAGGATAACATATTGAGTGTCTTTATTAGGATAGTTAATTTTTATTGCCTTTTGTTTAAGATATAAATTAGAAAAAATACAGCTATAGGCCTATGGCTAAGGAAATAGTGATGCTTTAAAAAAATTAAACCTAAAATAAATTATCCAAATTCCTGAACAGAGGTTACACCGGTTATGTTAGTGCTTTAAGTGTAGGCTACTAAAACCAAATCACATTGATTTCTGACATTTCGTCTCATCTTGGAACAATGCTAAGATCACAAAAAATTATACAATAGAAGTGTGGTGGGCCTTTTTGCAATATTGGGCTGAGCTGCCTCCTGCCGTACTGGGCCCAAGTGTTCTGAGTAAGGGAGTTGAGACCGGTCCAACTGCAATACACTTTGGTCTGGCTTATGCACAAACTATGCCTCATCTGCCAAGAACTTCGTTCAGACGCCCATGGCAGGCAGAGCTACTTCAGATGAGTCACGGCAAGCAGACATGATAATAATAATAATAAAAGAAGGTGCTTTTGCCTTTCGACAAAATGAATAAATAATCCCCAATTAAAATAATAATCACAATGATAAGAAACACTTTGTAAAGAAAAATGTAGAGATAAATAAAAAAGACCCGAGTTTTCGAAAGAAAAAGAAAGGTCAATCTGCTGTGCCAAGTTACATCACAGGACCAAGACCAAGGAGGAAACCTTTTTTCCTCAATGTGAATAATCTCCCAGGGAAAATCCTACCGTTGAAATTAATTACTTCGAGGGAAATGGACCTGAATGACTTGTGCCCAAAAGAATCTCCTTACTTTTGGTAGAAAGTAGGACTTTCAAAGGGAGAGAGGGGATCAACCTATTGGTGTATGCCTGCCATTCTAACTCTCTGTTTTTCTTTCCTTTTTTTCTAATTTCCCTTTATTTTTATCTTTCTTTTTCTCTTCTTTTCTCAATACTTGTTTCCTGTTTCGTGGTTTTTCTTAGAGGTTCCTATTACCATGTTCGTCATGCCTCCTGTGCATGGCAAGGATCCTTTATATAATGCCTGCCATGACTGGATTTTACTATTTTAGCTTTTAACTATCTTTGTCTGGTCTGGGTGTCCTTGCCGACCACCTACTGGCTTTATCAGTCGTTCAGCCATCACCACCTACCTGTGTTGGTTGTGCCACTTCCCATTACCAGACAAAGAATGCTATTTTGTTTGTTTGTCTGTCGTGACCCTCCAACATGTTACGGTGTAGGTATTCTCTCTCTATCCCTCATGGCATGCACCTAGTGATTCCAACTCATCCTTGTTTCTTTTGGGCGGCATGTCATCCCAGCAGGACATTTCCCCCAAAAGAGCCTGAGCATGAACCCCAGAATAGGTTTTCCTCTTTCCCCACTGCCAAACCATGCCCTCTTACCTCTGACCCGTAACCTCACCGTGTCCTGTATTGTTTAGGTACAAGCTGGTGATGTCTAGGCCTTGTGCATGCTTCACTTCTATGTATGTCCAAAATTTGCCTGCTGCTCATATGTTCGCCTTGATCTGGAGGCTCATTTGCACAATCTGTCGTCCGCCCTTGACTTCTTATGGCGTGAGCTGTTTTTTTATTTCCCATTCTTTTATGGCTTGCTCCCATAGGGGCTGGGCTTTATTTGATGATGGGCTTTTCCTTCTTTCAGCCTACCCTTTTAATCCTTTCTGCGATTTTGTTACCTTTTCCTGCTGTTCCATTCTGCCATTCCTACTGTGATGTTATTTGACCCTAGCCTACTAGGCCTTTTTGCACTTGCTGCTCATTCTTTTCTCAATGACTCAATATGGTCATTTGGGCTTTGCATTACATTGGTCGTGGGCTCTTTTGTCCCATTTATTTCCTCCTGGGCATTCTTGGCCCATTTGCTTTCCTTGGGCTTCCTTGGCTCTTTTCCTAACTCTGTGTTCCCATGGTCTTTTACTAACTCCTTTGTGCTTCCCCGGCCCAATTACCTCATCCTTCATCCTTGGTGCTCATGAGCTTGCCATCAACCCCTTACTTTCTTTGCTCGCAATACTTCGGGCTTGTTATGGTCCATTCTCACTTTACTACGTCATATACTGCCTATGGGTTTGGTACTTCTCTCTCTCCGGGCTCATTTAGGCCCATTTGCTTCCTCAAGGCCATTTGTTTATTTCATGAGCCTGTGATCCATTATTCCTGCCGCTTAGGCTTAATGGTTTTTCTTTTCACTTATTAATTCTTTTCTGCCCATGTTGCTGGGCTTTTTCTTTCTACTAGGCTTCCCAAAATGAGCATCAACAAGAAGTCATGTAATTTTTTGTGATCTTAGCATTTTTTTTCTTATCTTGCTCTTTACTAATACTATACCAACACAATGAAAATATTATATGCAAACTACCTCAAATCCTAAAAAGCATTAGCCCTAAATTGAGAACCTTAAATCCTAGATGGTAAAACATAAAACCCTAGATTCTAAAGCATAAAACCCTAAATCTTAAACTTAAAGCCCTAATCCCAATCCTTAAATCATAAAACCAATGCTACAAATACTGTTTCAAAAGCTATTTCAATTTGTCCTCTAGAATGAAATGTTTCGGTACTGGTCTTTTTTGGCATACTGTTTCAGGACGTTTTGGGACTACTATAATATAAAATAATAGTGTGTATGTGTGTGTGTGTGTGTGTGTCTATATATATATATATATATATATATATATAAGAGAGAGAGAGAGAGAGAGAGAGAGAGAGAGAGAGAGAGAGAGAGAGATGGGTTCAAGTTACACCTTTTTTGTATCGTCGATTTCTAATAGATCCAACGGTTGAAAAAGTAGCATTAAATGATTAAGGATTTCCACCTTATTTATCTAATTAATAACATATTTTCTCTATCCTCATTTACTACTTTCCATAGACCTTGTTGGGTATTGTTTAACTGTGTCCCTTTCTTCCTTAAAAAAAAAAAAAAATAATAATAATAATAATAATAATAATTTTGCAAGCTTAGTAATGAAAATTATTTTTATTATAGAACACACTTTTGACACTCTGCTACCTTCTCTCATTGATTGACACTCCACAAGATCTGATGCTTTCTTTATATATATACTCTTCTCGTCCTACTCCCTTCTTCATTTTATTTTTTAATCTCAAATCCGCCCTGTCTTCAACCGTAACAGCTTTAAATGAACCCATAGATGTATATATAGTGAATGGATTGATGAATGTGAGCAGGTCAACAACCTTGAAGATGATGGTGTATAGGAAGTCATTAAGATGTTAATAAAGCTGTTTCTCTGTTGGAAGAGAAAGAGCAAACCAAAAAGTATGTAGCTATTGTGTTTGGGTGTCTTGAGAGGACCTTGTTGGTGAGGTCTCCATATTTCTGAATTCGATATAGGACTTCTCCATGTACAGTAAGTTTGTAATACTTTAGACGACAATTTGGTAAATATATGGATCTTGTAACTTAATCGGGTTGTTTGATGATAAAGCCCTAATCGGGTAAAAGATTAAAAATAAATAAATAAATAAATAAAGGAAGGAAGAAAGGGACACAGTTAAACAACACCCAATGAGGACTATGGAAAGTAGTAAATGAGGATAGAGAAAATCTGATATTAATTACGTAAATAATGTGGAAAGCAATAATCATTTAATGCTATTTTTTCAACCGTTGGATTTATTAGAAATTTACGGTACAAAAAAGGTGTAGCTCTTAAGGAGTTATATATATATATATATATATTACTATTATATAAATTATAAAATAATGAATTTAATTTTTTTTATATAAAAAAATTCAAATAAAGGGAGTAGAGTTTATTATGAAAAAACAATTAATTATGATTTTTTTTTAATAAAACCAATATTTTTGGTAATTATAAACAAAGGACCACCTTCCAAGAGAGTTCCTTTACTCTTTTTATTTCCAAGCCCACGAGAAATTATTAGGTTCACCAGGAGGACTACTGACATGGTCCTCCCTAACCTCCAAACTAATAAAATACCGTTATTTATGCAAATGTGACATCACTTATTAGTTTTTATTTTTTATTCCCAATGCTGATTAAGAAGCTCACTCATGTATTTGCATAGATGATGTTATCTCATTGGTTGGGAGGACCACGTCAGCAATCCTCCTAGTGGACTTAATAATTTCTCCAAGCCCACCCACGTGAAACAATTGACTTTCTCACCTACTTAATTTATATTCTTTTGTCATAACTTCTCATCTAAACCTTTATTCTTCTTCCTCATCTCTTCTAAGTTCTAACCATGTCTCTATGTCTTCTCATCTTCTTCTTCCTTCTCTCTCTCTCTCTCTCTCTCTCTCTCTATATATATATATATATATATGCAGTAGTTAGAGCTTAGGAAATGTTAAGATTTAGTTTTTTCCCTTTGTTTTAAATGAAGATGAAGGTCAAAGAGCATACCAACTGGATCTTGAATTTTGGCCAGTATTGATTGAAATTGGTTGAAACTCACAAAACGTCCCAGAATGGGCCAAAATTCTATCTGAAGTGGAACGAAGGGGTTACCATTCCGATTTGTATGCCGATTTAAGAGTTTCCGGCTGTTCCGGCCAAAACAAAACGGATTTCATAACATTGCATAAAACATCATAAACCCTAGACCATGAACCCTAAACCTAGATTGTAAAGCATAAATGATAAAACCCTAAACCTTAAAACTCAAAACCCTAATCCCAATCCCCATATCATTAAAAAGCATAAACTCTGGACTTGGACCTAAACCATAGATTGTAAAGCATAAAACCCTAAACCTTAAACTCAAAACCCTAATCCCATTCTCCAAATACCAAAAATCATAAACTCTAGACCCATAACACTAGTAAAGCATATAACCTAGGAGTGTCAATTCTTGTTTGCATGTCAGGTTCGTGTCTTTTAAACTCATCAATATTCAACTATATGAGTTGACACTAACCAAACATGTTTATTAAACAGGTCATGATTTCCTGTTTAATAAACAGGTTAGTTGTGTCAACTTGTTTGTCATATTTTATCAAAGAGAAAAAATACAAAGTTTAGTATTAATTCAATTGATTTGAATTATGAAAAATCAAACAAATATTTTTTTTCTTAATCTAAAATTCAAAACTAACAAAGTAACTGCATCAAAAATAATCATTCAAAACCAAAACATATCTCGATATTACAAATAATCAATCACAACATGTCAAACAAAATAAACCACAACAACTAATGTTCCCAGCAATCAATTTAAGAATAATAGATATAGGCAAAAGTAAAAGAAGACAACAATGATGCGATGGTGGCAAAGAGTTCAAAGATGAAAGTAAAGACAATTGGTGATTAGGGTTTCGAGTGATAGAGAGAAGTGAAGAACGAGGGCGACGACGACTTGGTGCCGCAATGACAGCAGGGTGATGGTGGCTAAGAAAATAAGGTGAGGTGCGATGAGATTGAGGTTTGAGAGTGAGAGGCAGTCATGGGGCTTGGGAGAATGCAACTAGAAAAGAAAATGAATTTATATACCTAGGGTTTTGTAGGGTATACTGATAAAATGACATTTAGTTAAATAAGTCAAACGGGTTTCCTGAGTTGGACACGAATGCGACACATTTATTAATGGGTCAATTGTGTCTTCTTGAAGGAAAATTATTGTGTACTCCCGGAGTACCATAAATGCGTACTCCATCCTCTCACATGAATGGTGGGTCCCACCATGAATTTAATTAGTGGGACCCACCATTCATGTGAGAGGAGGGAGTACGCATTTATGGTACTTCGGGAGTACCTAATAATTTTCCCTTCTTGAATATTGCATTAATTCATTAAGCCTCAACCCATAACATGTTAATTTTGTCGTGTTAGATTTTGCCATTAAAACCCATTAAAGAACAATTAAATTGAAAATCTATCCTTAATAAAACTGTAATTTTACTTAGACCTCATGACAATCTTAGATTCATAATTGCATAAAAGAAACTAAAACTATCTCCGCTGAGAGAGTGTATTGAAAAGAATACTATGTTAAAACTAAAGATTGTTGAACTTTAAAATCTCCAAAGCAAGGTTAAATCGGCATTAATAAAAACTATGGCTGCATGAACACTTCAACCCTTCAGATTTCCCAAAGCTTTCTTAAATCCAAACATTCAGCCCACTTTGTGGGTCCACAAGCCACAAACACAAGTTAGGGGGCTTAGTTCAGTAAAAACAAATAAAGGTAGGGGTAATTTTGGTTATCAATGTTTAAACATTCAAACAAGGAATTTATTCCCGCTCAACCATTCTCTCAGTCTCACACAAATCCCAAAACCCTAGCTCTGAAATCTTTTCTTAGAAGATTTCTCTCGCTCTGAGATAAACACTCTTCGATTGCCATCTTGTTCCGAAATAAATGCTCTCAGATTGTTATCTCGCTCTGAGATAAATGTTTTCCACGATAAACACTTAGATTGGCATCTCGCTTCGAGATAAACGCTCTTTGATTGCCATATCACTTCGAGATATATGCTCTTAGATTGTTATCTCACTTCGAGATAAACGCTCTTAGATTGGCATCTTGCTCCAAGATAAACGCTCTCCAATTCGCATCTCATCATCCTGAAGGTATATTTTGTAACAGTCCTTTGCCATTGTTTCCATATTTCTTCAAATTCTATTGAAGGAATTGATTTTTTGGGGGGGGGGGGATTTTTTTTTTCTGTGTGTTTTCTAGGCTAGGAGGTTTTGGTTATAGTGTTGATTTTTAGGAAAAAGAACTAGGAAACACGAGTACGGATTCAAGTTCGGGTGCGGTGCGGCGACACGGCAATTTCTGAAAAAATAGGATACGGTGTGGCGGGATACATGGTTGTCAAAGTCCTAATCTAGATCCTACGATTTTACGATCCTACTTGCCCAAAACGATCCGAATCTTTCAAGGATCTTTGCGATTATTCAAGATCGATAGGATTGTACAATTCTGACGATCCCAAAGCTCAGTTGGACCCAAATGAAAAATAACATCCCAATAAACCAAGTTTTGCTATTTTAATGTAGAGAGATAGAGTATCAGCTGGATCCAAATGAAAAATAACATCCCAGTAGAGTGTCACATTTTTAGGTTTTTGGCTTCTTTAAATGATGCTTACAAATGGATATAGTGATGTGTGGTAATTATACCAAATGGATGCAAATTATGAATGAATGTATAATTTATGTGATTATTTAACATACCAATGTGTTTTTTTTTTTGTTATTTTCTAAAATAATATAGGATCTTACAATCCAATATCCGATCCTACAATCCACGATCTTAGCTATCTCCCACGATACTACATAGGATCCCGATTTTGACAACCTTGGCGAGATACATTTATTAATAAATTAATAAATATATTTTTTATTTATATTTTCTATATATTGGTAGGCATTTTTTTTTTCATATAATAGTAAACATATATCAATTTAAGAGAATTAGTAGACAATAAAGTGAGAGATGGAGGGAGTATACGGGAGAGCTAGACTGCTCGAGCCGTGGGTTAGAGAGAGAGAGAGGATATAGAGAGAACGAGAGAGACTTTGAGATGATTTTAGGATTATTTCTTTAAAGTAGGTTGTCAAAACGGTGTGTTTTGATGAAATATTTTACATTTTTTTAAAACAATTATTTCAGCCCAATCAAATCAATTCAGGGCCTGTTTCGGCCCGTTTCAAACCAAATCAGAAATTAAAAAAAAAAAAAAAAAATTTGCCACGAATGCGCGTGCAACTGCATCCATGGCCACATAGCGTGTCCATGCATATCCGACTCAGGTGCTTCGGCTCAATTAGCGCACCCGTGCTTCCTAGAAAAAGAATTTGATTTAGAAAGAAAATAAATGAATTAAATGGGTAATTTTTTTTAGGGTTTTTCTTACTGGGAAATATGAACGAATGAGTTGAATAGGATTTTTCCTTTCTAGGTTTTTAATTTTAAAGAATGAATTGAAAATTTTAGTTTTAGGGGATTTTTTTTTTTTTTTTTTTTTTTTTTTTTGTGTTTTCTAGGTTTTTGCAATAGGAGGTTTTGGTTATACTATTGAATTTTCAGAAAAATTATTTGATTTGAAAAGAAAATGGATGAATTAAAGGGGTTTTTTATTATAGGGTTTTTCTTTCTGAGAAAGACAAATGAATGAGTTGTCTTTCAAGGTTTTCTGGTTTAGGTTAGGTCAATTCTAAATTATTTGGTGCTAAATATCCTGTAGTGCTTTTAGATATTGGGCTAGCTCTTTGTTAATAGAATCCTCACTTGCTTTTATATCATTGTAGATATATTCCTATATGTTCTCTACTTGTGTTTTTTTTGGGTATGTAGATGTTAAGCAAAAATATGTAGATCCTATTGTCCCTATCATCTTTTGTTAGAAATATTTTATTTCCAAATTTTAAATGAATGATTGGAATGTATTTCTAGGTTTATAATATAGGATCTCTTTTTGCCAATTTGCTAAAATTTATTTACAGAATTCCTCTTTTAAGAGTTAAAAATACTATCTTCTTTTTTTTTTTCTTTTTTTTTTCCCTTGCTTTATGTTGGTGTACCAAAATTTTTGGTAGACTATGTTTTGTACTTGATGAAGATTGCAAAATAATGATGAAAATAAAAGTTCCTATACTTAGAAAATTTTCATATGCTTCTATCTTTCCCTCAAAAAAATCCCTCGTTCTATTTTTCCCTTACTATCACTGTTACCATCACCGTCACCATCATAGTCACAATCAACACAATCCTCAGAATCACAGAATGGAAGAGCCAGGATACTTCGTTTATAGCATAACACAAGAGTAAAGGGGTCTGAGTGTGAGTGTGAGTCTGACTTACTAATTTGGTGATGGTGGTGCATGGAGTCGCGAACGAACTTAGAATAGGAAATCAGAGAATACCACGTTTCAACATGGACTTATATTGGAGAGCTGATTGGCAAAGGAGTCGATAAAGGACCTCGAACAATAAAGCATCAGACAGATGTCACATACAACCGTTACACAAAATATTACCTTTCTAAGTGCATCACATCAATTTTTATCAAAATAAAAATATTGCAACACATTAACTAGTTGTGATAAGATTGTGTTTGCTTAAACTAACTGGTCTAAAACTTATGACCTCTCACGAGTTTTATGTCACTAACTACTAACTAATGTCCATGTCAATCTTCCCCAATTTCAAGCTCTTCAAAACCTTACAGCTTAATTGATGATATGCAAAATAATGAAGAAAATCAAAGTTCCTATACTTTAGAAACTTATCATATTGATGGGGAGCGTAAGTGGCAACCCATTTTGAAGACTTATTAGAGGCGAAAAGCTAGTTCTAATGCTCAAGCCTTAATTTGGGATGTTTTGGATGATGGGACGCTCTCGTGGGACCTTGCTTAGTCTTATTTTATTGTTTAGTTGCTGCTGGATCAGTTTTAATTAAGTTCTATTAGAATAAGGGCAATTTGGTAATTTCTAGAAATCTAGAAAGGGCTATCCTTGGCCGTACCAAAGGCCCATAAGTCTTATTTTATGTTTACGTATTGTTAAGTCTTTTATTTAATTATTATTATTATTTCTATTCGTTCTAGCAATAGGTTATTTAGAGTCCAAGTCCTACTAGGAAAAGGATAACTATAGCCTCTATATAAAGGCTCTTTTGTAGTCATATTATTTAAGAATATTTTGATTAATAAAATTCAACAGTTTATTTTAAGCTTTTGTTTGTGTGATGCAAACTTCTCCAAGGTGTGATGCTAAGGAACCCTAGGTGTGATGCTTAGGAAGACTAGGAGTGATTGCCTAGTGTTTTATTTATGTTATTTTCTATTTATCCCCTGTTTTAGCCCCAAACGGCCGTCAATATTCATTCTTTTCTAACCTAAACTCTTAAACATCAATCCTTATTCAAGAATTCATCAACAAAACCTAGTATAGTGCTGAATTTCTTAATAGTCCTGCATCAAATTGGTATCAGAGCTTAAATTAGCACCATGACAACTAGGAGCGGTCAACCTTATAGAGGAAACATGTTTGATCAGTAGAGGCAAGTCTTATTGTATTCCATGTTGACAAAGTTGATGCTTTAGAAGCGATAGTTGGAAAGTTGTAAGTTGCTGTCTTTCACAATAGTGAAATTACAGCCGATAAGTCTGTTGCATCAAGCAGTGGTGTCAAGGATAAGGAGAAGCCCTCAGAGGAGAAATCTGGATAGCAAGGAGAAGATCTTACCTCACCTTCTCATGTTAAAGCTGAAGGTAGGACTGCCTTCGAAGGGCCTCACCCTACACTTTGGGAATTGGCATAAAAGCTGATGAAACAAAATTATCACGAGAGACATGAGTATCATGATGAGGCTGGAGATATAACAAAGAAAGTTTGTGTAGAAGTACCAGATTTTAAGGGAAGAATTGATCCCTAAGTATTTTCAGACTGGCTTGCTTCTTTAGAAAGATATTTTGACTGGTACGACATGTCCGATGAGAGGAAGGTCAGATTTGCTGTTATGAAACTTATTGGACAAGCTCAGATCTAGTGGATAAGAGTAGAGTATGATCGCCGATGCACTAGGCAGCCTCAAATTGTTAAGTGGGATGACATAAAGCACACACTAAAACAAAAGTACTTGCCTTGTGATTATGAGGATGAACTCTTCGAACAATTGACTACTCTTAGACAAGGGAATATGTCAATAGTTGAATACATGAATAAATTTGAGGAGTTGAAAATTCGGTGTAGGGGAGTCGAAGATCCACGATAGACTTTTGCCCGATTTAAGTCAGGGTTAAGGGCTGACATTCATAGCCAAATGATTACCCAGCGAACTTACACAGTTGATGAAGCATTCCAATTGGCGCTGAAGATTGAGAAGCATTTAAAGCAACCCTTTACTAGAAGATTTCCTTCCCAAGCCGGGGAGACACCTTTAAGGAAAACTAACCTTAGGGCACCTATTATGCAGCCCAACTACAAAGCAAATGTTGATATTGGTGATTGGAGGAAAGTAGGTAAGGAGCACTGTTTTAAGTGTGGGGAAAAGGGACACATGGCATGACAATGCCCAAAGAGGAATTTATATGTTGATGTTGAGGCTCAAGAGGCACCTATTGGGGAAAATGGAGAGGGTAATGACTCGGGCAACGAAATTAAATCCTTGAATGTTGATGATCTTGAAGAAGTGGAAGAAGATACATCCCTTCTTTCGGTTGTTAGGCATATCCTTGCTGCACTCAAGCAAGAGGAGGATTGAAAGCGTACTTCAATATTTCAGACCATAGTACGTTGTGGGACTGAAGCTCGGATGCTTATTATTGATGGTGGTAGTGGTATGAATGTTGTTTCTAAGGCTACTGTGGAGAGGTTGAATCTACCAACAAAACCAAATCCGAAACCATACAAGGTAGCATGGATAAATAGTACTTCTATTCCAGTAACTGAACAATGCTTGGCTTCTATTTCGCGTGGACAATATAATGATTCTATTTGGTGTGATGTTATTCCTATGATTGTAACACATATTTTATTGGGTTGCCCTTGGCTTTATGATCGAGATGTGTACCATAATGGAAAGAAAAATACATTTCAATTCATGTTCAACAATGAGAAAATTGTGTTAAAGCCTATGAGCGTAGAGCAAATGAAACAAAGATGAGAGATCAAGACTAAGGATGTTACTAAAACTCAGAAAAGGCTTGGTATTGTTGCTAAAGCTCAAAGCACACATCTATGTGTTCTAACCAAGAAGAAGTTTGAAAGAGAAAGTAGGAAGAGTATAGTTGTATTTGCTGTTATGGCCAAAGAAACGAGCAGTCCAGCTCCCACAACACCTCAAGAAACCCTTCCAGAAGTGCCTAAGTTGCTGTCAAAATTTTCAGATGTTGCTTCAAATGACCTGGTACTTGGGTCACAACTGCCTAATCTTCCAGCATATCGCATGAATCCATCAAAACACGAAGAGCTTAAAAGACAAGTTGAGGAGTTACTGTCAAAGGGTTTTATTCGTGAGAGCCTTAGCCCATGTGCTATTCCAGCCTTACTTACACCTAAGAAAGATGGAAGTTGGCGCATGTGTGTTGATAGTCGTGCAATTAACAAGATTACTGTCAGATATCGGTTTCCCATACCTCGACTTAATGAGATGTTAGACGTGATGGGAGGTTCTATTATTTTTTCAAAGATGGATCTTAAGAGTGGTTACCACCAAGTCAGAATAAAGCCTGGAGATGAGTGGAAAACAGCCTTTAAAACAAAGGATGGTCTTTATGAATGGATGGTTATGCCATATGGCCTTTCCAATGCGTCTAGTACCTTTATGAGGGTTATGACACAAGTGTTCCAACCCTTTATTGGCAAGTTTCTGGTTTTTTATTTTGATGATATACTTATATATAGCAAAACCAAAGAAGAGCACATCGCACATTTGCAACAAGTAATGAGGATTCTTTGACAAGAAAAATTCTATCTTAACATAAAAAAGTGTTCTTTCATGACATCTCATGTGGTATTTTTGTGCTCAGTTATATCATCTAAAGGTGTGGAACCTGATACTGAAAAGGTTAAAGCTATTTTGGAGTGGCCTAAACCTGCTAATTTACGTGAAGCTTGTAGCTTCCATGGTTTGGGGACTTTCTATAGGAGGTTTATTCGACATTTTAGCACAATTATGGCTCCTATAACAGATAGTTTAAAGAGGGGATAGTTTTCTTGGATAGAGGTAGCGAGCAAAGCTTTTAAGGAAGTGAAGAAATTAATGATAGAAGCTCCTGTTCTTCACCTACCAGCCTTCTCTAAGGCATTTGAAGTCGCAGCTGATGCTTCAAATGTAGGGATTGGAGGTGTTCTAAGTCAAGAGGGACATCTAGTTGCGTACTTCAGTGAGAAGTTAAATAATGCTAAACTGAAATATTCAACATATGACAAGGAGTTCTATGCTGTCGTGCAAGCTCTTCGTTATTGGCGCAATTATCTCATTTACAAGGAATTTGTTTTATTTTAGATCATGAAGCTTTAAAATATATCAACTATCAAAAGAAACTGAATTATCGACATGGAAAATGGGTTTCTTTTTTTGCAAGAATATACTTTTGTTCTCAAGCACAAAGCTGGAGTTGAGAATAGAGCAGCAGATGCCTTGAGTCAAGTAGTTTATATACTTATTTCTTTGGCCGTACAGGTGACTGGCTTTGATAAACTCATTAAAGAATACTCTTCGTGTAAGGATTTCAGCATCATATATTCTGAATTATTGAATGGACAATGAGCACAATACCCAGATTTTTCTATCCATGATGGTTACCTCTTTAAAGGAACTTGCTCATGCATGCCTAACACTTCTCTTAGAAAACAAGTGGTATGTGAATTGCATGCTGGAGGGGTAGCAGGCCATTTTGGGCGTGATAAGACAATTGCCATGGTTGAAGATTGTTTTTATTGGCCTAGTTTAAAGAAAGGTGTTGCGAAGGTTGTGTCTCATTGTCGCATTTGTCAATTAGCCAAGGGGAGAAAGAAGAACACCGGTCTTTACACGCCATTACCAGTACCTCATATTCCTTGGGAGAATCTTAGCATGGATTTTGTCCTTGGACTTCTAAGAACTTTTAGGGGTCTTGATACTATATTTGTGGTGGTTGATAGGTTCTCAAAAATGGTGCATTTTATTCCTTGTTCAAAGACATCAGACGCTGTCCATATTGCTACACTTTTCCTTAAGGAAGTTGTTCACTTACATGGGTTGCCTAAAACTATTGTTTCTGATCAAGATGTCAAGTTTTCTTCCACTTTCCATCCCCAAACAAAAGTTGTGAATTGAAGCTTGGGTGATCTTTTACGATGTTTAGTGGGGAATCATGTTGCTAATTGGGATTAGCTACTTCCTATTGCAGAATTTGCTTATAATAGTTCTGTTAATAGATCTACTAGTCCAAGTCCCTTTGAGGTTGTTATTGGGCTACAACCTAGAAAGCCCGTTGATTTGATTAATTTACCTCCAAGTGCAAGATCATATAAAGGAGATTCATGATGATGTGAGAAGAAAGATTGCACTTAGTAACGAGCGATACAAAGCTTACGTTGATGTTCAACGACGCTTTGCTGATTTTGAAGAAGGAGATATGGTTATGGTTTGTATACGACCTGAGCGGTTTCCTAAGGGTACATAAAAAGCTCCATTCCAAGAATGCGGGCCCATACAAGATTGTGAAGAAAATAAGCTCTAATGCTTATGTCCTTGAATTACCATCAAATATGGGTATTAGTAATGTGTTTAATGTTGAAGATTTGACAATGTACCCAAGACATTTTGATCATGAAGATGAGGACCAGGCTGTTGTTCGCTTGCCTCCAGCCCCTCACACAAAGGACGACATTGACGATATTCTTGATGATCAAATTGTGTTGATAAGAGGAGGTGGGTATCAGAAGTATTTTGGTTAAATGGAAGAATTGCCCTCTTTCAGAGTGTACTTGGATTACTGCTAAAGAATTTCAATGTATCAGCTGTGACCTTTATGAGAGCTGTCATTCTTTTTTCTCGCCGGTGTCGAGAATTTCCAAGCTAGGGAGAGATAATGGGGAACGTAAGTGGCAGCCCACTTTGAAGACCTATAAAAGGCGAAAAGCTGGTTCTAATGCTCAAGTCTTAATTTGGGATGTTTCGGATGATGGGACACTTTCGTGGGACCTTGCTTAGTCTTATTTTATTTTTTAGTTGTTGCTGGATTAGCTTTAATTAAGTTCTCTTAGAATAATGGCAATTTGGTAATTTCTAGAAATTTGGAAAGGGCTGCCCTTGGTCGTACCAAAGGCCCATGAGTCTTATTTTATATTTACGTATTATTTAGTCTTTTATTTAATTATTATTAGTATTTCTATTCATTCTAGGAATAGGTTATTTAGAGTCCAAGTCCTACTAGGAAAAGGATAACTGTAGCTTCTATATAAAGGCTCTTTTGTAGTCATGTTATTTAAGAATATTTTGAATAATAAAATTCAGCAGCTTATTTTAAGCTTTTGTTTGTGTGATGCAAACTTCTACAAGGTGTGATGCCAAGGAACCCTAGCTCTGATGCTTAGGAAGACCTAGATGTGATTGTCTAATGTTTTATTTATGTTATTTTCTGTTTATCCCCTGTTTCAGCCTTAAACGGCCGTCAACATTCATTATTTTTTAACCTAAACTCTTAAACATCAATCCTTATTCAAGAATTCATCAAAAAAACTAGCATAGTGCTGAATTTCTCAACGATCTTGCATCACATATACTTCTATCTTTTCCCTAAAAATCAAAGTTCCTATACTTTATGATAAGTTCCTATACTTATCATATACTTTTCAAAGTTCCTATACTTTAGAAACTCATCAATTTTTGTAGTCATGTTATTTTAGAATATTTTGATTAATAAAATTCAGCAGCTTATTTTAAATTGTTTGTGTGATGCAAACTTCTTCGAGGTGTGATGCCAAGGAACCCTAGGTGTGATGCTTAGGAAGACTTAGGTGTGATTGCCTAGAGTTTTATTTATGTTATTTTCTATTTATCCCATGTTTCAGCCCCAAACGGCCATCAACATTCATTATTTTCTAACCTAAACTTAAACATCAATCCTTATTCAAGAATTCATCAAAAAAACCTAGCATAGTGCTGAATTTTTGAACGATCTTGCATCACATATACTTATATCTTTTTTCTAAAAATCAAAGTTCCTATACTTTAAGATAAGTTTCTATACTTATCATATACTTATCAAAATTCCTATACTCTAGAAACTCATCAATTTTTGTAGTCATGTTATTTCAGAATATTTTAATTAATAAAATTCAGCAGCTTATTTTAAATTGTTTGTGTGATGCAAAATTCTCCGAGGTGTGATGCCAAGGAACCCTAAGTGTGATGCTTAGGCAGACCAGGTGTGATTGACTAGTGTTTTATTTATGTTATTTTTTGTTTATCCCCTGTTTCAGCCACAAACGGCCGTCAACATTCATTATTTTCTAACCTAAACTCTTAAACATCAATCCTTATTCAAGAATTCATCAAAAAAACCTAGTATAGTGCTGAATTTCTTAACAATCTTGCATCACATATACTTCTATCTTTTCCTTAAAAATCAAAGTTCCTATACTTTATGAAATTCATCAATTCGCTGTTCATGTACCCATGTCATTTAAAAGGGAGATCCATGTAAGAGAAATGTCACATACAATCGTTACACATAATATTACCTCTTTAATTGCATCAAATCAATTTTTTATTAAATTAAAAATATTGCAACACATCAACTAGTCAATAAGATTATGTTTGTTCAAACTAACTGGTCCAAAACTTATGACCTCTCATGAGTTTTATGTTACTAACTAGTGTACATGTCAATCTTCCCCATTTTCAAGCTCTTCAAAATCAGTCATGAGCCTTGTGGCTTAATTGATGATATGCAAAATAATGAAGAAAATCAAAGTTCCTATACTTTAGAAACTTATCATGTACTTCTATCCTTGTGGCTTAATTGATGATACCCAGAACTTAGCATATGTTATACTTGATGAAGATTATGATTATTTTTCCTCTTTACATTGAAGGTAGGTTAGATTGGTATAACTAGATTTTGGTAGCCTACGTTTTGAAATGAAGATTATCGATAGTTGATGAAGATTGTATTTCGTAAAGATTCTTTTGAAAATAGGACAGTGAAGGGTAAGCAAATTAAAATTTTCTGTTTATTTCAGGTTTTAAATAAGATTGTGATTTGTTTACTTTGAAATTTATTACACTATTAAATAAAAATAATTATTATATATCTTAGAAGATGACAAAAGAACTTAACAACATGGTTATTATTATTATTATTATTATTATTATGAATGCAATTGTTAACGAATAGTTTTTGCACTCTCTTTACCCTCTTTTTTTATGGAAAAAAAATCCTTGTTTGGTGAAAATTTTTATTTTACAATGTTGACCATTTCTCATCATTCTCTTCTTCCTAGTTAAACCACTTGAACCCCAAAATTATTTATTTCCCTAATGCGCCAAATTTTGTAAAAATATCCCTTAATAATATGAAATCAACCACAAAACGAAAGAACTATTGATACTTTTCACACATTTTTTTCAATTTTATAATTTCTTGTCTAATGATTTTTCAAATTTATAATGTCAACTTGTTCCATTTTGTCCCTTCACAACATGTCTATTATTTCCATTTAGAATTCAGTAATGGACAATAGACAATAGATATGTTTGGTATTAGAGTATTAGCAATGGACGATAGATATGTTTGGTTTTGTAATGTGTTAAATTAATTTATTTTCTGATATGATAAATTTTGAACAAATTGATACATTATTATTATTATTATTATTATTATGAATGCAATTGTTAATGTCCCATTACAATTTATTTCAGGTTAAGAGATGGATTTGGTTGCTTCTAATACTGCTATGATACTAGATGGTAGATCAATTCCAATGTATGAGATTCAGGAACCTCTTGAAGAGTAACTCAAGGGTGATGTGTCTGGATTTGTTAGCTTTACTATTCAAATTCGTGATGAAGCCATTCATAATATTGATGGTGCCACTGTACTAGATCCATTGCCAGGCTTTCGTGTGACGTATTGGGATTTAGATGACAATGAGCTCACCCCTTACATGCCCTAGTATCATTTTATCAATATAATAGACAAAATCGTAAGGGAGAGAGTTGATGATGAAGATGAAAGTATGAAACCAAGAGCATTCAAATTGGGGGTATCTGTGTATTTTAACCATTGATCTGTATTCAATGTTTAGTTTTGAGAAGTTTTTTTAGACTTTGCAGCTACTGTGGGCATCATACACAAGTACATAACCGGAAGACAGTTATTCTACAATGCCATGGAAAGGCTATCAGCTCTATCTCTTATCTAATGAAGATAAGAGGATTGTCACCACCTCTTGGGTTTGGAAAGTTGGAGGATGGACCAAGCAGATTGTGGAAGCTGGAGTGGTAGGGGACATCAACATTGAAACTAAGTCTGTCTATGATTCTCCCACATCATCATCCGATGCAAATACAGAATTTTTGTTTTTGGTTGCAACTAACGTAGACTTCAATGATTGGGATGTTGAGTATTTGCATTCATGGGATGAATTTGAGAAAAAAACTTGAGAGTATAGTGGTATTGAAGGTTTAAAAATACTATTTTTTTTCTTTCTTGCTTTATGTTGGTATACCTATGTTTTGTAGGTGATGAAGGATGAAGATTAGCCTATTTTTTTGAGATCTGTATAGGTTACTTGATGAGATTTGTATAGCCTGTTTTTTTGAGATCTGTATGGATAATGGATGAAGTTGTATAGGTACTTGGTGAACAGATGATGAGATTTGTACAAGTACTTCTGTATAGGTACTTCTGTATAGGCAGTATAGGCAAAGATACCTATAATCTGTATAGGCACTTGATGAGATCCATATATGTAGGTATGAAGATCTGTATATGTAGGTATGAAGATTGTATTCCTTTGAAGGGTAAACAACACTTCGGTTTTAAATGAGATATTTCTGGCTGGCTTGGTGGATTCAAGTCTCTCTCTATATATATATATATACTTTTTATTTTTTTTTATTTAATTAAGGGATGAATCTTTACTAATATAGAGTATGCAAATCTTATCTTATTTATGTAAAAAAAAAAAAAAGCTTGACTTTGTTATCTTGTCTCTTACTTGAATAATTGTATAACTTTTAAAATTAAGGATCTTTCAACATTGTGTTTTATTTTGACACATATCTCTCTTGTAGTTTGTTTAAGATACATTTTTTGCCAACTTTAAATTGAATTTGGTGATGAGGCAAGTGCCAATAACACCAATTGGGAGAGAATTAAAGAAAAAAAAATTGTTTTATACTAAAGCTTATGCCTTGCAAACATACAGAAACCTAAATGAGGATTTCAAGAGAAACTGAGAGTGAGAATCAAACATGTGAGGTTAGAATGCTATTTCTTTGATTCTTTTTTGTTGTCATATCATCAAATTTTACTAAAAGCAAAAATACGTAATAAAGCAAACCATATGAGATATAATGTCTTATAGACAAACCACAAGGAATGTGAGTGTCACAAAATATCTATGATATAGAATGCAAAGCATTTTATTCAGTTCAATACTTAAAAAAAAAAAAAAAAAACCATTTTACAAAAAAAAAAAAATGTATTTAACAATTATATACATGCACGATCAATCATAAATTCAAAACTAAAAAAACAATTATATATGTTAAATTATCTCTCTTATTATTTTATAATTCAGTAGCATAATTATTTATCTTAATATGATTTAAAAAGTACATTTTTAAAGATCAACCAATTAAGCATTTAATATAGGACAAAGTTTAGCTACAAAATTGGTTGTAGCTTAAGGCTACAAACTTACTCAATAAAATAAATATTACAACATATTTTGAAAATCTAACCGTTAAATTGCGTGTTCTTTATGCCCTTAATACACATATTAAATTTTGTGTCAATCAAATATCATTTACTATATGATCTATAAGTTTATATTTTGTGCATAATTTTAAATTACAAAAACTTGCAATTTAAAAATTTATTGATAACATAGCTATTGATCTTTAATTTTCTTGAAATTTTGTAAGCATGGAGGATATAAGAAGAAGATGTAATCCAATGGTGGATTTGTCAAAATTCACATCCAATAAAAAGATATTAAATAAGTTTGTAGCATAAGGCTACAACTAATTTTGTAACTAAACTTTGTCTTTTAATATATGTAAAATCACTTTTTTTTTCAATAACTTCTCTTCCTAGCTCCCATAGTCTTGTAAAGTAAAAGAAACCGACTCGCATTTCATCACATGAGATTTAAACCTCTCAGATTTGAGCTCCATATTGTAGTATCAGATTTTGTTTATCTGGTCTTCTTCCCTTCCTATTTTTTGTTTTTTTGCTTTTTTTTGTTTTTTTTGTTTTTTTTTTTTTATGTTTTCCTTTCTTTTCTTTATAGTATTTTTTTTCCTCAATGTCAACATGGATGCTTCTATGGAGGAACTATGGAAATAATTTCGTCTATTTGAGAAAGAAAAAGATGTTATGGACGTTAGTTTTCAAGAAGTGGTTCTTTCCAAACAACAAATCCAATTTAGCGTTCTGTTCATACTACAAATCAACATAGACTATAATAAGGAGGCTTTTAAATCTACTATTCAACAACTTTGGCTCTGTCCTCATGGTGTAACTATTAGAGAAGTTGGGAATAACTTATTTCTTGCTATCTTCATCAAAAAGGAGAACACAATTGAAGATCAAGATAAAGGCCCTTGGTCATTTGATAAAAAAAATCTTATTTTATTGAAATGTTTTAATGGTGATTTCAGCACTTATTTTATTGAAACGTTTTAATGGTGATTTCAGCCCTTGTAGTGTTACTTTTCAACCTTCTCCATTCTGGATTCGTTTTTTTAAGATTCCCATCAAAAGCATGAATAAGGCCATGAGTAATCGCATAGCCAACGAGATTGGTAATCTCTTATGGTTGATACTTCTAAGAGTGGTTTAGATTGGAGTCTCTTTCTTCATATTAGGGTGGATATTAATATCACAAAGCCCCTAACGAGAGGTAAATTGATCAAGACAACGACATTATACAACTTTGCACATTTTTATTCATTTTGTTATTAATACGAGTTAGTATTTTAATTAAAATAAATGTTAATATTTTTTTGGTGATTTTTTCAATGCTCTTTGTAATCTTGCCCCCTAGACTAAAATCCTGGCTCCGCACTCTAGTCCATCTGGAATAAGAGAGGAAGATGATGTTGAAATACACATCTCCGAAGAAGAAGAAGAAGGTGACTCATCTCAAAACTGCCATCCATTGGAAGTTCCACCTCTGGCCAGGAACACCAGTGACATTACAGCAGTCCCAACGGGTGATTCATTTTGGGTGGGATATTAATCCTATCCTTTTTTCAAATTCAAAAGTTCCACTTACGGGTAAAATTTCTATAGATGGTTTGGATTCTTTCAATGATCCTTTGGTGATGTTACCTGATATGATCAAACTCTCTACCGATATAGTAGTTGTTTCAAAATTGGCTATAACAGTGGCAGATGGAGATAAGTCTTTGATGTATATTCAACAACTACTTCAAAATTTTCCCATGATAACCACGACATAACAGCAGATTCTGTAAGCATGTCAGGCACAAAAGCATGTAAAATACCTTGTCCATCTTCATTCTATTGAATTAACGAAGATAGCTTTAGAAACTGATAGGCACCTTTTACAGAGGGAAAAGGCATAGCATACTATACAAGAGCATAATTAAAAACAAATTAGACTAAACATATATAGTTTACTGCACTTGAAAGGAAAACATTCATTATGAAAGTTGTAGACTCGTAGTCATCAAAATCCAGACGTGCGTGCCACCTACTACACAGAAAAAGTGTCATACTTAGATGGACAATGTCTATTGAAGTATGAAGGAAAACCAAAGATGGCCATCATCACACAGCATACTGATTATCCACTAAATTTTCTCTAGACTTGTGGTCAATTAGGTAACTTTATAGACAACAAGATTTATATACTTCTAAGAACCTGAAAACAGTCACCTAAAATGAACTTGGCACAATAAAAATATCTGATGTAGAATCTTTAAGAATTCAGCACTAATATAGATTTCTTGAAAAGTTCATGAAGGGTCATTAGTAAGGATTGATGTTTAAAGGTTTTAGATAAGAAAATGTTGAATCTTGATGGCTGTTGAGGTTAAAACAGGGGTAAAACAAGAAGCAACATAAAAACAAGGCAATCACACCTAGGTGTTCCTAAGAATTCAAGCTTAAGTAGGAGAAGACAATCACACCCTCAAAGCTCAAAATAAGCTGCTGTAATTTTATTAAATCAATCTCATTATGAATATTATTCACTACAATGAAGCCTTTATATAGGCTATTGTGAAATTTTTTTCCCTAGGAATAGGACTCTAGATAACCTATTCGTAGAGTGACTAGGATTACTAATACAAACAAAAAAGAACTTAATTACTTCAAAACCAAATAGGAAAAGGACACGAGACATAAAATAAGACTCATGAGGCTTTCATACAGCAAAGGACAGCACATTTCAGATTTGTCAAAATTACAGAATTGCCCTTATTCTAGTAGAACTTAATTAAAATTTAAAATTGATCCAGCAGCAAATAAACAATAACATAAGACTCGATTCAACTTTAAAATGGCCAAACAAGATCCCTAGAGAGCTGTCCAAATCCAAAACATTGCTTGAGCGCTACACTTACCCTTTTTCTCGACCCTTATAGGTCTTTAAAGTGGGCTGCCATTTACGTTATAATTAGTAAGTAGAAAGTATACAAGATATAATTAGTACAAGCAAAATAAGCAGCAAGAGATAATACAAAGTGGGTACAAATTTTATAAAAGTTATGAGATGACACCCATCGTAAATCAATCTCATTATGAATATTATTCACTACAATGAAGCCTTTATATAGGCTATTGTGAAATTTTTTTCCCTAGGAATAGGACTCTAGATAACCTATTCGTAGAATGACTAGGATTACTAATACAAACAAAAAAGAACTTAATTACTTCAAAACCAAATAGGAAAAGGACACGAGACATAAAATAAGACTCATGAGGCTTTCATACAGCAAAGGACAGCACATTTCAGATTTGTCGAAATTATAGAATTGCCCTTATTCTAGTAGAACTTAATTAAAATTTAAAATTGATCCAGCTGCAAATAAACAATAACTTAAGACTCGATTCAACTTTAAAATGGCCAAACAAGATCCCTAGAGAGCTGTCCAAATCCAAAACATTGCTTGAGCGCTACACTTACCCTTTGTCTCGTCCCTTATAGGTCTTTAAAGTGGGCTGCCATTTACGTTATAATTAGTAAAGTAAAAAGTATACAAGATATAATTAGTACAAGCAAAATAAGCAGCAAGAGATAATACAAAGTGGTTACAAATTTTATAAAAGTTATGAGATGACACCCATCGTAAAATTTATTCACTCTTTATGAAAGGATCCACTACAAATGGGATCAGGGCCGGAGCCACATAGTGACTTAGGGGGGCCGTGGCCCCTGCAAAAAAAAAAAAAAAAAAAAATCCCATTAGACTATGAAGAAAAAATAAATAAGCCACCCCAACATTAGATAGCCGGCCCCCCTACCCATTTCTCACCTATTCTCCCAGCCCACTCCATTGGTGTTGGTTAGTGTGTTGGTGTTGGTGAGATATTGATTGTCATTTAGTGTAATGTGTGTTGTGATTTATGATTGGCATTGCGAAATTTTTTGATTGCAGCTGGCTATTGTGATTAGGGCGCATGTTGTGCTTGTCTGTTGTCTGTTGAGTGGGGTGGGGAGGGGGTAGATGGGCTTATGGGCTCATGGGGCCGGGTAAACAATAATTAAAGCAATGTAATGTGCAGCACATCACACTGCTTTAATTATTGTGCTGCACATGGAATGTAAAATGTTCGGCTCTTTTAGTGTAATATGTACAAGGGGCTAAACAATATAACAAATTAAAGCAGTATAATTAATAACAAATAAATTAAAGCAATATAGTTTATTGTTACACTAAACAACAATAATTAAAGCTATATAATTAAATTAACCAATACATTATAAAAGACAAATTAATTAAATTAATTTTGTTTTTGTTTGATGGGTTATTATTAATTAAAGTTGTATTAAAAATGGGTTGACTGTTTAAATTATAGTATAAATTTTGTTTTTTTCTTGAGTATGAATAACATTCATATAACTAAGTAAAAATTTCTAATTAAAATTTTATTTTTTAAAATTCTTTTCAGGTTAATTTTTGAGTCATGTTCTTAAAGCTAAAAGAATTATGAGCAAATGAAAAACAATTGATGCATTTTTTAAGAAAAAAGATGTTAGCAATTCAGAAATTAGGACACCTGTGACTGTAGAAACAAATGTTAATACTTCAATGCCTGATGAACACCCCTCCAAATGTCTGATGAACACCCTTCCAAATGTCCAAAACTTCAATTTAAAGAGATAGATCATGATCCAGGATCACGTAGACAAATATGTGAATTCCCTATCAACAAACAAGATGAAATCCGACGAACTTATCTCAAAGAAGATCCATATCAACCTAAAAATGATGATATATGAAAGTTGATGAAATCCTGGCGAATTTCGGTTGAATTCCCAACATGTTCAAGTATATGATGATATATGAAAGTTGATAATTTTGTATCGAATAGACTTAAGAATTATATTTAGTATATCTCTGTTACAACCCGGCCCCCCCAAGTATTTATTCTTGGCTACGCCCCTAAATGGGATGATAGCATCAAGACAACAACCCCCCCCAAAAAAAAAAAGCATCCAGAATTACAATGTCAATGAGACATTCTTATTTAAAATGTAAATTTGAACTCTTGGAGACTTTCAGGCTGAGTTTATGCCATCAATGGGCAGTGTCAAATAGGAATAATGCTGGAGGCACCTAATATGAGAAGAATCACACAATTAAATTATCATCATTAACATGTCTTTTTTCCTGATTTCATTGCAAAACATATATTACTGGTCATACCTTTTAGAGTGTAGGAACACATGCAGAAACAAAGAGGTGCATCATAAGCATAAAATAAGGGTTGCAGGGAAACTTCAACGCGCAATTTGGCATGTGGAAGTATAGATTTTGCAGGTACAGACACAGTAACAGGAGTTACCAGCTAAGAATTTACCCATATTTCATAATTGGCTGGCCATTTTCAATACCCACATCCGCATGTTGCACAAGACAATGGAATTGCTAGATTGTAACAAGACAACTTCGCCATCGCTTGGGTAGAAGGCTAGGAAATCCACAGGCAGCTGGAGGGTGGAGCACATTCACTATTTTAAACTTCGTGTATAATGAACCATGTACCTGCATAACCGTACATAATCCTCGAGTTCCAAAATAATTATAAAAAAAAAAAAAAAATGCTTCTAAGTAGCAACAGAACTACTTTGACATTGATGAAACTTAACCCACTGTGAAGCAAAAGAAAAAAAAATACATCTTTAGTGCATCATTTGATCAGAAAGTTGGAGTAACTACGTTGCTCTAATGAGTGAAAATTGTGCATTCACAATAAAAGAAAAATACATCCAAAACACACGGCCAAAACTTAACTAGAAAGCAAATCAATGCAAAATTCTGCATCACACATTAAAGAACAACTAAGAAGATGTTCCATCAAAAGCTCTATCACCATGCGGTGGACTAGGTATCTCTAGTTTCTCTGCATAAAGAACATAACGTATTCTGTTGGTTTATAACTTGATAACAACCCACTGAATCTTATACTCTTGACTTCGAACTGAATCGAACATTGTTGGAGAAATCATCAGCAAATACTAATAAATACTCTTTCAAGGATTAGGTTGAATTAGCAAAATGACACAAATAGATCATAAGTAGGGCACATTCACAACATGAAATCTAGTACAGACCTTTCTTTCCAACTTCATTATATACTTTGAAAAAGGAAATGATTTGATGAGACTTGCCTCCTCCTTTTAGCCTTCTTAAGTACAGCCCGCCACAAGGTTTTTCAGTCTTCCAAGATGGGTCGGGAATGCATTCATTCGAGCTGACAAGCATCAGTTTTTGTATCTGCACGTTGTCAATCAAAATTGGGGTGATGTGAGCCCAAATGTTCTTGATGCATATTGCATAGACAAAGGATGCCTTGCAATTCTGATCACAGTACCCCCATGGTAAAAGTGAATTATGTTACAGTCAGGGACGAGGGTATGTATCTTCAAAATTCTGAAAGTTCTTTAAGCATAAATATCAAACAAATTCTTAATTGTTTTTAAACTGTTTTTTGATTGGTAAATTACACACACAACTAGTGGGCCTTGAACTAGCGACCTAGCCCTTCATACAGCTCTTACAAGAGGAGGCAATAAAATTTGAGATAAAGCTCATCAGCAATTTATGTTCATTGACAGTTAACCCTCATGAGTTTGAGAGTACTCACATGACCGGAGAAAGGCAATTTACAAAAGCAGTTACAAGTGTTTGACAAAGCAACTGAGTAGCTGAAAGGGAAATTGGATTTCTGACATGCAAAACTAGTCTCACGTCATACTAAAGTGGCATGGGTGAGGATTGTTACAAAATACTAGGATAATATCATATTACATGGTATATGATATGATATGATTTACAATGCATATCCTAAATTATAAAATTCCAGGATTAACACTCTAAATTAAAATCTAATTGGGATGTTGTAAGCTTGCACTCAATTGCTACAGAATTCATATTGGTAGCTAATTATGTCAAACCATAATTTCACTATATTTAAGAATCAGCTATAATTGAAAAGGAAAAAGAAAAACATTCAAAATTTTGGCCTTCCATGGCTGTCTACAAATGTTGTTGCATACTACATGATAAATCACCTTCATTTTTTAATAGCTTAAACTTTTGGGACAATTAATAATTTATCATTTAATCTAACACTACAAAAGCAATGCACTACTTCCCACAATCCAAACAATGATTTTGAGTATCTAAACTTCAATTTTCTAGATATGTCAACCTTCAAATTTATGATAACTGCTTCCTTGTAATCCAAAACAGAAAACAGCCTTAATGGATATGGAGGAAATGGGATGGAGACAAGACAAACAATTAAAAAACCTTCAAATAATCACTAAAGTCCTTATAACTGTAGAGCTAATAGTTTTCATAAAATGCTCTTAGTTAGGGGATGGGGATTTAAAATAAAAATAAAAATTCCAATCCAAATTAGTGCTGTAAGCACCATAGAAGAAGGAAAAATTAAAAGACTAAATAAATAACAATGACTAGAATTCGGTTGACAAATTTCAAACTTCTTGACACAAATTGGAATGTTGTTGTAGTTTCAAACCAATCCCAGTGACTAAAGATCGAGAGGGCATTCAAACTTTAATGGGAGGGGAGGAACTGAATTCTAGTTAGTTACCAATCAAGTGAGTGAGATTGCATGAGGATTGGCTTTTTTCACTTGCAAGTTAGTTACCAAGCAGGTGAATAAGATTCAATGGTTTTAAAAACCGGACCAGTCAAAGAACTGAAAAAAGGATTTGATTCTCCATTTTTACCAGTTGAAACGGCGGTTATTACAGTTGAAATGTCATTTTTACGATTTTTACCTGATCGGATTAGAATCTGATTCCTGATTGAACAGGCTAGTATGGTTCAATTTTTAAAACTATACCATAGTTGTCTCGAGAGTTAAGACAAAATGATTCACTTTTAACAAACAATTACATAAATCAATAATTCCTTCTATAAAACTAGAAGTCACGTTACAAATCCAACCCATCTGACTCTCAACAGTGTCTGAAAATGATACAGCACAATCCAAGTAAACGTTTTTTAATTAAGTCACACATGCACCTCATGGGCCTTGAACCCACAACCTTACTTTCCATCCTATTATCAAGTTTGGAGGAAGCACCATTTGAGATAGAGCTCATTAGCAGCACAATGCAATAAACATTAAAATGTCAAATGTGTAGTATATTTGTTCTCATGTATATACATCCTAATAGATATTTAGCGTAACAAAAAAAATTTAGACCACCAGCGAGTGTGGTGCAGCAGTAGGAAGCCCTCATAAGACCCATCACTTCAAATCAAGTGCCAAGAGGTCGGGGGTTCGAGTTCTGAATATTGACCCATGCTCCATAACATGTAGAAATCGTGGTGATTGGGTTGAGTAGTGGCAATGTACCAGGGGAAGTGGGGTGATTTACACATGGCCTTTCTTTTCTCAAAAAAAAAAAAAATCCTTTTTTTAGTATAGTAAAATTAATATGTAATATATGTCTAATGATACCAATTCTTTAAACTATACTTCATTTTGATACATACCAAATTGTAGTGATCCATTTTTTCCCGGGTGTAGTGTGGCAACAAGCAATTTATTGATCATTTTAATTGATAGGTAACTTCTTACTAATAATAAAACTATATGTAGATCACAGTATTCTAATAAATGATTAATATCCTTGGACACAATAATATGCTGATAATTTGCATAAATTGACTTCATTATTAATTGATTGGCTTTCTTTTCTTTTCTTTTTTTAAATTATATTTTATTAACACGAGTTGGTTTACAGTATGGAATTGAATTCTGCACTGATGGAATAATAATATTCTTCTTTGCATATGCAAATAACCCCAAGCTTTTTGCACTCTATATGATACATAAAGAGATTTTATTCACATTATTTTGGAACTATAAATTGTTCATTATACCATTTTATTGCTTTTTTTCATTGCATTTTGACAACTTTTAAAATCAATATTTATATTTGAAATTAGTCTGGCTACTGTCATCTATGTATTCTGTGCCCCTTGTGTTTCATGAACTATTGTTAGTCAATAGAAAAGGGATGAAATATACCCTCCATGATTATACCAGTAATTGGTATAATTGATTAATGAAAAAAAGTAAACATTTTTAGTTATACCAGCTTATTATAACTATCAATTGTATTGCTATACCCCACCAGAAAGTTTCAATATATTTTACAAGTCCAAAGTTGCAAGAATTACAGCAACATAATCGTGCAAGAATCAGACCTTTCCATGCAGTGCATTTTCTACAAATTCTAGAAATTTCTCCCACATGATAGCAAAAGGGAAGATCCATATAATGAATTGCAAATGTATTCCTGTAATCAATATTTTCAAGATAAAATATCTATTCTCATCTTGCCAAGCAGAAATAAAGAGAACCACACAAATTCAAATTTAGACAACAGCACCTTAAGCACACACATAAAAGAGGTTGTAAAACATTTAAGGTCAAAGGAGATAGGCAAATATAATCAAAGGGACACACATAAAAGAAGAAATCCAATCAAAAAAAAATAAATTGAAGAGGGAAAAAGAATATTACAGTATCATGGGGAGGAAAGAAGATAATCTGAAAGTGTAATATTAAAGTCAGCCATACCTTTTCTGAGAGGTGATGCGCCAGGTTGAGGGGACACACTTGTGGTACCTTCATTTTCATCCCACTGTCACAACAGGAACTCTGTGACGAGGTTGATATTCTAATTTACCCTTGTTAGTCCCATAAATAAAAAATCAGACTCTGTATCTACGCACTGGAGTATGCCCAACATACAATCAAATGATTGAGCATCAATCAGTGGCATAGTCAGTTTCTCAATGATGTACACAAAAGCATACAAAAGCTTAGAGAATTTGTATATCAAATTGAAGAGATATAGAGAGAGTATAAAGGAATGGAAGTGCAAGGAATGATCCCATAATAGTACTTCTATAAGTAATAATGAGATGGAAGGTGCAGTCATGAATTAAGACCCATTGAGTGCATCTGTGCATGTTTAACTTACTAATAGTAATACGAGTAAAGAACAAGCTTTATAATGATAATGATCAAATGTGAACTTCATTTTCCATTATTTTTCCAAATGAAAGGCCTTTTACTATAAATTAATAACTAAATACAGAAAAGCTGCCTCAAAAAATAATCCAATCAACAAATTGATTAGAAACCCAAAAGAGGTGTCAGAGTTAAAAATTCTAGTTAATTTGATCATCAAATGGCAGCTGGGAGAGCACCCCACAGTATCTATATCTGTGCATGAAATAAAAATTTTATTTCACAAGTGCAAGATAAACACGTCCATTTTATGATACACAAAATATTGCCATACCCAATCACCAAACGCTGACATGAATATAGTCACGAACAAGTAAGGTGTAAAGTGTTTTCACATAAGAGGAGATTCTGTAGGCATGTCAGACTCAAAAGCATCAAATATCCCTTGTCCAGCTTCATTTTATTAATTTAACAAAGAGAGCATTAGTTACTGATAGCCACTAACAAAGGAAAAAGGCATAGCATACTATACAAGTCCATAATTAAAAAAAAAAAATTACAATAAACATATAATTCACTGCACTTGAAAGGAAAAAATTCATTTTGAAAGTTGTAGTTATCACACTCCTGACATGGGTGCCACCTACTACACAGAAAAAATGTCATATTTCAATGAACAAGGAGAACCAAAGAGGGCCATCATCACACAGCATTATCCACTAAATTTTTCGTATAGACTCAGTCATATAGATAATCACTTTATTAAAAAAAAAAACAAGATATATATACTTTAAAAACCTGGAAATAGAGTCACGTGAAATGAAATTGACACAATATAAATATAGTAACAGGGAAAATTACTTAAACACAAGAATAAGGATACTGCAAGGATGCTAAAAATTACACAAGATATAGCTAGTACAACCAAAATAAGCAGTCAGAGATAATACAGAGTGGGTACAAATTTTATAAAAGTAATGAGATGTCAGCTTCATGACAACAACTCAAAAATATAACGCATCCAAAACTACATTGTAGCTTTCAGGAGGCTGGGTTTATGTCATCAGCTTCATGTCCTAGGGATTCATAATAAAGATACAATTTTGTTTTGTAAGCACTTTTGAAAAAGACTAATTGGAATGCTATTCAAACTTAAATGGGAAGGGAGGAACTGGTGTTGGCCAGGATGGTTGGCCAAGTACGAAGGTAGATTTCGGAGGTACAGACAATCAACAGAGGGAGTCGCCATCTAAGGTTTTCCCTTTTTCACGTAGTTTGCTTGCTATTTTCAATACTTTCGTTCGCATGTTGCACAAGACAATGTAATTCCGAAATAGTAAGAAGGCAATTTCGCCAACAGTTGGATGGAAAGCTAAAAATGACACGGACCGCCATATGTCCATGGCTACCTTAACAAGATCAGAAGATTCTGAAACCAAGTCCTTCATGTAAACTTTGTGTTTCAGGCACCATGTATCTGCATTACCGTAATCCTCGAGTTCCCAAACATCAAAATGGTAAGGATCGCCACGAAACATATGGAATATTCGGAGATGCCCTTGGAAAACTCCAAAGGAGACAGAGCCTTTGGGCGAAAATTCAAAGGGTGGATCGATATAGCTTAATCGTTCTGCATCGTTGAATGGATCGAACACTAAAAAGGCCTTGATCATATCTTCTTTATCTGTATCCACCCAATGCAGCTTCCCATTGCAGGCAACAACAGCAGCCTGCAGAGTCTTTATTTTGAAGAATTTCAATCTCCGGTCTCCTGGCGACGAAACGACCTTATATCTGTAATGGGCATCGTTAATACATCCCTGCTCTTTATCAGAATTATGGAATGGAAGAGCTAGGATGTTTCCGTCATAGTATAACGCAAGAGTAAATGGGTCTGAGCGTGACTTACTGAATTGGTGTCGGTGGTGGTGGTGGTGAATGGAGCGACGAACAAACTCAGAATGGGAAATCAGAGAATACTAGCGTTTGGACACGGACTTAAATTGGAGAGCTGATCGGCAAGGGAGTCGATAAAGGACCTCGAACAACAGAGAATATCAGGCAGTTTTTCTATATCGATCTGGATCTGGATCGGCTCTTCTCCTATTCTTCTTATTCTTTTGCGACACGGAGACAAGATCGAATCCTCCTCCGGATCTTCTTTTTCTCTTTTCCAAACGCAAAATCAAAGAAAGGTCTTTGCTTAACTCCACCGCCATCACAACGGCTTAAAACCTAACTGACGCAGATATTGGTTTGGGAATATTCAAAACCAAAACGGTATGATATATAGGGACGTGGCAATACGGGTCGGGTCAGTAAATCGAGTTCGAATTAAAAAAACGGGCCATTTGAATCGGGACGGTTGACCAATATTTTTACCCATTTTATTATTATTATTATTAATATATATATATATATATATATATATATATATATAAATGAATTGCTTTAAATCTACTAATCAAATTAAGGGTCCGTTTGAAATTTACTTATTTTGCTGAAATTAAAAACTTTTGACTGAAAGTACTGTAAATAAAAGTAAAAGTTAGTTGAAATAGTCCAGTAAGACCCATGTATTGTACCAAAAAATGCTGTGGGATCCATGAATAATAGCAAAAATAAGCTCAATAGTAAAATAAGTTAATAAAAATAATCTATACCAAACATACACTAAGAATGAACTCAACTCAAAAATTAGTACTTTCAATAACTATAAAATTATTATACAAATCCCAACAATTCTAATCAAAACAAAATAGCACAGATACAAAGGAATTTAGCCTACCGTAAGGGGTTGGAACTAGCAACCTCGGTCCAAGTTAGATGGATAGTTACTAAATGATGGCCCAACACAGTTAATTTATAGAGATAGGTTGTCAAGGTCAACATTTCAAGCCTTAATAATTTTGTTAAGTAATTTAAAAAGAGGACCAATGCTTAAGTCATCAGATATACGAGAGATTAACAGTAAGAAAGACAGATTTTTGTATTTATTCTTCCTCAAATTAATCTAAGGATCACTAGTTCATATAATATTCAACTCTGGGTTACAAAGCTTCTGGTTACCCTTTATCTTCTTCTTTTCAATTTCCTCTCCCCCTTCTTAATGGAGCTTACTTCCTTTTTATAGTAGTTGGGGCCTCATCCCGGCCCTCTGCTTGGGTTGCTATGGATCCTTGCTTAAATACTTGTCTCATTAGTAGCTCGTTGGTAGTGGTGGTAGAGTAGGTTGCAAGCTGTAAAAAAATTGTTTAGGTATCATTCTATCATTAAATGCGATAGATTGAGTTGGTACAGTGCATTTAATGCAGAGATAATAGATACTTTATCAAGAAGCTTTCTTCTTCTCCTATATGCATGTCTCTACACTCTTCCTCAGAGCTGTAACAATAAAGGAGCTAAAAAATTAAGTTTTTAGCAACTCAAAAACCTACTTTATCTATTTTAACAACACATTCGATAATACACCCAACATCAAAACATCTATTTTAACATATACCACAATAAAATAATATAAACAAACTAATCAAATAAATATAAAAAAACATAACTCACAGCCACCATCAACCTCAACAACCCACTGCCACCATCAACCACAACCCACAAACACCCACCCCAACCCACGGCCACCATCAACCACAACCCACAAACACCCATCGCAAACCACTGCCACCATCACCCACTACTTCCATCAACCACCACAACCCATAAACACCCACAACAACCCTCTGCCACAATAAAAACTAACACAACAACAACAGCCACCTCCACCACCTCCATTATTGCCCCACCAACCACAGCAGTAGAAGAAAAAAAAAAAAAAAAAAAACACAATCCAGCCCTAGCAAAAAAAAAATCGCCGAGACCCATCAATAACACCACTAAGACCGTCGACCCACAGCAAAATAAAAAAACATAATCCAACCTTCATTGTCGCCCCACCTTCCTTTTCCACTTCTCAACAACCACCGACAACCCATTAACAACTCAGCAACCCGATACAAATAACCCAACAACCCAATACAAACAACCAAGACCCATTAGTACCGACCCACTCACCTAACAAATCAAATCAAACCCACTAACACCGATACAAACAACCGAAATTGACTTTATTTTTATTTAAAAATAATAGGTGAAAAAAATAATTAGTTTCTAATTTATCTATTACCAATTTATTAGTAAATTTATATTTACTAACAAATTTGTCAATTTTTTTTTTTTATACAAGATAGAAATTCTGCTATAGAGTAATCTAAATGTATATGTAGAGTGATTTAGCTCTGTTTGTTTCAGCAATGATGTTTTCTAGAAAATGAGTCATTTTTCAAAAAGAATTTTCTATAAAACTATCTCATTTTCTAATGTTTGGTAGCAACTTTAAATGAGTTGAAAAACAACCTCCTAACTTCTCTTATTTAGCTTACTGTGAGATAGAGTTGTTTTCCAAAAAATATTAATGGAAAACAATCTCTAAAAGTAAGTCATACTTTTTATGTTAACCAAAGATAGTTTTCCTTTGACTCATTTTTTTTTATGCTACTAAACACTAGAAAATATGAAAAATTATTTTTACACAAGGTTTTCCATCGAAACAAATGGAACGTTACGTGTATATGTAGAGTAATTTAAATGTATATGTGTGTGAAGCTCCCTCTTGAACGCTTGAATCTCAGCTTTTGCCCCTCCCCCCCCCCCCCCTCACACCCTACAAACACTTATACTTGTTGAATGACATTCGCACCAAAGAAAATTTGTCTTTCAAATATATGTAAACTTTATTATTTTGCTAATGTGATTAGGCACAAAAGTACTATATGCTTTCAGCCTTTCAACAAAAAAAGAAAAAAGAAAAAAAAAAGAGTAATATATACTTTTATTATTAATGATGAACAGAATCAGTTGACTGCACAACTCGGCTTCGATGGGCTGAAAGTGATAGCGAAGGCCTGAAAGATAAACAAAATATCAAAGGAGATCGGAGTGGACCGACCTAAGACCCTCCGATGACTAAGTTAGTATCTTCTCTCGAATGGAGTTCTAACTGTATTGGGAGTAAAAATCTCAGAATTTCATACATTTGCTTGATTCAGGCCGGTCCTTATATAGGGAACCTTGGGGTAGTTACTTGTTTTAATAACTTTCCCAAGATTTGTGGAAATCAGGAATTACGGGGATAACTTCCCCAACGGCTATAGAAGCAATAACCGTTGATGGAAGTAACATACTTAGGAGAAATTGCTAGCGATGAACACGGGTTGATTAACCACTTCAAAATTTCGTAAAGTGTTACATGGTCGTCCATGTGACTTGCCCATGGATGACTCTTTGTATATAAATTGATGCTATGTGGTCGTCCATGAACTTTGCATGTGGACGGCCCTTCCGTCCTGATTGCCTGGGGTTCATTCAATTGATTAAAACTCATGGACGACCCCACTGGACGAATCAGAGGCCATTTAGTTGAAGGGAGATCATGGACGACTCCCTTGGACGAACCATAGATGTGATTTCTTTGCTATCCTATCAGTTGCCCCATTGTCCAGGAGTCGTCTATAGAACTGTAGGTTTTTTTTTTTTTTTTTTTTTTTTTTTTTTTTTTTTTTTTTTTTTTTTTTTTTTTACTGTTTTGAACTTCTGACACGTGTCATCATCGTATTGTTCCGACACATGTCATCATCGTATTGTTCCAGATCGTGCCACGCGTTAGAATCATATTGGTTGTCTGTCTCGTCGATTCCATTTTTTCATGAAAGTGCCACGCGTCATTCTCTGATTGGCTCATGCCCTGTCCTGACCCCACCCGTGGGTCCTATAAATAGGTACATTCTCATTCTTGCCCTTCACCTTTCTCATAATCTCTCTTCTACCATCTCGTCCAAGATTCTCGTTCAGGCTTCGTCATCTAGTCTCGTCAGGTATTCTCCTTCCCTCTTCCTTAGGTTTTCATCTTAATCCTTTTTCACACAATCATGTCTGGGTCTAGTGATAGCGTAGATAAAGAGATAGACGAATATCAGGACGTCTCCTCTAGAAGTGGGGATAGTTATGAGAGTGGTGAGGGAAATACCAGTAGTAGTGATAATTCTTCAGACGAATATTATTCGTCTGGGGTTCCTGGTATTTCCTTACAGGAATTCCAGGAAATGCAGCGTATGATGGCTTCTGGAGCTGGGGCTAACTCGTCCAAAAGGTCACCTAGCCCTCTTCAAGATGAGGAGGAGGATGATGTAATATATGGCTGCGCTCCTGAAGTAGCGTCCACCTTAGATGCCCCCAAACTAAAAGTTCTTGTGGATAGATATCAGATTCCTAAGGAGTTTAATCCTCGTCTACCCAGGGAAGGAGAATGGTGTTGTTCCCCTTCTTCTGGTTTAGGAGTATATTCGTCTTACCTTTTAGCTGGCCTTAGATTTCCCCTAAATTCTTTTTGTAGAGGTCTTCTCTATAGGCTGGGTATTGGATTTAACCAGCTTAACCCCAGTGGATGAAGGATGGTAGTTGCCATGCAAGTGCTATGGCGTGAGGCATTGGAAGGGAACTGTCCTTTAACAGTGGACGAGTTCCTTTACTATTATAAGCCCTCGGAGATAAAAAAGTCTGCTGGTTTTTACCAGTTCTTGTCCAGAGGCTCTCACTATAGTTTAATAAAGGGCCGTAGCTCGTCTGACAGGCTCTGGAAATAAGAGTTTTTTATCATTTCTGGAAATTGGGCTGGGGACCCAATAGATGTTGATAATGCCCCCTTTCCTCCTTTTACCAGCCTCATAGGTCGCCTTCGTCCTGAGGGTATGTTTTCTGTCTATGTTATTTCTTTTATTCCTTACATTTTTTCTATCTCTTAGTCGTCTAACCACATTTCATTTACTGGTACAGCTGTTGTTCGTCCACGTTTGGACAGATCTTACTTGGATCGAATAGACAAAGTTCATGCCTTCCCTAGAAGGACTTTTCACGAACTAGTAACCTTTAGCAGTTTGGCTACCTGAGAACTTGGTGCAGAACCCACTGCTGAGAATTTAGGCCAGGAAGAGACCACTCACAAAAGTATCATCCATCCTTACTTTATTTTTTCTCTCTTCTCTCTCTTTTTTTTTTTACTGGCCTCTTTTGTTGTAGGAATAATCACAATGAGAGAAAATAAGGAAAAAACAATAACTAGTGGGGATGAGGATCCTCCTGCACCTCCAGTCATCCAAAAGGCTCCCGTCCAGGCTGGGAAGAGAAAGTCTAAGAAGATTTCTAGTGCTGTGGACCTGGACGACCTTCCTAGTCGTCGAGGTTCCAAAAAACCAAAAACCACTCAGACTTCATCCCTTCCCAAGGTCCCCAAATTTATACCTCCAACGGTGAATCTGGACGACCCTCCTGTCAACGTGGAGCCTGTCCAAGTAATTCGTCCTACTCCAATTGATCCTACTCCCCCTCCAGCCAAGACTCCTCGCAAGCCTCTTTTGTCAGAGCCATCTGATTGTCCTTCCAACTTGGTGTTGAACGAGGGTTACGCATGGAGGACGTTCAAAGGAATCGTCACTGACAATGAAGTTAATGAGTGTTATAACATGTCAGTGAAGGAATTTGAACGTTCAGGTATGCATGACCTCTTCAAGGTACGAATTTTATTAGTCTAAGTGTTTCTAATAAGTTTTTTTTTTCAAAGATAGAATTTCTAACTTTCCTTCATCCATGCACAGGCTATGTCAAAGTTTTATACTGCGACGTGCCAAGCCAAGGAACTTGCTGAGGAGGCAAAGACGGCGAAAGACAAGGCCAAGGAGCTGAGCAATGAAGTTCTTTTGAAAAAATGGGAAGTGATCAGGTTGACCGAGGATCTCAGTCGCTTGCAAGGGATAAAGACGAAGTTGAAGGACGAGGTTGAGGAACTTAAAGCAGATGCTATTGAGAAAGACACTCGCATCGCTTATTTGGAAGGACAAGTATCAGAGTTTCCTTCGTCCTTGCAGAAAGCACGTGAGGAAGCCTTATCAGATTTTAAGAAGTCTGACGAGTATAAGAATCGTCTAGACAGTCACTATGCTGCTGGCTATGAGGACTTCCGTACTGATGCCAAAGAAGCCTTCCCTGATCTAAGCTTTGACTCCTTCAAGCTTCCTCTTGCTACAGAAAGTTCTTTGCTAGCAACGAGTTTTGAGGACGTCAATGTGGTGGACGACGCTAATAACGAGGTGACACAAGACGATCCAAAGAATGCTCCCAGTGGTCAATCCAAGTGATTTCATCTTTCCTTTAGAAAGTTTTATATTTTAATTTTATTTGGAGGTGCCCAGTGTTTTGGGCTTTTGCTTATTTCTTTTTAGAATTTATTCGAGTACAATTTCTTCGTCCAAGTTTATGGACGAGTTTTATGAACAAGCAATCTACTCTTTAAGGGTTTTTGGAAGGTGGTCGTCTACCCTTTAAATTTTATGAATGTATGAGTGCTTTTCATTTTCATTGTTCATTGTGTTTGTATATTCCTTAAGCTTCGCAAATAAACCTCATTTATGTCGTCCATACCATTCTTGTGGTTGTGGATTTCTCTTTTGTGGAGGTTTTATCTCGTCTTGAACATATGGACGAGCTCCTTCCTGTATAACATCATGAGATGCTTATTTTCTTTGTAAAGTTCATCCATGAATGATGTCTTTTCGTCAGATTTAATCGTTGCTCAAATTTAGGACGGTTGTTTACTCGTCCTTAATAAAATTTTCCCAACGAATGCTCGTCCATGGGCTGGATTGTTAAGTTGGTTAGACTCGTCTATGGGGCTGTGGTGTTTTCACACGCACATTGTTCGTCCATGGTGTAGACGATTGTTCTTCAGGTTTGTCTTGTCTTGAGCTTAGACGGACATACCTTGCTTATTTTTCTTGCTTTATCCTTATCTAAAGGAAAGCTTTTAGACGATGTGGTCGTGGGTTCGATTCCCACAGACGGCGCCAACTGATGATGAACAGAATCAGTTGACTGCACAACTCGGCTTCGATGGGTTGAAAGTGGTAGCGAAGGCCTGAAAGATAAACAAAATATCAAAGGAGACCAGGGTGGACCGACCTAAGACCCTCCGATGACTAAGTTAGCATCTTCTCTCGAATGGAGTTCTAACTGTATTGGGAGTAAAAATCTTAGAATTTCATACCTTTGCCTAATTTAGACCGGTCCTTATATAGAGAACCTTGGGGCAGTTACTTGTTTTAATAACTTCCCCAAGATTTGTGGAAATCAGGAATTACGGGGATAACTTCCCCAACGGCTATAGAAGCAGTAACCGCTGATGGAAGTTACACACTTAGGAGAAATTGCTGGCGATGAACACGGGTTGATTAACCACTTCAGAATTTCGTAAAGTGTTACATGGTTGTCCATGTGACTTGCCCATGGACGACTCTTTGTATATAAATTGATGCTATGTGGTCGTCCATGAACTTTGCATGTGGACGACCCTTCCGTCCTGATTGCCTGGGGTTCATTCAATTGATTAAAACTCATCGACGACCCTACTAGACGAATCAGAGGCCATTTAGTTGAAGGGAGATCATGGACGACTCCCTTGGACGAACCATAGACGTGATCTCTTTGCTATCCTATCAATTATTATTATGTTGTATCATTTACCAAATTCAAAACTTTCTCCTGGAGACTTGAATCTCGGCCCTTACTCCCCTTACACCCCACACGCACTTAGGATACGTTTGGTACACTAAATGGAGATTACGATAGGAATTGTAATCTTTATTACTAGGAATAAAATGTCTTGTAATGTAATAACTAAACCTATTCATTAGTTTGGATGTGAGTTAAAACATTAGAATGAAACTTAACGTTTATTTTAGGAAATATCTTACTCATATAATTATATCTCCTTAAAAATTGTTATTTTTAAATTTAAAAGAGATATGTGTTATTTTTTATGATTTTTTTATTTTTGTAATTGTTAGATGCATATGGAAAGTTTGTTTATTTGGAAATATAGTAAGTTTTGAAATTATTACACTTACTAAGGAATAACTAATACAACTTTTTAAAGAGGAATAGTTATTCCTCATTTTAAAGAATAGCTATTCATAGGGAATGACTATTCCTTGTAATAAAAATATAACCAAACTAAAAAATAACTAAACTATAGGAATAACTATTATATTACAGCGTCTATTACAGTCTACCAAACATGCCCTTATACTTGTGGAGTGACCATCGCACCAACTAGGTTGTGCGGTGGTACATCTAGTCTATCAAGATCTCACATTAGGTCTTAGCTAGCTAGATTAATAGGAGTAATAGTGATGCTTTTAGAAAATTAAACCTGAAAATGCAAAACACACCCCCTGAAGTTTAGGGATCTTTAAATTTTAAACTTTAATGTTTCAAAATTTGAATTTTACACTCCTAAAGTTTCATATTGTTTTGATTGTTAGCATGTCCATTAGTTTTTACTAGTGTGTAACCCGTGTATATGCATAGGTGCAATTAAAAACAATCATAATTATACGGTTCAAATTATACCTTTTTTAAAAAGAGATTCAAATTATACATGGTATCATTTTGCACTTTTTTTTAAACCATACAATCCTAAAATATGTAATGATTTATCATTATATATATATATATATATATATATATAGAATTTAATTGGTTTTAGACTCTTTAGTTTTTGCACCTAATAATTCAATTGCCACAAAAATTAAAAACTTAAATGGACACGTGGCGGAAAATTGGACTTAATTGAAATCCAATTTAGAATCTAATTAAATTTGGACTCTTCAATTTTTACATTAAATAATTTACTTAACACAAAATTATAAATTAAATGAGACACATGGCACAAAATTGAGAATCCAATTAAAATTGGATTTTCTCTAAGATTTAACTATTAATATATATATATATATATAGAGAGAGAGAGAGAGAGAGAGAGAGAGAGAGAGAGAGAGAGAGAGAGAGAGATGTCTGTTAAATGCCATGTGAGCTTATGATGTGTGCTAATTAATCCAAATGAAATGTGATGTGGATTTAACTATTCCATGTTAGTTAAAATAACTTAAAAATTTTTAAATAATTAAAAAAATTGAAATATTTAAAATAAGAACTAAAACTAAAAAGTAAAGTAATTTTTTTTTTTTCATTCTCTTCAACATTTTATAGCGACCCAAAGAAAAAAAAAATTCAACATCAAATCCAACCAATACAATATTAGTCTCAGTATTTGCATTTCATTAACATTATCATAAAAATCGTTCATGATAAAGCGTAAGCACGTCAGTAGTGTTCGTCAAATGGAAGTAATCCTTCAGCCCTTAAGGGTGGTCACCGGTGTGGTGCCTACCATAATGTCTCTGATGCCAAAGTCAGTATATGAAGCTCTCTTGAGAGTAAAACAATGTAAATGAACAGAATGAAAGAAATCTCTTTGCATTTTTGTGTGTATGTACCTTGTTCTTGGCAATGTGTGGGTTTTATATATGTTCTCATGGTCTCTAGCTGTTGGAGTAGTTATGGAGGTCTTAATGTTCCTCTTGGTAACATTTGGGGCTGTGTATGAGATATCAATGTCCTCCAACGGTTCATACAGTTGGCCCTGTAATCGTTCTGGGTTTGATTACCTGCATTGAATGGTCTGGATTTCTTCGTCAGTAGCGTGGGTGATTGTTTCGCCTGGCCAGAAGCTGAACCCGTCTATATTGATGGGATCGTCCATATGAGACGGACTCGTCAGTCCCGTCAGTTCACAATTACACACTCACACAACAACACATACGCAAGAGCTTCCACAGAAATATAATATTACATCCAAATAATCATAGTTTTACAGAAACACGTGCTCACATAAATTTCAGAGTGCACTAGCCCTCCACAACACAAAATAGGTTCAAACTTCAAATAATAACCGATGATGCATGAAAAATTGGTGAGCCACTCGTCCATCTAGAGGCACTAGAAAACCTCCAAGAAGGAAGAAGGCTACCGCAGAGCATTGGTGAAGTGCTAGCCTAAGCTTCTCCGATGCTTAAGTTAGAACTTCACAAAAGATCTCCAAGAAATTTAAAAGTATAAGAGTTGGGATTTTTCTCACATACCTTAATATGAGTGAGGTTTGGCCTTTATATAGGGGACCTTGATTGAGTCTCCTTGTTTTGTGCCATTCTCCTTATGGGAGATATGTTGGCTAAGTGGAGTTAGTGGGAGCGAACTTCAGGGAGATTGCTCCCACGTTCTAAAGTAGTGGACTTGTGGAGTAAATTATGTTGATAGTGTCTAAGTGTAGCTGAATTTGTCTAAGTGTAGAATGACTGTTACCTTAGACGATCATGATGTGGACGAACCTTATGGTATGGATGATTGTTTATAATTCACTTGTGTAATTAGGTGGTCCTTTGTATATACAGTTATAAATGTATTGGACAACACCTTAGACGAGACTGTTACTTTATTCCTTAGAATGACCATCTATGTGGACGAGTCCTATGTATGGATGACCATAATGCCATGGACTGTTGATTATGGTCTTATGGTGGAAATAAGCAACATCTTCCTATCCTAACCAAACCAACATGAGATGGACGAATAAGTCTGAATAGATTGTCTCCTTAGACGGACGGTCTCCCTGGACGAGTAAGGCATTTGTCTCTAGTGTCGAGTCATCACTCGTCGGACGAATAAGTATGATCCTTGATGGGTCATTCCATATATGGATGAGCAAATGAAGAGTCCTCTCTAGAAGAGTCTCATCTGGAAGAGCTAACATTTGTTAGATAAGCCTATTGGGGTTGGACGACTTACTTCGGGTGGTGATGAAGGCCAGCTTGGTATATATGTTAGACAAGTCTATTGTAGAGTGACAGGCAGTTAGGGATGGCAATTTCGGCTCGGCCCGCAGATACCTGGCCCAGCCCAATAAAAAATAGGATCGAGTTTGGGTTAAAAAAAAAAAAAAAAAAAACCCAAAACGGGTCCGGGTCGGGTCTGGGTTTTTGCCAAAACTCGGCTCGAACCCAAACTCGACCCGACCCAGTTATATATATATATAGTTACTGAAATAGCCTCATATATATATATATATATATATATATATATATAGAGTTATAAACCCTAAAATTTTCTATTCCTCATTTCATTTCAACTCACAACCTTACACTTCACACTCAGGTCGCCTCTCATCTCTTCAGCTCACCACTCTCACTCACAATCTCACTGCTGGCCCAACTGCCCAACCACTCACTGCCACCCTAGCTCTCACTATCGATCCAAGCTCTTGCCGCTGTCCCAAGTTGTCTCGGCTCTCTCACTCATTGTCTCACACAGCCGCCTCTCCTTTTTCATCTCTCAGCTCTCTCACTCACACGGCCACAAGCCCATAAGCAATCAAGCACAGGCACAACTCTCTACTCTCTCAACTCCATTTCGTCCTCACCATCGCCAATCTCACACTGTCGCACAGCCCTCTGTCCCTCTCATCTTCCTCGTTGATGGCCTCATGGCCTCACTCCACCTCGTTCTCCATTTTTTCTTCTTTTTTTTCTTTTTCTTTTTTTATTTTTTGGGTTCATTTCTTCTTAATCATGTGAGTTTGTGATTGTGTTTATGATTTCTGTGTTTGGGTCTGGTCTGTGATTTTGAAAGGGAAAATCATAGATCTAAAATTTGTGTTTGTGATTTCTGTGTTTATGTTTGTGATTGTGTTTGGATTTGTGTTTGAGTTTGTGATTTTGGGCCGAAAAATCATAAATCAAAATTTGTGTTTTTGATTTTGGGCTGGGCTGGGCATGAGGGAACAGGGCCCGTGGGGACCCGACGGGGCAAGTTTAGGGTGGAAAAAAAATCTGTTTATTAAACGGGTCGAGTTCGGGTCATAGTAGCAGGCCCGCGGGTAGGGTTCAGGCATAGAAAAACCCGCCCCAAACCCGACCTGTTGCCATTCCTACAGGCAGTTCGCTTAAGGGGTGAAAATATTATCCTTATCAATAACAATGGAACATTAACCCTAAAATACAAATTCAAAATCGGCAAAACAAACCTAAACCCGCCACTTGTTAGTTGTTCACATGCAACCACCTTGATTTTCACGTGCCACCATGATCTACGACTTTCCTTTGATCCATGAGTTCCACAACCTCCACACCATAAAACCATCATCCACACCTATGTAGGTCCTCCCTAAGCGCCGGATCAGGGAAAAAGAGGGAATCTAAGGTTATGAGTTTGGTTTAGACTAAAGAAGATAAAAGAGCTTAAGAGAAAAATGGAAAAGGGCAAATTGCCTACGGTGGTGACAAATGGCTAAAGGCAGAGTAAGGAAGCTCAGGTTAATGAGAGAATCAAAGAGTGAGAGAGAAGGGAGGAAATGTTGAGAGTTTTTTTTTTTTTTTTTCCAAGAAAACGAAAAAAAAAAAAAAGTATTATTGTGTTTTTGCATTTTTAGTTTTATTTTAAATATTCAAATTAAGTTTTTGTTTTAATTATTTAAAACTTTTTTGTTTTTATCCTACCTGGAATATCAATACACATGTCACGATTTAATTAGTCAATTAGCACTCATCATAAGCTTATGTGGCACTTAACGGACACATTAGCATAAAACTAACAAAAGGGCTGATAATCAAAATGGTACGACACTTCAAGGTGTAAAATTTAAATTCTAAAATTTTAAAGTGTAAAATCCAAAAATCCCAAATTTCAAGACTATATTTTGCATTTTACTTATATATATATATAGCCAAAACTAAGAGAAAATCCAATTAGATTTTAATTGGATTCTCAATTTTGTGTCAAGTGAATTATTGAGCGTAAAAATCAAAGAGTCTAAATTCAATTAGATTCTAAATTAGATTTCAATTGGAGTCCAATTAATTTTCTGCCACATGTCCATCTAAATTTTTAATTTTTGTGGCAAATGAATTATTGGATGCAAAAACTGAAAAGTCTAAAACCAATTAAATTCTAAATGATATGTATGTGTGTGTGTGTAGATATAACCATTACATATTTTAGAAATATATGGTTTAAAAAAAAGTGTAAGTTAATACCATGTATAATTTGAATATCTTCTAAAAAAAATGTATAAAATTTGAATCTTATAATTGTGATTGTTTTTAATTGTATCCTTACATATGCACAGGGCTACACATTAGTCTATATATATATATATTAATAGGGAAAGTTTAGAGAAAATCCAATTAGATTTCAAATTGAAATTCAATTAGAGTCTAATTTGGCACCACATGTCCCATTTAATATAAGTTTTTAAATTTTTGTACCAAGTGATTTAATTTAGTGTAAAAATTGGATTTCAATTAGAATTTAATTTTGCACCACTTGTCCCATCTAATCTAAGGTTTTTAATTTTTGAGCCAAATAAGTTAATTTAGTATAGAAAACCATGAGTCCAACATAAATAAATAATTAAAAAAACATAATTTTTGAATGACTTTATATTTACGAGTTTTTTTTTTTTTTTTTGTATAACTAAAATCAATTCAAGTTTATAAGTTATTTATGTAATATACCATAACTATGTATGGTCCATTACTAACTAGGCAATATATATATATATATATATATAAACTTTTTTAAAACCAAAGTTTAGAAAAAAAATTCAATTTGAATTAAAATTGGATTTTACTTTTGTTAGCTTTTCATACAAATTAAATTATTTAGATCTTTGATATTATTTTTTCTTTGAACTAATGAGCATATTTTTTATACTGTTTCTGTAGGGGGATAAAATCTCAGGCCCAATCCACTTAGAATGGGCTAAGATGGGAACCTAATACAATTAATTTGTACTTTGTAGAGATGGATATGTAGGTCAACACTTAGATTTCTCAGAAGTGAGGCTTAGTTATTAAAGAAATAAGATTGATTCCAGGAATGGCTTAACAAGGACAAAAATTGAACAAGGAAGAGTGAAATTCTTACTTATCTCTCACCTCGGCCTAACCGAGGATCTACTGTACTTGAAGAGAATTATAGTTTATTGTCTGGTTCCTATATCTTTCTCTCTCTCATTTCCGATCCCCATTCATGTAGGATCTTCTCCTTTTATAGCCATTTGAATCACATCCCAGCCTTCTACTTGGAGGGTTGCTAATCTTTCCCTGGATACTTGTCCCATCACTGCTTTGCTGGTGGTGGTAGAGTAGGATATAGGCTATGAGGGCACCATTCAGGGGTCATTCGACAATTAATGCGACATGCTGGGTTGTTATGGTGCATTTAATGCGGAGGTGATGGTTGTTTTACTTGGAAGTTTCCCTCATTTTCTCCCTGTACCTGTCATCATGCATATCTGTGACTCTGTCTCCTTGCTTGGGCTGCTTCTCATCTTCCATGAGGTGCGCTTTATAAGGCCTCCTCGGCTGTAATATACTCCTCAAGTTGCTGAGCCTATTAGGCACATTAACTAGGCTAAGTTGGGCCTAGATTTGGTGGGTGATTGGGCCTAATTACTCCTCAAGTATGTTTGGGCGAGGGTGCTTCCCTCCACAGTTTCTATTCAAATATTTTGTATGCAAAAAATATTGAATGTAATAAACTATAATTGAGTTAAATGATCTCATGCACTTATCCCCAATCAATTTAAGGGATACTATTTGACCAGTTTATTATTTTATTTTGTGTTATATTTAGTAGAATTTCACAGAGAATAATTGTGAACTGATATTGTATATGTAGTATTCAATAATGATTTTTACAATTTATGTACGTAATAGTAATGTAATGAGAAACTTGGCATAACCAATATCATGAAAATTGTAAGGAAAAACTATTTTAGTACCTCCAAATATCTTGTCGAACTATGTCCCATATTTTTAATAACCCAAACTAACATCAATAGCACCACTATAATTCATCATTCTTCTGCGTAAGCATGGAGTACATGCTAGTCTATAAATATAATAATAGGTGAAGCTGAGAGAAAGTCAAATTATAATTCCAAATTAGAATTTCAATTTTGCGCTATGTGTCCTAAATTATTTTTTCTTAAAGAGTTTTATTTCTTAATTTTAGAATCAAATGTGGGACCACATCATAAATATTCATCCAAATGAGTTATTAAGTACAAAAATCAAAGAGTCTATAATAAATGAATCGTAAAAAAAAAGTTCTTCACAATAATAAATAAATAAATAAACATGGACAATTTACATTTTATACCAATAATATCCTTACAAAATTTTTTAAAGAGTTAACAAAATATAAAAATGACTATCAATAATATTTAAATTATATATATAGGAATTATATTATGTATCTTATTGTATATCTTTAATTGTATCCATGCATATGCATGGGGTTACAAGCTAGTATATATATATAGCCAAAGCTTACAGAAAATCTAATTTGATCCTCAATTGGATTCTCAATTTTGCGCCACATGTCCCATATAAGCTTTTATATCTTTGTGCCAAATGAACTATTGTGTCAATTCATTTTATTAATTTTGTTATCACACATTGCGAAAATCAAAGAGTCAAGTTTTTGTTTTCAATGAATGCAATGGATTTGGGGTATCAAATATTGTTTAAATATGCCAAGCCTATCCACACACTCTCGTCTTTGTGATCCTCAATGCGCGAAGGTTGTAAGTGATGCATGGGAATTTGGCCTTGGTGTACCTACGGGTCATCCACTCTAGAACTATATTTCATCATGCAATGCATGCCTCACTCAGTGGAATAAAAGAGAATTTGGTCATGTTGGCTATCAGATCAAGTCACTTCGAAATAGACTTCAAGTTTTGGAAACCGCCTCAGAGCACAATATGGACTCTATTCGGCAGGTCAAGCAGTCTTTAAAATCTTGGCTGGACATTGAAGAGGTCATGTGGAACCAACGATCTCGAAACAATTATCTGAAGGAGGGGGATCGTAATACAAGTTTCTTCCATACCAAAGCTTCGAACAGGAAGCAATGGAATTGGATTCAGGGACTGGAGGATGAGAATGGTCTCTGGCAGGAGGGTTTGGACGAGATTGAACATGTAGCTACACAGTACTTCTCCACATTATTCACTTCTTCTCAGCCAGGAGAGATGACAGAGCTCCTAAATGCCATTTCACCTTCAGTAATGGATGCAATGAACCAGGTTTTGACTAGAGACTTTCAGGCCTCAGAAATTACCCAAGCATTAAAGCAAATGCACCCAAATACTGCACCAGGATAGGACGGCTTGCCACCTTCATTTTATCAAAAGTTCTGGTTACTCACCGGCACCAATGTCACTCAAGCTGCACTTGACTTCCTGAATCATGGTATTGTTCCTCCTAACTATATTGATACTCAGATTGTTCTTATTCCTAAAGCCTAAAACCCTAGGAAAATCACTGAATATAGGCCTATCAGTTTATGCTGTTAGGCCACAAATTGAATGACCCCTTGTGATATAAACCAATTAATTAATTTAGCCAAGTTATTAATTAATCAATTTATCATGCAAACGCGTGGCAGCACAAACAAATCACCAAAACTAAATATGCAGCGGAAAAATAAATAACTCGGTGATTTGTTCACGAATGGGGAAAACCCTAACGGCAAAAACCCCACCGGGTGATTTTCAGGTCACCACTCCCGAAACTCCACTATTATCAAATTAAGCGGTTACAAATAAGGAATCCCAAGTACCTTACCAACCTACAGTTGAACCCTTACCCCAATACCCAATTGGACTTGATCTGTAGTGACAGTTCCCCCTTTTGATGCACGGCTCCCAAGTACGTGACTAACCAGATGCGCGGATCCCAGTACACGACTTCAAACACCAACTTTAGGAAGAGAGGTTGGCTGCAAAGTTCTTCAGATCATCCTATGAGATGAAGATCAGGAAGATGCTTGGTCACAAAACCCTACAGTGCAAAATACACAGCAACTTCTTGAAGAAGATGAACTAGGTCAAGAACTTCGGCTTAGATCACAATTTGCTTGAACAAGGATTGCTCAATGCTTATGCAACTTGTGTCTATGTTGACAGCTCTTAAAACACTCCTTAAATATGTTTAGGGTTAGAAGAAAAGAAGGCTCAAAAACACATTCACGGATCCCAAGAAAATTAGAACAGAAATCTGACTTTTTAATTCTCGACAGATAGCAGGTGTCGAGGTAGGTGTCGAGCAGGTGTCGAGCATTAAAAACTGTGCACTTCAGCTTGCTTTTTCTTGGACAGACTTGATGACTTCAACACTTGATCTTGAAACCTTATTTCTTGAAGTATTAAAAACACCTAGAACTACCCAATTACAAGTAGAGTGCGTTTTGTCAAAGGATTAGCCAATTTACATAAAATATGACATATGTTCTTAACATGTGAACACATATGTCCTAACATATGCAATGTGGCATACAAAATAGCTTCTAAGGCAGTAGCTAAAAGATTGAAGGGTGTACTATCAATCATTATCAGTGAGAACCAGAGTGCTTTTACCAAAGGGCGTTTTATAACTGATAATGTCTTGGTTGCATTTGAAACCATGCATCATATTAGCCAAAAGAAGTCTGGGAGAGTGGGGGAGATGGCTTTAAAGTTAGACATGAGCAAGGCTTATGATAAGGTAGAATGGACTTGCCTGGAGAATAATATAAGGAAAATGGGTGTTCATCAGAAAATGATTGAAGTGATTATGAAGTGTATAACAACTGTCACATATTCTATCCATATTAATGGGCAAACCCGAGGCAGAATTGTACCCTTTAGGGGCCTCTGCCAAGGGGACCCATTATCACCTTATTTATTTCTATTTTGTGCAGAGGGTCTTTCAGCACTTCTTCGTCATGCAGCAGAAAGGCAAGCTATCCATGGTGTGGCTGTTTGCCGGAAAGCTCCAAGAATTTCCCATCTATTCTTTTCTGATGATAGCTTGGTATTTTGTCGAGCATCATTGGAAGAATGTAATGAGCTACGATGCATATTCACCGTATATGAAGCTGCCTTAGGCCAGCAACTTAATAAAGCGAAGACTGCTCTATTCTTCAGTAAGAATACCCCACGTGCAATACAGGTAGATATTAAAAATAGATTTGGAGCCCAAGTCATACGCTAGCATGAAAAATACCTGGGCCTACCTTCTTTGGTTGGGAGATCCAAAAAGAACACCTTCCATGATCTCAAAGACAAACTTGGCAAAAAAACTATCGAGGTGGAAGGAAAAGCTATTGTCGAATGTGAGCAAGGAAATATTAATAAAAGCAGTAGGCCGAGCAATTCCTTTTTACACTATGAGTTGCTTCAAACTCCCGGATTCCTTATGTGATGAGCTTGCTGGTATGGTTCACAAATTTTGGTGGGGGTAAAATAATGGGGTGGACAAGATGGCTTGGCTTAGCTGGGAGAAGATGTGCACTCCTAAGGAGACTGGCGGTATGGGATTTAGGGACCTCAAGGCTTTTAACTTGGCATTATTAGCCAAGCAGGGGTGGAGGCTTTAGACCTGCACTAATTCCCTGTTCTACTGTGTCTTCCAAGCTAAATATTTTCCAGATGGAGATTTTCTCTCAGCTACTTTGGGCACTAAACCATCGTATGCTTGGAGAAGTATATTCGCTACACAACAGATAGTTCGGAAAGGAAGCTGCTGGAGAATAGGAAATGGGGCCAAAGTTCGAATATGGGGTGACAATTGGCTTCCTTTGTCTTCTACGTACAGAGTTGTAACACCATGCCCAAATGGAGGTGCTGGATTACCAGCGGCAACGTTAATTAACTACCAGAAAGGAGAGTGGGATTTGGAAGCCCTCCAATGAACCCTCATGATCAAGGATGTCGAGTCTGCTATCTCCATTGCACTTAGCCCGACTTTGCGTGAAGACTGCCTCATCTAGGCCCTTACTCCTTCGGGGAAATTCATGGTGAAATCGGCGTATAGGTTGGCACTGGAGGAAAGGACTGGCCACAGTGCTGAGGAGAGCTTAAATGCTACGTGCATGAAGGAGTTTTGGAAGTTTATTTGGCGCTTGAAGGTTCCTAATAAAATCCGAAATTTCACATGGCGTGCATGCAAGAATATTCTACCCACAAAGGCCAATCTTTTCGCCGAAAGGTAACACCGGACAACATCTATGAGGTGTGTGGAAATTTTGAAGAAACAACAGGCCACTTGCTCTGGCACTGTTACCGCGCGAAGGAAGTATGGAAGCAGGTAAGCTTGGACACGGATAAGGTTATGGATAGATGCCCGGAGTTCTTAGACCTGCTGTGGTATGCTCGAAATGTGAAACAGTGGCCGGAGGAGGATGTTGGGCTGATGGTCATGACGGCCTGCGGTATCTGGACAAACCAGAATGAGGTGCGTCATGGGAAGTGTAGGAAGCCCACTTCTGTTCTTGCTCGGTGGACAAAAAGCTACTTGGAGGATTACTTAATGGCTAACCACTCTACTCGGCCATACAAAGATTCAATGGAAGCAACGTGGCAGCTCCCCAAGCCTCCGTGGTATAAAGCCAACATGGATGGTGCAGTATTTACTCAGCAAAAGGAAGCCGAAGTTGGGGTCGTGATCGGGACCACCACAGTGTTGTGGTGGCGGCGTTAAGTAAGAAACTGAAAGCTCCGCTGGGCGCTCTTAAAGTGGAGGCAAAAGCAATGGAGGAAGCAATCACCTTCGCGTGGGATATGGGGATTCGAGAATGCATGTTCGAAAGTGACTCGTTAATTGTGGTGAATGCTATGCTGCACCTCACAGACCCGCCCTCGCCTATAGCTAATAATATTGCTGGGTCCTTGTCCCATCTTTTCAAGTTTAGGGCTGTCAACTTCAGTCATGTGCCTCAGTCTGGGAATAAAGTTGCCCACACGCTAGCTCAGTTTGCTAAAGGTTTGTCTGGTCAAAATGCTTGGGTTAAGGAAACACCAGGTTGTATTGAGAAACTGGTGTCCTAGGATGTACAATTTTTGTCTTCGTATGAATAAAAGTTATAAGTTTCACATAAAAAAAAAAATACTAATATTTAAAACTTCCGAAAATTTCAGCCTTTGACTTTCTCATATATATATATATATATATATTTCTAAGTACTAATTTATTTATTCCCAACTAAAGGGAGAAATTACACTTTACCACTCTAAACTATACACTAGATTACATTTTGCACCCTAAATTATTCAAATGCACATTTTGTATCCTAAACTATCACAGTTGCACCCCGACATTACTTTTACTGTTAAGTTAGACAAAAATTAAAAGCGCATGACTTGCACATGATTTTTTGCTTAGGTAAAGACCAAAACACCCTTCTCACATGCAACTAAAACCAAATGTTTATTTCTTTTTTTCAGGTCTTTCTCTCTCTCTCACATGCATAAGGTCTTCCCCTCTCTCTCGCCTAGCAACTTTTTTCCTCTAAACCCAAAAAAATTAGACCCTTTCTAAGCACAGTAGTTGTTGAAACTATATCACCTTCCATGGCTGCCTTACATCTGACTAGTTGTTGGTTTCACTAATAGAGGTCTTGTCCATCTTATTAATCACACAATTAATTTTCTCAAACTCTATGTCCTTTTTCTCAGCTCAGGAACTAGGCAAATGAAATGTTCAATTGGAATTATGGTTTTAAGTATTAAATAAGTTATAGGTGAAACTACACTATTGGTTCCTAAAGTTTGCCCTTTGAACACAGTTGGTCCCTTAAGTTTCAAGTAAGCACTATTAGTCCCTCAAATTTAAAACATGAGTGATGTTAATCCTTTTGTTAACAACCGTTAGTGTTATTACCTATGTGGCTAATGGAACAATGACATGGCATCTATTTACTACAAATGTTTTACAAAAATGGCTTGGCAGCTTCTTTTAAAAAGAAACTTACAAGTCAGATTTTAGTTTTAATTTAAAAACAGGATTTAAAATAAAAACTTTCAAAATTTAAATGTAAGCCGACTATTCATCTCCATTCTGCCTTCTTCGCCGGATCATCTATTTTGCCATGAGTTCCATTTGCTTTATTTGAGATTTTAGATTTTTTTTTTTTTTTTTTTTTTTTTTTGCCCTGGTTTTTTGTTGAGGATGAAAAAGGCAAGAGTGGGTTTATTGATAGTGTTGATTTTTTCTGGGTGCAAGAGTGGGTCTTTGTTTGTTTTTTTTGTTTTTTTTGGTGTTTTTGAACTTTCACATACCGAATATGAGTTTAGTATTTGAACTTTCAAACATCATTCCTGGTTTTCTATTTTAGTCCTTAACTATCATTGAATCCTCTATCTATTTTCTTTTTTCTTTTTTCTTTTTTTGTTGAAGCAATTGTATCTGAAACAATTGCGATACTTTAGTACAAATAGGGTCTAAATTTGGATGTATATGCCTATGTATGGAGATGTTCCTCTTTCTTCTTTTTCCATATGGCTCATCATGCCTTGTGAACACTTAGATTTGGATTTGAGAAGAAGATTAAGGTTAGATTTGGATTAGAAACCCAGTGAAATTGAAATTAAAGGGGAGATTTAGATTACATTCAAATTTGAGAAGAAGGTAATTTGAAATTGAAATATTCACTGCTGACTAAAAAGGTAATCTTTGGTATTGTGCAAATGAACCAACCAGATTAGAGTTTGATTTTGGGCATTGCCAAAAGAAGGCAAAGGAAGAAGACAAGAGAGATAAGGGGAGACTTTTTATTTTTAAGCTTTGAACATAATGATGAATGAATTAATTAAGTAAAATGTGTGCGTATAAATTTATTTTAAAGTTAATTTACATGGCATATAATACATGTAAAATCTATTTTTCTTCTTTTTAATAAAAATAAATTTCAATGTCAAAAAAAAGATGCCATGTCACTATTCCGTTAGCCGCATATATTATAACACTAACAGCAGTTAACAAAAGGACTAACAGCACTCATGTTTTAAATTTGAGGGACCAATAATGCTCACTTGAAACTTGAGGGACCAATTACTCTTACAGGGTAAACTTTAGGGACCAACAATGTAGTTTCACCTAAGATATATCTGTTTACATTTTTGTTCTACTTTTGATGCTAAATCTGATGAAAATGGTTGATCTCCTCTGGAAAATTTTAGAACATTCCTTTTGTGGAGACCATAATTCCATTCGATCTAATTTGTGTTATTTGTTGCAGAATCACAGATCTAGGATTTCTCTATTCCTATAAAGACGTGGTCTAGACTACGCCTCTGGTGTTTAGTGATTGTAGATATCTTTTGTAGATATTCCTATAAAAATCCTCTATTTGCATGGTTTGATAATGGAAACAAGTATGCTAATGATAAAATTTTCTCTGATCGTTAGTTTGAGTTGCTTCATGTTTTCAACTCTTTTGGGATTAATTCGTTGAGAATCATCCACCAAGATGTCACCATAATTTTCTCCTTGCTTCTATGTTCTTTTTGTGTTACTAATCGACTTTCTTTTTGGGTGTGTGAATTCATCACTATGTTATTTTATGCTAGGCGAGAGAGAGGGGAAGACCGAAGACGAAGACTTGTATGCATGAGAGAGAGACCTGGAAAAAAGAGAAAGAAATAAGCATTTGTTTTTAATTATTTGGGTGTTTTGGTCTTTAAACAATGTGTCACCTAAGCAAGAAATCATGTGCAAGTCATGTGCTATTAATTTCTGTCTAACTTAACAGTAAAAGTAATGCCGGGGTGCAAAGTGTGATAATTTAGGGTGAAAAGTGTGCATTCGAATAATTTATGGTGCAAAACGTAATCTGGTGTTAGGGTGGTAAAGTGTAATTTCCCCCAACTAAAGCTTATCACAGATTCGTATCCCAATAGCAAACCGTTTGATCCTGATTGTTAGATAGAGCATAATTAGTACATAGTACTTTGACCTCGTCTTTGGCTAGAAAAGGGGTTTGACTCCTTATGGTTACTGTAACACCCCGACCGAATTTTATAATTAATCTATATGTTCAAGTGGTTAATTATTATTTTAATCACTTACTTTCTAAATTAATAGAAGAATATTTAATAAACACATTATTTTATAATGCCATTGAATAAGAATTGTAGAGATTATAAATACTTGAATGGCTAATTGTATTATGTATATATATTAAGTATGTACAAAATTATATTTAGCGGTTTAAGTTATTAGATATATATTTGTTGGTGTTTAATTAAGTGTATAAAGATAAGGATATACATATATATATATATATATATATATATATATATATATATATATATACACTAGGTTGGGTGGCACGTGCAAGGCACGTGCTACCCTACCCCTTGACTTGAGTAAGAAAATTAATACAGAGTTTTTATTTAAAGAAATATGAAACTATGTAAGAAAAAAAATGTAGTCTTTTAATGCTAATCTCATTCTTATAAGAATTTTAATTACACAAATTTAGATTAAGTATTCAAATATAAACATCTATTATACTACGATAGTCTTTTAGAACATACTTGTTAAAAACAATATCCATTCAATAAAAACTTCTAAGAATGCTTACAAGTTACAAATATCATCCTTCAACAGTAACCAACCGAGTTTGGGTACAACATTGTAACAATATTTAATTTTTTGCAATTAATGTTGTCATTTTGTCATATGTTGTAATAGAAGCTCTTCATCAAATACCTGCAACCATCCATAACGAAATTTTTGTTATTCATACCACCTTCTATATCATCTTACCTTTTAGCTTGCTTAGTTTTAGTGAACACCCTTTTAAGCAAGAAAAAAAAAATCAATGTTAGGTAACAAATAAAACACCCTATGTCACCATTCTAGCTTTCCAAGTGTGACTATCAAATAAAATTCTAAATAAAAATAAAAATTGAAACAAAAGGCAAACACACAGTTTAGATATGTTAAAGTAACACAATGAAGCTAAATTAGCTGACACAATCACATAGTAAACCTGAAATAACACTTGCAAAAATATGATATACTTAAATTGAAAAAACATATAAAATTAAATCCAATCAAGCAAAACAAGTAGAATCCATAACTTGGAGTGTTGCTTGCATGAAGATTTAGAGGAAAAAGTTTGAAGGTGTGCATATTTGCCTTTTTGAAAATCAAAATTGAGAGATTTTATATATACCATCATTGAAACAACCAAAGTCCAAAATAGCTTCCATATATACAAAAGACCAAATTAGAAGAATTTCTTTATATTTGAGAAAGATTAGATATCCAAGAACTTCAAAATTCATATCCCTAATCCTTTTTTCTTACCTTTTTCTCAATTCCTTCGAGAAGAGAGGATAAAGAGTATGGACATTTTAATAAGCTAGCAAAATACAAAGAAATTTTTTTTGAAATCATTACGTTTGCTTTTATGATGTCTACCAATAGCTTAGAGTATCTGTTACGCATTAGTCCATATTCTCAGAACTAATACCAGCTTTGAATTTTCCTTAAAATTACATCTAAATATCAATAAGGTGATAAAGAAAATATAAAAAGGGAACATTCTGTCATAGTAGTGACTATGAATACTAATTACATGAGATAGTGTGAAAACACTCACCTTCGTCATTTAAAACTCCACCAAATGCCAATTCATATAACAAGTCTTTCTAGAAGATAAGCAAGAAAACAAACTTGAACTAATGATTCTTCATAACAATTGGGAGGCACGACAACTCTACAAGCTGTATTATTATGTATCATATTATTTGCCGAATTGTAAATTAGTTGTATTTTATTCTAACCATTGTGCATGAGTAACTCTCAATTTCGCTCATGGACAACTCTAGATGTTCTGACCACGCAAAATCTTGCAAGCTTAAGGAAAATAAGGGTTTGTTCCTCTTTTCCACTACATTTCATTGCATTTCTTTTTTTACTAGTAATGCTTGGGCCCTTTTGTTCTGTTAGGTTTGTCATAGAAACTCTGAAAGTTTCTTTTGGTTGATACTTGATAAGCATTATATTTCTGGTCTGGTAAAGCGGCATAGAGTTAGTTTGTTCTTTATTGTAAATGCAGTGTGTTCTAAAGTGTAATAATTCTATTTTCAAATTGATAAAATTTACATATCTATCATTTATGAAATAAAAAAAAAAAATTGTTAAGACTTGGCAATTCAATATGTTCAAAAATTTTATTACTTTTAGTGGCCAAGATGTTGTTCATCATGGATGAAGACATGATCTAACAAAGGGAGCTTACACAAGAAGGCTAAAGTACTTAAAGAATTGTTGAACAAACAACCCATCAACACATTGTGGACAAGCTGTCATGAACTCAATGACACAGCCTAAACTTAACAAACAAGACAAACATGCATATAGACCAATATCAACAATTTATCCTCTTTTTTTTCGTTTTTTCTTTTCTTGGAGAATTAAGACATTATCCTCAAAATGCAAAGCTTGGCCAAGCATGGCAAAGCATAGCTATTGCCATGACAAGAAGCTAACCAAATCCAAACACATCAAAAACATTACCATGACCTACTACAAAACTAAGGTAAGGAAAGGAAAAATACTGCACAGAGAACAAAAAATATAAAATAGCCCTTTTTGGCATTTTCACAAACATGTATATGCATAAGCACTCTTATAAAAAACTAAAACTTTGAATGCAAAAAATTCACCCATCCCAAATCCTATTTACTAACTCAATCACATGCAATTCAATATTATCTTCTCACATCATAAAATCAAAAGAAGAAAGAAAGGAAAAGAAACTTATGGACATTTACTTTCATGTCCTCGAACCTTGAAAATCTGACCTCATTAGGATGTTGTTCTATTAAGAAAAAACAGAATAGGAAATTGGGAAAAAGTTTATCAAGAAAACACAATCAAATAGAAGGAATGAATGAATCAAAGTGGAAAAAAAAAAGTTTACAAAGAGATTTACCTACTATATGTGTGATTGGTAGTCTTTGGAAAGAGAGAGCTTCAATTTCACAACTAAAAGAAGCTTGACAAATCATAGCCACAGTCCACAATCGCTAGCTGAATAGCAAAAGTTAAAAGGTAATAACATGTACATGTCAAATATCAATTATATGGCATAATTTTTCTATTACTAATTGAATTGAAAAAACCCAAGAATTTTTTTTTTCCCAAACAGATGCTTGACCTAGAAAGTATTAAAGAACCCATATTTTGCCCCCCCAAAAATTAGACCCATGGAAAGGAAAAGAGGTTTTGAGGAGAGGTGTGGATCTTGATCTAAGACTAAGAAATACCAACCTAAGTATTATTTTGCCATGGAAATCACTACTTGGTCTCAGGTTGTGTGATTTCTCCTCTCTCTGTCTCCCAAGGTTTTCTTTTTGAATAGAAATTTGATTTAAGGGAGCAGGTTCTGGAACACTCTCTCTCACTCCTTACGCTCTTGGTTTCTCTCTCTTCATTTGGCTATCATCCTCAACCAAATGCACCGTTTTAGCTCAACAAAAGGACAAAACTTAACCAAATCAAAATCACTGTAGAAAGAGCATTCACTCTTTTTATTATACAAGAAAAAAAGAGATTAATTTGAGTGAAAATTGATTTGATTACAGATCACTAATCACGTTATGCCTAGAGATTTACATTAATCAAATCAAAAGAGACATTAATTCTCAAAAAATAAAATACATTAATTTTACTATATGCAAATGAAACACTAATATATCCTTCTCAAATAAAAGACATTAATTTATAGGAAAATGAATCCAGCTGTATCATCCAATTTAACTTCACCTCAGCAGCTAAAAGTTGAACAATGAAATGAATAATCAATTACGAATGCTTACCTGTAGTCTATGTGATTGTTCTTTGGAGAGATACAGAGCTTCAGTTTCATAGCTCAAGGAAGCTCAACAAAGACGTATATATTATTATCTTTTGGTTTTTCTATTCGGCTAGCATGTACATATCACCACCAAGAATTGCCAATTCAAAGTTTCACCAACTATTTGCTAAGCAGATGAACCATTGGGAATTTATTCGGCCCTTCATATGCAAGCAGGGCCATAAAGTCCTATAGCAATAACAAATTATCTAATGAAAAACCAGATAAAAGCCAGCAAGGAAGCAATAATTTATAAATTCATTCTCTAGGAAATATTGTTGCTACTCTGCATACCATTTTCTAGAGCAGACAAGTCCTCATTCTTCTCCTACAAGTCATGTGCCAGCTGATATGTCAGCTCAATGGTCTTAAGTGCATTTCCCTCCAAGGAAAAATGAAAATTCCTGAGCATAAACTATACAATTAGAAGCATCAACAACCATGTATTCAATAGATAAAATAACCTATAAAATATTGATGAATTATTCAAAAATAACAAATAAGAAAAATGGCTGAGATGATTATCAAGATCTATAATTTATATTCCCCTTTGTTATCTCCAGAGGATGTGTTGCCACAAATGGTTAGGCAGAATTCATAAAATTTTGAGCAAATTGATTAGCAAGGCATGCAACCAAATAGAGAATAAACATAGATTTGCAACTACTTGGAAGGGTAAGCAAAGCCTTAGAAATTTTTTTCAATTTAGCGTCCACTAACACCCATATGCATATTATATAGCCAACTTTGAAGCAAATAACTCAACTCTCAATAATGTGAAGATAAATAAAAAAATCGCTCAGATTGGTAATGAATGCTGGACGGTGGTTCTGTTTTTGACTTCGCGTATCAAATTTTCCACTATGCAAATCAAACCAACAATCTTGAGGCCACCTAAACCACTTTCTTGAATAACATAAATGTAAAATCAAACACATATCATCATATAAGTATCTCTTGAAACTACACAAAAAATTCAACAAAACAAGCCTATCGTGCAAATGCAATAATTATAGGAGTGTGCTCTGATGGTGTGAGTAACCATCGTACAACACTAAGAGTGAGCAACTTTAAATCCTATTACTTTCCCAACCAGAATAGTAAATTTCAATTACTTTTTTTTTTTTTTTTTTTTCAGTTCTCCATGCCCTCAAGATAATCATTAGGTTGTTTCACCCCCAGTTCAAGCAATGATAGCCTCCATCATTTCATTAAAGCAAATTACGGACAAGATTTGATTCATTGGCCAATGACACACACAAAAAAAAATATATATATATATATATATATATATATACACACTGAAAATCATAAAATAAGAAGGCTAATTGATGAACAAATCAATAATCAATTTTTAGTTTCTTATTAAGTTCCCAAATTGCTAGCAAATGAAAAGCTAATAATATATGCAATGTTAAATATCAATTACAAACCCCAAGAAGCCAAAGGAACAAAACATGCCCACATAACTAAGATTTTTGCTGTTTTGAGCTTTAGGTAAGTTATATTGTGAGCTGCTCTAAAACTCAGAAAAAAAAAAAACAAAAAAAACAAAAAAAAGCAAAAACAAACAAACAAAAAAAAAACAAAAACATATTCTATTCTCCAAAGTTTCTACTAATGAACTTGTAATCAAATGTACACAGATCTAATCATTCTAGAGAGGAGGGGATTTAAAGGAGATTAAAAATAAGAGAATGAGAAGGAGGATCTACCGATCTAGGAATTTAGGGAAGGCGAATCAAAAAATTAAGGAGAGAGACCCATACCTAGCCAAGCCACCCATTTCTCTCCCATCATGTAGAGAACCATTAACCGAGCAGAGAAAAACTCTCGGCTCCCTTCGCTTCCATCCCAAACTTTCCCTCGCCACCTCCCACACTCTTTCTCTTTTCAAATTTTGTTTTGGTCCCTCCACTTGAAATAGCTTTGCTTTTCCTCAAAAAAAAAAAAAAAAAAAAAAACTCATCGTTTTGGCTACCAAAACAAACATTACTTGACTAAACACAACTCCACACCCTGCAGCTAAAACTTTAGAAGAAAAAAGACCCAAAATACCCATATTAGCAAATGAAAGAAATCAAGGAAATCATAAAGAATATAAATTTAGAGAATGTAAATAGTTGTGGTATGAGTTGAGAGAAAAACCAAAGCCACAAACCAGACCTTTGATTCGTATAATAGTTGAAAAGCCCTCTCCATCCAACTGCCTCTAATTTTTGTCACTGCCTCTCTATCTCAAGCACACCACCACCGACAGAAGCACCACCACACCAAAACCACCATCATAGCAAACCACACCAGTACCAACAACAGAGTTACCACCACACCAAAACCATCATCACGGCAAACCCGTCGTGACCCAAGAACCAACTAGCATACCCACCTTGACCCACCCAAACAAAACCCAAAAACCACCTACCACCACCATCACCACCGTGAACCCATAGATGACCCATAACAAAAACCCACCCCCATCACCACGACAGCAACCCCACCTCCACCACCATGAACCCACAAAAAAATCCAATCCAAAATCAGCATCTACCTTGCATTTGATCTAGCCAATCAGAATTCAAAGCCAAAAATCAAGCAAAAAAAAAAAACCAAATGAACAAGTGCAATTTACATGACCAAAGACCAAAAAAAAAAAAAACCAGAGGAAATCACAAAGAGAAAACCTATACCGATACCATTTTCACTCTGTCTCCCTCTCTCATCTCTCTCTCTATTTGTAGCTTGGTGCTTCTCCACCACCCCTCTGATCCGATCTATTGGTGCCTCTTTTAGCAAATAGAGTGCAGATCGGTGAGAGAAACTCAGAGTTCCTTCAGCTCTGCTATCACTAATGAGGTCTTTCGTCTTTCACCCCTCTATTTGTCAAATTAGAGAGTTCTTCCAGAGAGAAAAGAGAGAAAGAAAGCATCGGAGAGTTCTAGAGAAAAAAGTGAGTTCCAGATACCCTTGGCCTCTCTCCCTCACTCGCTTTTATTGTTTTATATATTCAGCCTAAACGTATCGTTTAACACTCCACAAACGGAAAAAATAGAGGGACTCACCAAAATTTACTGTAGATAAACAGTGTTTTAACACTAAAAGCATAGTGTCAATTACTGTAGCGGCATGTGGGTTCCAGTTTGCTCAACTGGTAAAGTCTCTGATAGTTGTATAAGAGATCTGGGATTCAATTCCCGCCTACACCAAAACTGATTGGTGTCTTGGTCTGATGATAAAAAGCTATCATCAGGAGCGGACGCCATAGGTTGAAACTCTTTCAAAAAAATTACTGTAGCGGCATTGCCGCTTTTATATATAAATATATATGTGTGTGTGTGTAAAGTGATATTATTCTTTGTAGAAAAGTGTAAGTGTGATCACTAAAAGCTAAAAAGATGAGTTATCCTTTCTTTCCTTAGCAATATACGTGAATCACCCAAGATATTTTGCTTGACTTCTTGGTTGCAAAAAATTTCTTGGTCTTCTTGCTTTGCTTCTTTGTTTTCTTCCTTCTTTGTTCTTATTGGTTGCATCTTTGTCTCTTCTTTGACTTTCTCAAAGAAAGAAGACTCAAGAAGCTCTCCCTCTCCATTCCCACGGGTCCAATTAAATCAGAAAATTCTCCCATCACTTACTCTCTTTTCTCTTAAGGAAATAGCTAGAAACTCTCTTAGGTACAAGGGTTCACACACCAAAAGAAATATAAGTCTCCATCTTATCTCATCTTTGACTCTTTCCTAGCAACTACAACAATCAATGACTCTCTCCCCCTTCTCATGCCCACAGCTCCAACACCAAAAAGAGAGAAAACTCTCTCAAGCTCTCTACCTCTAATTCCCCTCAAGAACAAGAAACTTGGTAAGGGCTAGCTACTCTCATCTTAGAATCCATGATTTCTTTAAAAAATTTTAGTAATGGTATTTGTGATTTGTGAAATTAGAGAATCATGAACTTGTAAGTTTATATATATATATATATATATATATATATATATATATATGTGTGTGTGCTGTTTTAAGAAGCTTTGAAATTGTGCTTGTGATTTGTTGAAGGTAGATTAGGGTTTTTACTAATTAATGATTGTATATGATTAAGGAAGTAAGATAAAGTGAGGATGAGTGCTTTTGATGTTACTGCTGGGATTTTTGGTTGTATGAAATTTTGCTCTAAATGGTTAAATGACTATATATAAGTGTTTTATAACATGTTTAATGAGTGCATAAAAATCCCCATATGAAAATACCATCATTTGATAATTGTTTGTGAATTTACAAGAAAATGTTGCAAAGCTGTCACTGTGACAGATTTTGTGTTTATGCATGATAAATTATGTATTAAATTGTATATAGTGAAATTGGATGCTATGGTTATTTTCTATGAAATTTAAGACACATACGGTTGTTATGGAAGTGTTCTCACAGTATTTGGTTCTATATAAAAATAATGGTTTAATTTCTAAAGTGCATGAAATTCTGTCAGGACAGATTTGAGTATGCTGTATTTTATGATTTTTAGTAAATTATGGTTTTATGCTTTGACTACGAAATTTTTATGGTATATACTGGACATACAGGGGAGTTGCTCTGTAAAATTGCACGAGGTTTGGATGTAAATTCGTAGTCCATTTGTATTTTATAAGTAAAGTATATGCTGCTGGAATAAAACAGTGAACAGTTAGGGATATGCCTAACTTTGAGGATTTAATTCTAAAGTTAGGGTGAATGATTTGAGCTATAATTTATTATGCTCATCATATGATGTGTCTGGATCATAGAGTAATTTTGTATAACTTGGTTTAAGATTTAGTACTCAAAGAAGGGGTTCTAAACCATTCGACGGTTGTATTTATGAAGCTGTTTTGTTGAACATGCTGTATGTTTCCTTAAGAGTGTTTATGTTTACATGACAATGCTTTAAAGAGTTTATGTTTATGCATGCATTATTACCCTAAGCTACAAGTACCTTTTGAAATGAAGTTGGCTCCTATGGAGATATGATATAAATATGAGAATGATGGTTTTCTTTAGTTTGGTACGTCATTTGTTGACGTATGCATGATATGTTTGTGGGAACCTCTTTGAGGTGGGATTAGGATTTCCTTGATTCTAAGAGATAAGCTTTGAGATGAATGTGTAAGTTTACGATAAGGAATAATGGATAGTAACAAGCCTTGATTTTGGTTTAGGTGTTACCAGTCGCCAAGTCTAAGCTCCTTCGACTTGAGGCTCTCGGTTACTCTGCTTTCAGGTAAGGGATAAGTTATATGAGTATTTGACAAGTCATGAGGTTATTTTAAAATATATTATGCATTAAAAGGTTTTTTATTAGAGATATGGCATGTAAGCATTATCAGACAAAAATATGTTCGTGAGCTTTCGAAACCTTATGTATATGATTTAAGCATATAGATGCTATTATTGATTCCACGAACATGATGATTAAAGAAAACAATGGAAATGCTATTATTGTGAAATGTAATGCAAACTATGAACTTCAGTATGATGTATAAGTATGAAATGTTTTCGGGTTATGTCCTCTGGTAATCTGAACTCTATCAGTAGGGGTTAATTACTGGCTTTCCATGAAAAATGTTATATGATTGGCCATTAAGTGGGACTAACTCTACTGTACCCGCCCTTGTTGGTTACGGCCAACTTGTGGAGGTAGCCAACCTACCCCCATGGTTGGAAGATATATATTATGATGTGATCCCGGGAATACCTGGCATTGTGGGGAATGCTAGATGCCTAGCACCGTGGTGCTAAAAGCCTCCCAAAAAAGTACAGACTTATCAGATATGAACTAACCAACAAGCTATTTATGAACAGCTATGTTATGTTATGTTATTAATCATGAGAGAATTATTTTGTTAAATGCATTGTGAAAAGTTAAAATCTCTCATGAAAAGAAGAAGTTTCTGATGAAAAGAAAGCTGTTCATGAAAGATAAAAGTTTTTGAAGTTCTGTTGTGCTATAAAGATAAAGTTTCTGATGAAAGTACAAGTTTATGTTAGAAGTTATTAGATATCTGTTTTTCTTTATGAAACATTAAGTTTTATGATTATGAAAGTTATAATATTTTACGAGAAGAAGTTTATGAAGGAAAGTTTTATTATTCTTTAAAATGTTTCCAGTTTAAGACAAAGTTACCGATTATCTGATGTTAAGTTAAAATGATTATTTTGTAATGAAAATATGTAGTGACTTTGTAAGAAATGAAAGGAATTCAATCTGAAATGTTTTGGTAAAATTACTCTTATAAGAAAAGGGAGAATAATTATTTCTACGAAGAGCGTTAAGTTATTATTATAAATAGTATAAAATACTACACATGAAAAATGTTCTCCTATCTGAACGTTTATAAAATGAAATGTTTTGATTTACGTGCATCCTTATTAAATTCTCATATATCTTACCTTTACTGAGCTGTGTAGCTCACCCTATTATTTTTCAGTCAACGGGTTTTAATTTGGAGCAGAGGGAGCCTTAGTCGAGTTTTGGAAAAAGCTAGTTGTAGTTTTATATGTATAGATCCTAAATTAGCAATTTAATGTTTAGCTTTGTAGTATTATGTATTTTAGGATCTAATGAAAGTTGTGTTCTTTAAAGTATTAAGAGATGTATTGTGTGAAATTAGAATTTTGAGTAACTAGTGGACTATATAATTTTCGAGTACAATGTAGATGCTCTGAATATCAAACGAAAAGTTAAAACTTTAAGTAAAGAAATGAGGAAGAAAAGAAAGAGAGAAGCTTTTGGCAAAAGTTTTGTAAAAGTTAAATTGGTTCTTGTTAATATCAGGTTTAGGATTGATATTAGCATGCCGGTCATGGTCACAAATCCGGGTATCAGATTTGGGGCGTGACAGTTACAGAGTAAAAAAAAGTAATGTTTATTATAACTCTTTGGTAGGCTGTAAATTTTTTGTAATCAAAATTGAAAATACATAAAATTGTGAGTCCCATAAGAAAAATTTATGTTCGGGTTCAGCACCTATTTTTTGAAAATTGTTTTCAAAAAACTATTTTAAATACTACATCTAAAAATTCATTAATCTTTGTTTTTCAATGGAGTCCCAAACTACTAGTCTAGTTTCTCAAAAAAAAAAAATCAATACACCTAGAAGGTTTAGGTGTTTTTAGAAAACTGATATTTACCACCACGCACCCTCAATGTGATGGTCACTCACAAGTATAAGTTCTTGTGAGGCGTGAGGGGCAAGGACCAGGGTTCCAGTCTCTAAGAGGGAGTTTCGCACACATATACACATAGATTATTCTAGAGTAGAATTTTTATCTTGTATCAAACAAGAAAATTTTTTTTTGAGAAGGAAACTGATGGATTTATTAATGCAATTCAACTACATCCAATTGTAAAATCGAAACAATATGAGATGGGACATCTTCCATCCATACTTGAAAATCTGGTATGCATAATGCATTTCTATCCAGACTATGAGTGACCCTATTGTCGTTTCTCTTAATGTGAGAATACAACAATCTTACAAAATTGTTTGCAAGCACTTTCACATCTTCAAACAGTAAGCCCGTTGGTAATAAGCTACGCTCCTTTGACTTCAAAGCTTGAATCACGCCAAGAGAATCACCTTCAAGGATAGCACTACGAAATCCCAACTCAAACGCAAAAGACAAAGCCTTGAAGGCTGATAGTGCCTTAATCTCTTCAGCCTTGTATACTTGAGGGGTTTTTTTAGAGCAAGAAGCCAAAACATCCCCATTACTATTCCGTATCACCACACCAATACCGGGCATATTAGATGCACCAAAACCAGCACCATCAAAATTTATTTTCACCAGCCCACCTGGTGGACAACTCCACCTCGTCCCTCCACTACCATTGGTAACTGCCTGAACACTTGGGACCTGCAGATTCTCACGGTCCTGTGCCAACATTTCCTGTGCACATTCAGTCACTTGATGAAGCGACACGGCTTGTAAGTGCAGTCGAGTTTTATTTCTTTGATTCCACACCAACCAAGCCGTGTAAGCAAACAGTTCTTGTGACTTCCCTTCTGCAATCAGCCAAGACAACAGCTCCTTGACATCCATAAACTCCACCTCAGACCTGAAATTCCATATTCCATGATCAGCCCACACAGCATCCAAACTCTGAACAAACTCTAGCCTTTCATCATCTATAAGTGTCTCGGCTAAAAACATCATAACGGGATCTTTTGCCCGTATAATTTTCGCAAGCTCCCTTCCTGTACGCAGGTTCCCAAGCCCGCGACAGTTCCATGCTAAACAACTCATTGCTGTTGGCGGGGCTGCACAACAGCTCCCGCCACTACTGATGGTGATTTTTCGTTCCTAGGGTCAGCCTGAAATCTCTTTGCCGACACTACAGGAAGGTCTGCCTCTACTCTTGCATCTCTTTTTTTCCCAAGAGGTTGCTTGGGTTCGTTTGGATACAACTTATTGTTGCTGAAACTGAAAGTTGCTGAAACTGAAAACTGAAAACACTGTAGCAAAATAATATTTAAATGTGTGAATAGTACCGTGGGACCCATTTTTAATGAAAAAGTTGCTGAAAAGTGATATTTGTGGGTCCATAAACAGTGCGCGAATGCACTGTTCACAGAAGACTTAGTCAACAACTGCGGCTTGGGACTGAAAAAAAAAAAAAAAAAAAAAAAAAAAAAAAAAAAAAAAAAAGTTGAAACACGCTACAGTGTAAAACGTGGACGTGGGTTTGGAAATGTGGTATCCAAACCCACCGTATCAAAAAAGAAAATTGATATTAAATTTTTGTTATAATTCTTTTGGAAAATAACTTAACCAATTGTTATCCACCACTAGTGTTTTCAATGCTCTTAATACTTACTACTTTCTTAAATCCACATGGTAATACAATCTAACTCATATTACTTTTGGGGTTATATAGTGACATTTTAATCCACATAGAGAAGCGCCAATTCAGCTACAAGGCCTTTGGCTCATAATCATTCTTTATGTGAAATTAAGTTTGCATGCCTTCCCATTCAAAAATAATAATAAAAAGTTTGAATGCCTTCTTTGATAAAATATTAAAACAAATATAAAAAAGGAAATAAATTGAATGCCTTGGCTGAAATTTCTCCTTTACTGTTCGCTGGTTGTTAAGGAAATCTTAAGTATTGGATTTAAGTGGCTGTGTTGTAAGATATATTTTGTAACTTTCCTAGCAAAGAGTCTAGGTACAAAGTTAACCTACTACTCTTTTTTTTTTTTTTGAGAAAGTTTCAACCTATGGCATCCGCTCCTGATGATAGTTCTTTATTATCAGACCAAGACATTAATCGGTTTTTGGTATAGGCGAGAATTGAACCCCAAATCTCTTATTCAACCATCAGAGACTTTACCAGTTAACCCACTACTCTTGATTGTGATAATTAACTCCCTTTTACAAAAATGATCAAATAAATGTCATATGACAATTCAAAATCTTATGATGTTCAATTAATAGCTATTTTGACCAAAAAAAGAACCCACCTTAGAGGTTCTTCTATTTTTTTGGTTTAAGGTTAATAATTTGCATCTATTATTTGTAATTTTTTTTTAAAACATGTGTTTGAGAGTGATCTAGTGATATAGAGAAAAGTTTGGATAGGAAAAATAAGATGAAGTTGAGGGGAAAGACGTCTAAATTTTAGGAGTTCTCTTATTTTATTTTATTTTTTTAAATGGGGGTGTTACACTTTTATTCAGATGAAAAAGTAGTAAAAAATGCTAAATTTTAGGGAATAAAAAGATAAACGTGAAAGAAAAAAATCCTAAATTTTAGGAGTTTTCTTTTAAATTCAAAATTTAAAATTTTATTTAACATTTATGATCTAAGAGAAGTTAGTAAGTTACCCTTCATTAATGAATGTATTTTTGAACTATAAAAGTCTAGTTCAGAGAAGAGAATCATTTTATATATAATATAGAGAAAATTATTGAATACTTCGGGGGTATCATAAATACTCCACCTCCCCCCCCATAAATTATGGGTTCCACCATAAATTTAATTAGTGAGACTCATAGTTATGTGAAAGGGGAGAGTACGTATTTATGGTACTCTAGGAGTACTCAATAATTAACCATAATATAGATATAGATAATGTACTAATAATTTTTTTTATTCCATAAAAACCACCTTTTCAACCTTACCAACTTCTTTCCATCAGTCAAAAATTAGATAAAGTACCTTAAAGACAATATATTAGATTTCTTAATTAATTTCAAAATTTTGGTTGCATTAATTAATAAATTCATTTGCAAAGAATCTCAATGCAGTTATGTGTTTAAATTTAACAGAAAAACCTTTTTTCGATAGATATTTAACTTAGAAACATAATGTTTGCAAGTTTTAATTTATCATTTTCCACCGTGCACAAAAATCCCTAATAATTTATTATTATTATTATTCCAACTAAAGGAGAAGGGTACTTGTGGGAGATGCAAAATAATTCGATCTCTTGGTGTATTAATGTCCTCGAATTTGGTCCTGACTAAGAAAATCATTCTATGCAATTTTTTATTTTTTTTTTAAAAAAACCTATTTTACATCCTAAAAAACTATTTTTATCTATTTTACCAACTCATTTAATAATATACTTATACACACCCAACATTCCATTTCTTATTTTTACATACAATATACTCCATTAGTCCCACTTTTTTTGTCATGTTTGAAAAGCCAAACTTTTTAAGGGAACATCATTTATTATTTTGTCTACCTTTAAAAATGTATAAGTTTCTAAAATTACCCTTAAAAAAATTTATCAAAAAATTGAATTAGTAAATTAATAGGGGTATAATAAGAAGATTAATAAATTAATGACTTTTATTTTTAAAAACAAAACAATATTTTGAGACATCTTAAAATAAAATAGAGGACAAAAAAATAGGACAGAGGAAATAATAAAATAATAGAATGAGAGAAAGAAGCGGGAGAGAGTGAATGAGAGAGTCAAAGAAGAGAGAGGGGAGAGAAGTGAGAATGAAAATGACTAAAAAAATAAATACAAACTTACTATTCACAATTGCTAAAACGGGTAAAGCTCAATTTGAGTGTTTTTGTTGCTAAATAACCTACATCAATGAGGCCATGATGTAGGTCACATTCACAAGTCACAACCACACCTAGATTAGATGCCCAACCCAAGTTGTCATTGACAATAAATACAGCAGAGCAGCATGGCAATTGGGTACACATTCCATATATAACCAATCTTTTACTAAAAAAGAAAATGTCAAACTCAAAATAGAGGATCCTGCAGGATACAACTGCAAATTACCTTATATTTTTGTCATTATATAAAGATGATATCAAACATAGAGGAAAAATGCTAGTATCACAATTATTTACACCAATTTTTTTGCAATTTGCTACATGACAAATTGTGACTGGTGGAGAAAACGTGATAGATCTATATAGATTCATGTCTCTACTACTCACAACTCGCCACGTGCCAAGTTGCAGTAAAAGTTGTGTGAATAGTTGTGAAACTACCATTATTCAGAGATACGTTTTATTGTAATCGAAGTAGAAGATCCTCTCTGACTTATATAGAATCTTAATCTCTTTTGCTCTGTGCCACCAAGTCCAAGGCGTTGTGTTCTGGTTTTACTACCACCAAGGCACCAAGCCGGCAAGTCTCTCCCCTGATCTTGTTTTCGAGGTATGTTTCAATATGATCAATATTGCTAGAAATCTCTGTCCTCTGTATAGCCTTTTCTGTGCATGCATACATGTGAGTATAAGACTATGTACAACTTTTATGCCTAATTTATGCCTTCAATCCTTTTTTTTTTTTTTTAATTCTGTTTCTACCTCCCAAGGTTTCAAATTTCAACCCGGGTTTCTGGATTTATCGTGCTCTGATTATGTTAAGATTGTTTTGTCTGACTCCTTGAGCAATCTTGTTAACTAATCATTCTCATTTTATAATATTGTTTTTTGACCATAAGACCAATACTAGGAGTTTCATAGGCCTTGACTTTTAAAAGTTTCAATTCAAGTTATCGTGTTTGTTATTCTTCAAATTGTACTTCCTCTCTTTTTATATTTGTTTGTTTGAGTATGAGCTTTTAAAGTAATATTATGATCTAATCAAACCCACATTACCATTTTCAACTCTAACAAACCTAAAGTGGTCCATGCAAAAGCCCCACCAACACAAAATGGGTCTTTCAGCCTATCAACAAAACCAAAAAGAAACCAATAAAAGGTGGATTTTGGAAAATGGGTTATGACTTTAGGCTTGACGCATCTTTTGTTTGATCGATTGATTTCAGGTCCATGGATTCTTTCATGATGCATATCTTGTTCCCCAGATTTGTAATCACATAACAATTTTTTATTTTTTATTTTTAATGTGTTAAAGAAATTAGAATGCTTATGTGCTAGTATGGAGGCCCCGCGGGGTCTAATTATATTGTTTTTGAGAGATTCCCTAGTATAATATATAGGAAACGAGAAGTGGAATTTTAATTTAAGTTATGATTCACTGGTTGAGAGTTAACCTCATAAACCATTCTATCAAAGAGTGATTTGAATAATTATGGAGCTCATGATGCCCTTATGCCACTCAAATCATGTTTTAGAAATTTGTTATTTATGTTTTGGGCTTAAAGAAAAATTTCTCCATAATATGGGGTTCTTCAACTAATGTTGGGTGGCAATATTTGTCAGGTGAGATATATATATATTGGAAAGCATGCGCATGTGATATGTATGTCCGGTATTTTAGGTGTGCTGCTTGAGTTCTTGATTATTGGGTATTTTAGGCCTCTTGATTTCATTTTCATGTTCTGTGTTAGGTTACCAACTATTTAGAGAAATCAGATTAACTGGCGTACAAATTTTTAGTATCTAGGATTTAAGTGGTTGCTGTAGCATTCTAACTTCCTCCATTTATCCTCACCTTTTTTACAAACAAACAAAGCACTAACAAAAGAATCAAGTATAACCTGGACAACTATTTAGTCATGCTGGTTCTTATGATTTCATCTCTGCATTTGATTTAAGCTTTGATTGGTTTTGTAGGTAAGTCCTTGGACAAAAACTACCAAAAATTCCATGGCAGAGGATGAAATCTATACACAGGATGGCACCGTGGATATCAAAGGGAATCCTGCTGACAGGAGAAAGACTGGACACTGGAAAGCTTGCCGATTTATTCTTGGTATAATTCTAAGCGTTTTTTGCCCATTTGTCATCACTTATTGCACCATTATTTGATTTGCATTCCTTTGTGGTATCTGATGACCCTGACATCTTGAACTCTATATGATCTGGTCACAGGAAATGAATGTTGTGAAAGGCTGGCATACTATGGGATGAGTACCAATCTGGTGAATTATCTTGAAGATCGTCTCAATCAGGGAAATGCCACAGCCTCCAATAATGTTACCAACTGGTCTGGGACCTGCTATATCACACCATTGATTGGAGCCTTTATAGCTGATGCTTACTTAGGAAGATATTGGACAATTGCCAGTTTCGTAATCATCTATGTTTTGGTAAGTTTATTTCAAACAAAATCATCTTCCATACACCTGTATGAAAGCTTGAATTGGATATAGGGATAGCATTCCAGTCAAGCTCAGGTGCCCAAGTCTGGTAAATGTCAGTGTCGAATAACTTCATTGTAAATTTGATCACTATATTTATATTTGAACCACATCAAGATTTTCAATTTTGGTCACTCTCTTCCTTGTGAGCCACTGTGGAAGCTCCTGTCATTGAATTTCTTTGAATTTACAGCCTTTATATATTTATATATATATATATAAATTCCAAATATATCTGAAGTGATGATTATCTTTATGCCAACTTATAATCCTTGCATAAACCTGGTATGACTTTTGAAATAATGATACTCTTGCCTTTGCTGAACAACTAATGGGCTGGCTTCCCCAAAATTGCTGAACAACTCTAATTTTTCTTCTAGGGTATGACTTTCTTAACAGTGACTGCTTCCGTCCCTGGACTAAAGCCATCATGCGATGCGAATGGTTGCAACCCAACACATAAACAAAGTGCAGTAGTCTTTGTAGCACTTTATATGATTGCTCTTGGGACTGGTGGAATCAAGCCATGCGTATCTTCATTTGGTGCTGATCAATTTGATGAAAGTTTTGAAAAGGAGAGGAAACAGAAGAGCTCTTTCTTCAACTGGTTTTACTTTTCCATCAATATTGGAGCCCTTATTGCTTCCTCAGTTTTGGTCTGGATTCAAATGAATGTAGGCTGGGGATGGGGGTTTGGAGTCCCGGCAGTGGCAATGGCCATTGCAGTTATTTTCTTTTTCTCAGGTAGCCGGTTGTACCGGCATCAGAAACCTGGAGGGAGTCCTCTTACAAGGATTTTCCGGGTCATTGTTGCATCCTTCCGGAAAGCTCATGTTGAGGTACCTTATGATAAGTCTCTTCTTTATGAGAGCATAGATGAGGAACGTACTATCATAGGAAGCCGCAAGCTTGAACACACAAACAAGTTAAGGTGAGCAGATTGGTGCTAAGATTATTATAAACTACAATTTTTCAAAAGCTTATCAATTCATAATCAACCAATTAGCCTATTTTTTCTGAGCTCTTTTAAAGATCCAACAGTTTCATTTGAAATAATGATACTCTTGCCTTTGCAAATGCAATATTTAGTAGTTCAACCTGGTTCTATAATTTTCTCATGTAAGTTTATTGTAGACGCACAACCCATTTTTTTTTAAATGTAATACTCTGTGCTAGGTTCTTAAAAATGTAAATTTGGAACAGTTAGAACCCTCACATCTCAAATGTTTGTATAGCTATCTCTACTGCTGTGATGCAATCATGCAACAGGACATGAACGAGGGGTATTTTCTGATATCTGATTATATGCTACTATGTTCAATTAATTTCTAATAAAAATTGTCAAATGTCAATTTCCAGATGGTTTGACAAGGCTGCTGTGGAGACTGAAGCAGACCGCACTAAGGGCTTGAAAGACCCTTGGAGACTCTGCACAGTGACAGAAGTGGAGGAACTCAAGGCCATTATTAGGATACTCCCAATATGGGCATCTGGTATAGTCTTCTCTACCGTTTACAGTCAAATGAGCACTATGTTTGTTATACAAGGTAACACAATGGACCAACACATGGGCCCTCATTTCAAGATTCCATCAGCATCCCTCTCCCTTTTCGACACTCTTAGTGTGATCTTCTGGGCCCCTGTGTATGACCGGCTCATTGTCCCATGTGCAAGGAGGTTTACTGGCAAAGAACGGGGCTTCACTCAGCTGCAACGAATGGGCATTGGCCTTGCCATTTCTATATTCGCCATGGTCACTGCTGGGGTTTTGGAGGTTGTTCGGCTAAATTATGTTAGAAGGAACAATTACTATGACCTTGAGTACATTCCCATGTCAATTTTCTGGCAAGTACCACAGTATTTTCTTATTGGATGTGCAGAAGTATTCACTTTCATTGGACAGTTGGAGTTCTTCTATGACCAAGCACCTGATGCTATGAGAAGTCTGTGCTCAGCTTTGTCACTCACAACTGTAGCATTGGGGAATTACTTGAGCACGTTGCTTGTTACAATTGTGACAAACATCACCACAAAGAATGGGAAGCTTGGTTGGATTCCAGATAATTTGAACAGAGGCCATCTTGACTACTTCTATTGGCTCTTGGCCATTCTCAGCCTGCTAAACTTATTTGTGTATCTCTGGATATCTAAGTGGTATACATACAAGAAGGCGATAGCATTTGGGCAAACAAAGTGAATGTTAGTGGGATTGAAACCTGCTTGTGGTCTGTTATTGGAGTTTGTTTAGTCTTTTACTGTCTATTTGAATATTTGGTCTTTTTGCCTGGTCTCTAAGACAAGAGAGTGTTGGTAAATATGGTTTGCAATGTGTTGTTAATTCCTACATAGGTTTTAAGGGGTTTGTTAATTTGCATTTGAATTCTTTTGGAATTTAGCCTGTCATTATTTGTGCATCAAACACTGGTATTGTAATAAGATACTTTTGGATCATGTTATTTCTCAGTTTTGTTCTTGCCAACTTGATCTGTAATAGACAGGCAGAGCCACGCAGCAGCAGCAACATCAACAAACACATGGGTATGTTGTAATGTTGAGTGTCTGAACATCAACATCAACTTGATCAATTATCACCTGCTTAATGGCATAATATGTCAACAAATTTACATCTAGGTGTAATTTATATTGTTAATATAAGTCAAAATAATATGTTGACAAATGACAACTTACAACTAGGTGATCGTTAGCCTGCCTTGGGCGAAAATCACAACTATCTCATCAAAAAGTTGGTCAAGAAAATAACAATTAGAGTTACCTGCCTATTTACCCAAGCATAAAGCTTGATGAAGAAATCAAATCGCAACCCAGCCACCACTCAAATAATTAAAGGTAGGATGAAAAACATATGTCAAATCAATCTTGCAAGATGAACCATAGAAATTGCGAGCAACACAATTTTCTATAAATTTTTTGACAAAACTTAGATATATTAAAACAGCATTACTTTCATATAGATTTATTATTAATATCACACCGTGTCAAGTAAGTTACATTTATGTATATAAAAAAATGATTTAAAAAAAAAAGTGTCTCAAACAAGATTCAATATGGTATGAGAATTAAGAATCATTCTCATGAATCATGGCCAAAAACAAAAACAAAAAAACTGCAAAACATGTTCTGAAAACGTCATGTGGCCATGCACAAAACCGGCATGTCGTTTATTGTTATTAAACGTCACAGTGAGCTATTGCAATTGATGTGGCTGAGGACATAAACGTCATGTCGTTTGGGGCAAAAACTATGGGCAACATGTTTCATGTCCCCTGGCCTAAAGACAACATAATAATCTAAACTTTATCATCCTCAGAAATGGATAATGCATAAAACAAGAGGTTCAAAACACTTTATACTTTACATATTAAACATCTTCTACCACCTCAAAATCTCTCTCTCTCTTTGTACTAAAAAGAAATAGATAAGATGATTGCTTTCAAAACCATTCAAACCTCTTTCGCTGCTACTACCAAACATGCATTTTTCCACACAGCAAGACCCTCCAACACAAAGAATTCTTTCCTGTGTCTCAGCAAGCCCAATGATGACTCCAATTCAGAAGCTTCTTCACCAGAAGGAGATACCCGTAAGCAAGATCTTCTTGCCAGAATTGCAATGCTTCAAGCTCAAAAAGTCCGTCTCACCGACTACTTAGATGAAAGGTCAGCTTATCTAGCAGAATTTGGTGAAGAAACCAACGCTGAATTCGACAAGATTGGAGAAGATGCCCTCAAAGGACTTGATGAAGCTAGTTCCAGGGTCTGTTCAACTCTTTTTTGTGAATGCAAATTATCATGCAAAATACTTAAAGAAAAAGAACAAGGGAAGAAAACCATGAGAGAATTGAGCTAATTGAATAGATTTCACAGTATAAACTATGCTATAGAGCATGTTAATTTATAGAGAGCCTAATAACCATATTCTTGTCTTAGTTGGTCTAGATTGCTTGACGTGCAGGTAACCGAGTACAGGTTTTGGCTTTGTCACAAGTTTTGGTACTCTAATATATCTAACGACCCACTTCTTATTTGCTTGTGTTGTGCAGATAATGGGGAATATAGAGAGCCGCATGCAAGCTTTTGAGGAATCTGTAGAATTGAACAAGCTGGAGATTGTGGAGAATGAAAACAAGTTAGAAGAGTTTGAAGGTCAGATTGAGAATGATAGGAATGAATGGCTTTTTTTCAAGAACCTGAGGCAGAGCACACCTGCAGATAAAGCAAAAGCTAAGGAGGAAACAGAGAAGATAAAAGAGGTTACTAAAGAGAGCGCTGGATCAAAAACTAGGAAGAAAATTTACCTTGCATTAATAGGCCTTATAGTAATTAGCATAGCTGATTCTCTCTTGTCTTCTTCGTCTGACTGGGGAAAGGTTGCAGTTTTAGGAGTAATTCTAGTGGCTTTGCTTTCGCAGTTCATCTATGAGCAAAGGATGTCATCAGAGACAGAAAATACAGAAAAGGGAAAGACACAGGAAGAAAAGAAGTGAATATTATTTGCTATGTTTTATTAATTTTGTGTGTAAAAATTTTAGTCATAATTGTATCAACTGAACATTATGGCATGATGCAACCCCAGGTGAAAACTTACAACTTGGGTCTGATACATCGAGCTGTAACTGATTTTGGTAATGTCACTGAAATCACCAAACCCCGTGTAACTGAGTTAGCATATCTGATGCTTTATGAGCATTTTTCCATTGTAAAATTAACACACACACAAAGTAGTTATAATGGTTTCTCATCGTTCTAGCTTGATGAATGTAGATTCATATACAACTATATATCTATATTCAATCCTTTCCTTGGACACATTTACAAGAGATATCATAAGAGGAAGAATTGCTAAGGTACATTCAAACAAACCAGCAAGAAAAACGCCTTAGGCTACACATCTCCAAGGTCCAATAGATAGTAAAAAACTTGATATAGCCAACAAAATCAGAACAAAAAAACAGCGTCCAGTTTAGATAAGAAACAGAGTTAATTCAGATAAATAAGGTGAGCACTCTTCATTGATTTTTAAGCATTGATGACTAGCGCTTCAGATGGGAAACAATTGTGATTCAAACTTATTAAGTATGCAATCCTTAATCCTTAATTAATTTTCACGTGATGATGACCAGCATCAGCCTATATGGCTAGTACTACATCCACCTCTTTAATTATGATTTAGTTAACAAAATATACATTGACCGAGAATTGAACATAAGTGCTATAGCAACTAGGATCTGGTGAGCCAACTTGGGGTCCAGGTTTTGCGGAGTTCACCACTTTGCCAGCATGGTGAAATAGAGTCCTATGCAGGGAGCGTGAAGATAATAAATCCAACCTACAAAAATAGCACATAAAACTTCCAATAAAGTTAAGGATAGAACATCTCTATTAAAAATGAGCAGGCAAATTCAGGAAAACTCACTCCTACCTCGTGTGTATCTATTATTCAGGAGAACATATTATCTCATTGATGCTGGATACTAGCCTACAAGTACAAGAGAGGTAGAAGGTTTTTTGAGGAAAATGCATGGAAAATCATCCCCTCAAGATCTATATTATGCAAAAGGTTGAACTTGGTCTAAATTAAGCATTTGATGTGTGAAGGGATGCCCCCAATGTTAAAAAAACCACTGCAGAACCCCTCCCTACTTCTTCACCGGTCTTCAAAGACAATCTTTTTTGGATTCTTTTGATAGTTAATTGGTTTGTAACTGCATACTTTTAAATAAGCAAACATTGTTGCCCATAGTCTAGCTCAATGAACTATTTTTCCATCTTTTCTATCCCTGACTTTTGTTTTTTGCCCATGGATTAGAGATGGTGGTCATTCTCCTTTGTTTTGTTTATTTATTTTATTTTTTAAATGAAAGTCTGATTTGGGGAGGGGGAAAGAAATTGTGTCTCCGATACAAGTGGAAAATATTTTTAAGGGAAGTACTTCTTGTACACACATTTACACACACCTAGAAATTGCACGGAAAACATGGCATGAAGTCACGATTTTCAATCTGGAAATCATGACTTCAAATCATGTTTTCAGTGCGATTGTCGAGAGTGTGTAAAGGTATGTGGAAGTAGTATGCAATAGACACTATTTTTAAAATAGCAATAAAAACCAAAAATCAGGCCTTGAAGTTTCTATTTTAAGGCTATAAATCATGCCTTGAATATACAATCGCAAGCACAAAAATTATATTTTAAAGGTACAATTTTCAAAAACAGTGCTATAAATTCTTAAATGATTTCAAAATTGTTATATATGTACTAAAAATTCTTAATTTAGACCCTAAAAAAACTAATCAATGAACTAAAGTTTAGGCGTGTTTGGGTTTTACACACTTAAGTTTCAGAATTTGAATTTTACCACCGAAGTCGTATTTTGTTTGCATCAGCAGCCCGGACTTCAAAATGCACCACATCAAACTCACTATTGAGAAATCAAACTCTGGTAAGGAGGATTATTAGCTTTAAGCTCAAGGGTGAATAAACACAAGGTTTCTATGTAGGTTCAAGGAGGAAAGCTCGTGCGGTTTGCTTCAAATAGGAAACATATTCTCGTAACCTCGCTCAAGCACAGGTCCAACTATTGCTGGGCGAAATTTTTGCCTAACTTTAATGATCGCTCAAGTGAATCCAGATTTCACTTGACTAAACCTTCAATTCATCAGCATCTTCAAACAGCTATTCAGAGAATTTAAACTAAATTAATTAGATCATCAATTACAACACTCTTTAAAACATGTGACGATCCTAACATATATACATATATACACACCCAAAAAAAAAAAAAACCTTCTTTCCTTTTTTTTTTTTTTTTATTAGAAGAATTTTAACATATATTTAGTATTTACGAAAGAAAATTGAGGATAAGATGGTTGAGACTTGTTTTAAGGAAAATATATTTGATTAAAAAAATGGAAGTAGTGGTAAATTGCGGAGTAAGCGGTTAGATTAGGACAAAGTGTAGTTACAAAATTGAATTTTAACAAATCCACTTTTGAATTATATTTTCTTCTTATATCCTCTATACTTGCAAAATTTCAAGAAAATTAAATATCAATAACTATGTCATCAATAAATTTTTTAAATTGCAAGTTTTTGTAAATAATATCCAATTGACACAAAATTTGACATATGTATTAAGAGCGTAAAGAACATGCAATTCAACGGTTAAATATAATTTGGATCTATTATAATTTGAGAATATTTTTTTTTTATTTTACAAACAAATAAAGATGATAAACTTTAGAAATAAGTCGTAACTGTAATTTATTTTTTGAACATGTGTTTGAAAGTGGTATTGTGCTATAGAGAGAAAAGTTTGGGTAGGAAAAATAAGATAAACGTGAAGGGAAAAAAGGCTAAATTTTAGAAGTTTTTTATTTTTTAAATTGGGTTGTTTTACTTTTATTCGGATGACAATGGAATAAAAATATGAACCTGAAGGAAAAAAAATCATAAAATTTAGGAGTTCTCTTTTTGAATTCAAAATAAAATTTATTATTAGACATTTATGATCATATTTTTAAGAGAAGTTACCCTTTATTATTGAATGTATTTTTGAACTACATAAAAATCCAGTTCAAAAAGGTAAATTCTCTTATATATAGTACTAATCTCTAAGCACGCGCTCAAATGCGTACTCAAAGACTCTTCTATTTTTTTAGGTAAATATTAATAATTTGCATCTATTATAATTTAGAAATATATATATTTTTTCAAACAAATATAAAGTATAAACTTTAAAGATAAGCAATAACTCTAATTTTTTTTTTGAATGTGAATCCTAAATTTTAGGAGTACTCTTTTTGAATTTAAAATAAAATTTGTTAATTGACATTTATAACTCTAAATGAAGTTACCTTTTATTAATGAGGGTATTTTTGAACAACATAAAAATCCAGTTGAAAAAGGGGAATCCTCTTATATATGGAGTCTCTTTGGAATTCGTTTATTTTGCTGAAACTAAAAACTTTATATTAAAAGTACTGTAGATAAATATAAAAGTTAGCTGAAATAATATAGTAAGACCCATGAATAGTAACAAAAATAAGTTAAATAGTAAAATAAGTTGGCAAAATTAACCATGTCAAACTAACACATAGTATAGACTAGACTCATCATACGCGCTTTGCGCCTGCAATAATGGTCTTTCTTATTTATTTTTTTATAGATATTTATTTTGTTTTTTTGGTTTAGTGTTATAATACTTAAAAATGATATATTTGCATCTTAAAAATGATATATAAATAACCGTTTTTTTTTTTTTTTTAAATGAGGTAAGGTAACGTGGAATAATGTTTAAAAATGAGATAAAGAACAAAAGACACCCAATAGTACATTTGAATTTATTGATTGGGATAAGAATTTTGATAAGTAAAAAAATTTGAGATTTGAACAAAAGAAAGATGATATACGTTAGTGTGGATGGATGAGGATTTGTGATAACTATATAGAATTTGGATAACAAAAATTTTGGAATGTTTTAAAGAATTTAAAAAAAAAAAAAAAAAACCATAGAAATTTCGGAAAAATAATGAGTAGTTTTTACGTGAGGTAGTAGGTGTTTTTTTTTTTTTTTTTTTTTTTTGGAAGAAGTAATTTTGTTTTTTTTTTTTTTTTATAAAGATAATTGAAATATTTGAATTCAAATAGATGACAAATACAGATAGGAATCAAATATTTGAATACAAATGGATGGTGAGAATAACAGTTTTTTTTTTTTTTTTTCATTTTGTACGTGAGATAGTATTACTGTTTTAACTTTTTTTGCTTTTTTGTAGGAAAAAAATTTAATTGAAGGGTATGTTATTTCAAAATTTGTATGAGAATATTTTGGTACGCTAAAAATTGAAGACGAAACAAGGAAATTCTCTTGTTAATAGTATAGATAGAAGAATAGATAGATAGATAACTAGAATATATATATATATATATATATACATATATTAACATTAAAAAAATTAATTCGGAAAACATGCATCAATAGCAATTTCCAAATTTCGTGGAAGAACCAAACTAAAAATGTCGATATCAAAAGCAATATTATATTTTCTAATTTAGTTTTCGGAGTTACAAATAGTGTTAAAATATGTTAATTTCATGTTCAAACGATTTAGAACTCTCTTTTTTTTTTTTTAATAAAATAATCTAACATTAAACAAATTCTAATTAGATAGATAAATTATTTTCTATAAATTCTCTAATTTAATTTTCTTTCTTAATACTTATTGATTGAATTTTTGTTAATTTTTTCAAGTGACAATATATGCTTTTAAAAGCCAACATTTTTTTTTTCATATCATACTTTTAAATTTTAAAAGTAGCAGTCCTGTGATTTGCACCATTTTGGTCCAATTCAATCAACTTCGGTCTATTTGGTCAACTTTGGTCAATTTCAGTATTTTCAGTCCATTCAGTCCAATAAGGTTTACTTTGGTCTAATTCGGTCCATTACTCTTTACTTTCGTCCAATTTAGTCTATTTTGGTCTACTTTGGTCTATTATGGTCCAATTCAATTGATTCGGTCTACTTTGGTCCATTTTGATCAAATTAAGTCCATTCAGCCCAATTTGGTCCATTGATACATTTACTTAAAAATGGAAAAGGACAAGTTTGGGTTGAGAGCATAGTTTTAAAAACAGGAATGGTCAAAGAAGCGAAAATTGTTCAACTTTAGGTTTTTACCAATTGAAACACCCATTTTCCCAATTTTACCGAACTGGAATAAGGTTCAGTTCTTGGTTGAACTGGTTAGTTTGATCTAATTTTTAAAACCATGGTTGAGAACCTATTCTAAATCTGAATTATTAATATATATATATATATATATATATATATATAGATGTCTCCATAGGTTAGGTTATCATAATCTATGACACCTAAGGGGCTACAAAGGATTTCTTTGACCTTTTCGTAAGGCAGTGTCAACATCATTGTCTGGTTCTCCATATACTAGGAAGTGAGAGGTGACCAAGATCTTAAAATACTCAAACCATCGGTTAAATGATTCGAACATAGCCTTGCTACCAAGAATATTGGTTTGTATTTCTGGTGGCAAGTTGGCAATAGCACTTCTTAAAATAGTCTGAGCCTTAAGGCTAAACTTAGCATAATCAGTGCCCATGATAGTCGTTTTATCCATGGAATGGATATCCTCGGCCAAAGAGTTGACTAGTTATGGCTTCATTTCTTGCCTCAAGGTTAACTAAGTAAATTTCTAGTGCTTTGAAGGTTCTTTGGAAAAGGCCATTTCTGTCTAGGGTCCAGGCTACTTGAAGGTTATCGAGGATAAATTTAATGGAAAATGGAAAGTCCTTGTATGCACCTTTGTTCCATTGTAAAGAGCCTGATGAAACTTCCTGTAAAATAACAGCCATGTCACCACTGGAATATGTCACCTCTGCTGGGACATAATCCTAAAGGGATGTTGATCCTCTTTGGTTTCCCTTAGAGGATGCGCCTTCATGCTTTACAAAAGACTGTCCCGCTGCTGGGAGCCTTTTGTCTTGAGGATAGCCCTGTGCAGGTGCTTTCCCCTTATTCCTCTTCTCTGCCAAAGAAGTCAGTTTTCTCCACATTTTATAGTTTATTTGCTTCTTTTCCTGCCAAGGACAAGCAGAATAAATCTCCATGGAATGCTTATTTTTAAAAATGTTTTTGACTGCATGAGATGTTATGAAGAAAATACATTCATAATTTATATGTGTGGGAAATTGATGTGGAAATTGTCAAGAAAAGACGATACTAAAAAGATCATTTATTGCGAATTGATCAAGGTCTTTGGGCTGGTCTGGACAAGATGAAATATTAGTTTTGGCCTGAATAAGGTTAAGGGTCTTAGAGACAGCAACTTCCTAGAGAGTACTAATATCTCTAGGTTCAGGGCTCCTAAGAAACTTAAACTTAACTAGTTGGCCAAAGGGATGGGTAGTGATTCCTTCACTATCCATGGTGAAAGGATACAACAGACACATGAAAGGGTTTCCTAGGATAACCTTATCTATCATATTCTTGACAAGGACGAATGTGGTTTTGAAGTATGTGTTGTCCTGACACATATGAGCTTTTGGAATTTTGAATTCAATCTGCATTTTTCCTCTACTTGCAGAAGTTAACCTTTCTTTGGTCTTTCTGAAGTACTTAGAGGGAATGATTCCTTCTTGAATGCAGTTGAGACCAGTGCCTGAATCCATTAGGGCTATGACCTCAAGGATCAAAATCTTTGCTGATGACAATCCTGACTTTGGAGTGCCATTTCTGGAAGTTAATCCTACTGATGGCTGCTAAGAATGGTTCACTGGATTGCTCTTGAACCAGATTCTGTTCTTGAACCATGTCTGCAGTGGGGTTAACTATTTCATTGTCTTCATCATCAAAAGGGTTCTGAAATGAGGGTCCTTCCCCATTACCTTGATGGGAAGTATTCTCCAAATGTTTAATTCTTTGGTCAAGGAAATTGTGATCAACTCTAAGGATGACTAATTCTTGCTTAAGGGTTCTAACCTCAGATTTGGTTTCCTTGATTCCTCTCTGAAGGTCACTAGCTGTAACTTCCTTCTTGGTTTTGGTAAATCTATTGTATATTTTCTCCAAATCAACTTTGGGTTCCTGAATCCTTGGTTTAGGTTCACTAGTTTCCTTAATTAGGGTTTTCTTGAATTCACTAAGCTTCTGAGCTTTGATGACTGGGTCTTCGATCTGTTCTATGAGATCTAAGAGGAGCTCTTCTTGCTTAGAGTGAACGTTGATAGTCTTGTTCCTACAACAACTATCCAACTAACATTCCTTTCCTCGAACTGGAGGTCAGGGGGTGTAGGCTTACGATACCAATTCTTGGTTAGGCTAGTAAGGGTTACCTTTGGATGGGTAAGCCTTTTTACCTCTAAACTCTGGAACTGGTTTTCTAGATATTCTATCTCCTTTTCATTGTCTGAAGAGGTTCTGCTAGAACTGCTAGAAGCTGTGTGAACGTCTAGGACGACTAGTCTGGATTCTAAACGGGGATCAACACTGGCTGGTGATGGGGTGACTGGTTCCTTCTTCACTGGTTCCTTCTTCACTAGTTCTTCAAGTTTTTGGTTAACTATTTCTAAGGCTGTTCTATCCTTAGATTTAAGGCAGGGCTGCCTAGTTGTGGAAAGCTTGACTAAAGGTTTTTCTAAGGTTTGGATAGGTTTGCTAGGGCTTCCTGGCTGGAGGATAACCTTGTTTTCTATCCTATATTCGATCCTATCAAGCTGTTTTCCTATAACACCTAAACACTGGTTGGTATAGTTGTTTTGCTCTATGACCTTCTTCACTACCTTTTCTTCTGGAGTGGTAGGGGTTTTGAAGGGAGAGGCAACTAAATCACTTTCACGGTGTTTAAAGGATATAGCTTCCTAGGGTGGATGGTTAGATCTAACAATTTCTGGTGGGTTAATACTACTAACATCCTTTGGAAGTTTGGTCCAGTTGGTTTTTGTGATGACACAACAAAAAGAGGGGTAGTTACAAGTACACGTGATGAGGGGAGGCCATCTGGTAATTTGGCTTTGGAATGGTGGATACCACATACATCTCATGCATTCAAAACATTTTTAAAAATAAGCATTCCATGGAGATTTATTCTGCTTGTCCTTCAAAGGAAAAGAAGCAAATAAACTATAAAATGTGGAGAAAACTGACTTCTTCGACAGAAAAGAGGAACAAAGGGAAAGCACCTGCACATGGCTATCCTCAAGACAAAAGGCTCCCTGCAGCGGGATAGTCTTTTGTAAAGCATGAAGGCGCATCCTCTAAGGGAAACCAAAGAGGATCAACATCCCTTCAGGATTATGTCCCGACAGAGGTGACATACTCTAGTGGTGACATGGCTGTTATTTTACAGGAAGTTTTATCAGGCTCTTTACAATGGAACAAAGGTGCATACAAAGACTTTCCATTTTCCATTAAATTTATCCTCGATAACCTTCAAGCAGCCTGGACCCTAGACAGAAATGGCATTTTCCAAAGAACCCTCAAAGCACTAAAAATCTACTTAGTTAACCTTGAGGCAAGAATTGAAGCCATAACTAGTCAACTCTTTGGCGGAGAGGATATCCATTCCATGGATAAAACGACTATCGTGGGCACTGATTATGCTAAGCTTAGCCTTAAGGCTCAACTATTTTAAGAAGTGCTATTGCCAACTTGCCACCAGAAATACAAACCAATATTCTTGGTAGCAAGGCTATGTTCAAATCATTTAACCAATGGTTTGAGTATTTTAAGATCTTTGTCACCTCTCACTTCCCAGTATATGGAGAACCAGACCATGATGTTGATACTGCCTTAACACTAGCCACTTGGGAAGAATACTTTGGAAGCAGTAACAGAGTATATGAGAAAAAGCACCCTTTTCCTGGCCTCATAGTAAATTACGAAGACAGGTCAGATGAAGAAGATAGAAATTCAAGCTAGCTTTCACAGATGTTTAAATATGGCTTTGTTAGACTAATCAAGCTAACTCACCATGGTCAAATCAGGCAGTTCCCACAAATCATACAACAAGTTGTCATGAAGATCAGAAGCCCATTTGTTTCCATTAGGTGCTGGAGCACACTCCCATAATGGGATGGCAACAATTGGATGACTGTAATACCTTCCAGGCACCTTGTACTCATCAATGGTTACACCCACTAAGGCCACTGGTATGAAAGAGACTCTCACTTATCCTATAGAGAACCTCATGCTCTTCTAGATTGCTAGAGAGACTACTTCAATAATGAGATTCTTACCATTGCCCAAGACCTATGGAAAAATTATCATTTCGTCGGAAGCACTGGCAGAATTTCAGTATTTACAACCAAGCCTTACTCCACTGTAGTCATGAACCTCCAATGGGTCAACTACAATGATCCAAGGATTTCATCACTAGAGCACCAGACCATGAGCCCCTGAATTGGTGTGGCTTCTGTAATGTATTTGCCACTTTTCATAAGCATGATTGCAATTATAATCCTCCTTGGGATCCAGATGATGGTGTTCTATCAGAGTATTATGATACAGACTAAGGACTTCCCTCCTCCAATTCAGAAAGTCATTGCTGCTTACAATACAAGGTCTCAGTCTAGCCTAGACTTCGTCCAGATCATCGGAAAATCTAGCAAGGAATTAAAAGATCCTGCACAGAAATTGTAGATCCAAACAGAGAAGTTAGAGTCAACAGAAAAGGTTTCTCCTGCCTCCTCTGAACCCTAAGTTAACCATTATCCTATTAACCCCTTCCAGGATTCCCAAGATCCATATGATGGTTACAATTTGGATGACAAATAAGCAATCTGAATAGCACCAGTCACTATTCAGAACAGTTTTTCAAAACCGGTTACTATTCATCTACAGTACCAATCACAGTACATGCACAGTACCCGCACCAGCAGCCGTATAAGACAAAAAGACAGGCTACTATTCATGAACAGTGACCGTTACTGTTCATCTACAATACCCGACACAATAATCTAGATTTACTATTGCTTTTGGCTAAAAAGATATTCACCCGTGGTAAAAGCATTTTCACTCTCCGAATTTTCAGCAGTCTTCAACAGCATCCAAAGCTCCCTTCAGCTATAAAAGCCAGCTCAAGATTCATTCAGAGAGGAGTTCAATAGAAGTTCAGTTTTGAGGAAAGCTTTAGTTTTAGCTCAGTTCCAGCAAAACTACTCCACAGAGCCCTCTCCTTTACAACCCTTAATCTTGTAAACAAATGGCAACCTTAGTTTATTTCCCAATTTATATCTGTAACCCCATAGTGGTCTTCACAGTTGTAATCTATAATCAAATGGCCTCCCCCCATCATGTGTACTTGTAACTTACCCCCCTTTTTGAGTAGAAGTTCAGTCTTGAGGAAAGCTGTAGTTTTAGCTCAGTTCCAACAAAACTACTCCACAGAGCCCTCTCCTTTACAACCCTTAATCTTGTAAACATATGGTAACCTTAGTTTATTTCCCAGTTTATACCTGTAACCCCATAGTGGTCTTCATAGTTGTGATTACTTGGATGCCTTTTATAGCTGCTGGTGCGGGTACTGTTCATATATAGTACCCAACACAATAATCTGGATTTACTGTTGCTTTCGGCTGAAAAGATATTCACCCGTGGTAAAAGCAACAGTAAATCTAGATTATTGTGTCAGGTACTGTAGATGAACAGTACCCACACCAGCAATTATAAATGGCATCCAAGTAATCACAATTGTGAAGACCACTATGGGGTTACAGGTATAAATTGGGAAATAAACTAAGGTTGCCATCTGTTTACAAGATTAAGGGATGTAAAGGAGAGGGTTCTATGGAGTAGTTTTGTTGGAACTGAGCTAAAACTAAAGCCTTCCTCAAGACTGAACTTCTACTGAAAAAGGGGGGTAAGTTTCAAGTACACGTGATGGGGGGAGGCCATCTGATTACAGATTACAACTGTGAAGACCACTATGGGGTTACAGGAATAAACTGGGAAATAAACTAAGGTTGCCATCTGTTTACAAGATTAAGGGTTGTAAAGGAGAGGGCTCTGTGGAGTAGTTTTGCTGGAACTGAGCTAAAACTAAAGCTTTCCTCAAAACTAAACTTCTACTGAACTCCCCCTTGAATGAATCCTGAGCTGGCTTTTATAGCTGAAGAGAGCCTTGGATGCTACTGAAGACTGCTGGAAATTCGAAGAGTGAAAATGCTTTTACCACGGGTTAATATCTTTTCAGCCGAAAGCAACAGTAAATCTAGATTATTGTGTCAGGTACTATAGATGAACAGTAACGGTCACTATTCATGAATAGTAGCCTGTCTCTTTGTCTTATATGGCTGCTGGTGCGGGTACTGTGCATGTACAGTGATTGGTACTGTAGATGAATAGTAACTGGTTCTGAAAACCTGTTCTGAATAGTGACTGGTGCTATTCAGATTGCTTAATCGTCATCCAAATTGTAACCATCATATGGATCTTGGGAATCCTGGAAAGGGTCAATAGGACAACTGTTAACTTAGGCTTCAGAGGAGGCAGGAGAAACCTTTTCTGCTAACTCTAACTTCTCTACTTGGATCTGCAGTTTCTAGGCAAGATCTTTTAATTTCTTGCTAGATTTTCCGGTGATCTGGACGGAGTCTAGGTTAGACTGAGACCTTGTATTGTAAGCAATGGCTTTCTGAACTAGAGGAGGGAAGTCCTTAGTCTGTATCATAATATTCTGACTGAACACCATCATCGGGATCCCAAGGAGGATTATAATTGCAATCATGCTCATGAAAAGTGGCAATACATTACAGAAGCCACTCCAATTCAGGGGCTCATGGTCTGGTGCTCTAGTGATGAAAATCCTTGGATCATTGTAGTTGACCCATTGGAGGTTCATGACTGCAGTGGAGTAAGGTTTGGTTATAAATACTAAAATTCTGCCAGTGCTTCCGACAAAATGATAATTTTTCCATAGGTCTTGGGTAATGGTAAGAATCTCATTATTGAGGTAGTCTCTCCAGCAATCTGCAAGAGCATGAGGTTATCTATAGGATAGGTGAAAGTCTCCTTCATACCAGGGGCCTTGGTGGGTGTAACCATTGATGAGTACAAGATGTCTGGAAGGTATTACAGTCATCCAATTGTTGCCAACCCATTATGGGAGTGTGCTCCAGCACCTAATGGAAACAAATGGGCTTCTGATCTTCATGACAACTTATTGTATGATTTGTGGGAACTGTCTGATTTGACCATGGTGAGTTAGCTTGATTAGTCTAACAAAGCCATATTCAAACATCTGCGAAAGCCAGCTTGAATTTCTATCTTTTTCATCTGACCTGTCTTCGTAATTTACAAAAAGGGGGGTAAGTTACAAGTACACGTGATGGGGGGAGGCCATCTGATTACAGATTACAACTGTGAAGACCACTATGGGGTTACAGTTATAAACTGGGAAATAAACTAAGGTTGCCATCTGTTTACAAGATTAAGGGTTGTAAAGGAGAGGGCTCTGTGGAGTAGTTTTGCTGGAACTGAGCTAAAACTAATGCTTTCCTCAAAACTGAACTCCCCCCTAAATGAATCCAGAGCTGGCTTTTATAGTTGAAGGGAGCCTTGGATGCTGCTGAAGACTGTTGGAAATCCGGAGAGTGAAAATGCTTTTACCACGGGTAATATCTTTTCCGCCGAAAGCAACAGTAAATCCAGATTATTGTGTCAGGTACTGTAGATGAACAGTAACAGTCACTGTTCATGAATACTAGCCTGTCTCTTTGTCTTATATGGATGCTGGTGCGGGTACTATACATGTAGAGTGATTGATACTATAGATGAACAGTAACTGGTTCTGAAAAACTATTCTGAATAGTGACTGGTGCTATTCAGATTGTTTAATCGTCATCCAAATTGTAACCATCATATGGATCTTGGGAATCCTGCAAGGGGTCAATAGGACAACGGTTAACTGAGGCTTCAAAGGAGGCAGGAGAAACCTTTTTTGCTAACTCTAACTTTTCTGCTTGGATTTGCAATTGCTAGGCAAGATCTTTTAATTCCTTGCTAGATTTTTCGGCGATCTGGATGGAGTCTAGGCTAGACTAAGACCTTATATTGTAAGCAATGGCTTTCTGAACTGGAGGAGGGAAGTCCTTTAAACCTGACTAATGACAGCCTGAATTCTAAAACTGTCCCACCATTTCACTAAGAATTCCCTGTCTAGTAGGTTGGAGTTGATTTCATAATTCCACATGCTTATCCAGTGGATCCTATACTTGACTGTCATATGTAGGATGGCTGGAAACTGGGAACCTTGGTTTGAAGGTTGAAACCTGGAGCTAAAATGCCTGAGGGCATCCTGTAAGGGTTTTAGGAAAATCTGGGGAGTTAAGCCAAACATTTCCCACCATTTTAGGAACCATGAAGGTATTCGACTAGAGAACTGTTTATCGAACATTAAGAACCAAGAATGATCAAAGTTCTTGTTCTGGTAAAAAAGGACTTTCTCAAAGGCGTCCATGTAGTCATAATAGCTGTAATGGAGTTCTAAGCCTATGAGAACTTTGAGCAAAGAGGGATGCTGTCCCCATTCTTCGTAGCTGACGAAACCTGTGAAGATGAACTTATGATAAAGAACTTCTGAAGGGTTCACTTTGTTCATGATGTTTTCTATTCGAGTAGACTTTTCCTGAATGAGGATGCTCTTGTAGAACTTGATATTTTTCTCTGGGTGCTTTGGGAGGAAGTGCCATCCTAAGGGTAAAGCTTCCATGGCCAAGGCTAAAGGATCTGTTATATGAACTAGGTGAGGTTCAATATAAGAGATATGCTGGACAAAGGGTTTCTTAATGTAAGAAGACGTTCCTTTTCTGGATGGGTAAGAGAAAAAAGACTTTTGGGGTACTAAGGGGCCAAAAGGTTCTTCTATAGTGTAGGGAGTGATTGACCTAGGAGGAGGAGCTGCGAGGGCTGAACTATAACTAGGTTGACTATGGGGTGGTCACTGGTAATTTGGCTTTGGAATGGTGGATACCACATACCGGTTGGCAATGGTTGATGGGGGAAAGGTGAACTAATTTACCATGAGGGTTCTTTGCCTGACTGGTACTACTGATAGTTTGCTGTTTATGCAACTTTGGGATTTAGGGTTGTACGGGCCTTTTCCCAGACATCTTGGTTTGGACTCTGCAAAAATTCACGAGTGAGGAAGTCAAGGATACTGTTTTGAGTTTCTTCAATAAATTCAATGTCAAAGTCAAAAATTGAAAGGATGGCTTTCCATCGAGCAAAAATTTGTTTTGATGCAATGTTTTGAACATCTTTTTCTAAAACATGTTTTGCAAATTTACAATCAATCCTAATAAAAAATTTTGGTTCAAAAGATCACTTTGAAATTTTGAAATGCATAGTACCATAGATAATATTTCCTTTTTTATAGTACTATAATTAATCTGTGTGGGAGTCCAAATTCCTTAATGGAAATAGACAATATGTTCTGGGGAAGTGGGACTAACACGCTGAAGGAGAATGCCACCATAACCTATGTTAGAGGCATCAATCTAGACAATCTTGAAGGAATTGATTGAGGGAATTCCTAAGCAGGGGAGTGTCTTGACATATTTTTTGATTTCTTGGACAATGGAGGTATGGGATGGAGTCCAAGGAGGTGGATTGGTGCGAAGTCTATCAAACAGGGGTTTGCATTGTTGCCTGAGATTTTGATAGAAATCAAAAATGTAATTGAGAGATCCTAGAAATCTCTTAAGCTAGGTTTTATCTAGGATTTCATCTGAAAACTTTTCAGCAAACTGGATAGCTCTATCAATGGGTTTGATGACACCATGTCTTATATCAAAACCTAAGAATCAAACACTGGTTTGGAAAATTTTGATCTTTGGGGCTAAAATAACAAGACCATTGTGCTTGATTGTATTGAAGAAAGCTCTTAGGTGTTTCCAATGTTGAGTCAGGGATTCGAAGAAAATGAGCACATCATCGATGTACACAATTGCATGACCAGAGAATGGATTAAAAATCTCATTCATAATGTTTTGGAATTCAGAAGGTGCATTTTTGAGACCAAATGGCATTACATTCCATTCGTAATGACCAAAGGGTGTGGTAAAGGCTGTCTTGTAACTATCAGACTCACTGATTTGTATCTGCCAAAAACCACTCTTCATGTCAAACTTACTGAAGGCCACTGCTTTGCTAAGCCTATTAACTAAGTCTTTTTTGTTTGGAATTGGGTACCTTACCTATTCTAAGACTTTGTTAAGGGGCTTGTAGTTGATGACTAATCTAGGGACACCTCTCTTAATCTCAGCGTTTTTCTGGACATAAAAGGCTGGATAAGACCATGGTGATCTAGACTTCCTGATGATTCTTTTCTTAAGGAGGTCCTCTATTTCTGCTCTGCAAGTATCCATGAGTTCCTGGTTCATTTGGATAGGTCGAGCTTTGGTAGGAATGTCCTTTTCTTGGAAATCTTTGACATAAGGGAGAGCAACTTCATGTCTCTTCCTATGCCAAAAAGCTGTGGGTAGATCAGAACAGGCTTCCTGCTTAAGTTTTTCCTCAAACTCTCTGATCTCTTTCTAGATGTTTTTACAAGCTAGTTGTTCCTCAACTTGCTTGTATCTTAAATCATCCTTAAGGTACTTAAGATGTTGTGTCTTGGCACTAATGAGGTTTAAGGTCTTGGAGACAGAAACTTCCTGGAGAGTGCTAATTTCTCTAGGTTCCGTTCTCCTTATGAACTTAAACTTAACTGGCTGGCCAAAGAGATGGGTAGTGATTCCTTCATTATTCGTGGTGAAAGGATACAACAGACACATAAAAGGGTTTCCTAGGATAACCTTATCTGTCATATTCTTGACGAGAACAAATGTGGTTTTGAAGCATGTGTTGTCCTGACACACATGAGCTTTTGGAATTTTGAATTCAATCTACATTTTTCCTCCACTTGCAGAAGTTAACCTTTCTTTGGTCTTTCTGAAGTACTTAGAGGGAATGATTCCTTCTTGAATGCAATTGAGATCAGCGCCTAAATCCATTAGGGCTATGACCTCAAATTCAAAATCTTTGCTGATGACCATCCTGACTTTGGAGTGCCATTTCTGGAAGTTAATCCTATTGATGGCTGCTAAGAACAGTTCACTAGATTGCTCCTGAACCAAATTCTGTTCTTGAACCATGTCTGTAGTGGGGTTAACTATTTCATTGTCTTCATCATCAGAAAGGTTCTGAAATGAGGGTCCTTCCTCATTGCCTTGATGAGAAGTATTCTCTAAATGTTTAATTCTTTGGTCAAGGAAATTGTGATCAACTCTAAGGATGACTAATTCTTGCTTAAGGGTTCTAACCTCAGACTTGGTTTCCTTGATTCCTCTCTGAAGGTCACTAGCTGTAACTTCCTTCTTGGTTTTGGTAAATCTATTGTAGATTTTCTCCAAATCAACTTTGGGTTCCTGAATTCTTGGTTTAGGTTCACTGGTTTCCTTAATTAGGGTTTTCTTGAATTCCCTAAGTTTCTGAGCTTTGATGACTGGGTCTTCGATCTGTTCTATAAGATCTAAGAGGAGCTCTTCTTGCTTAGAGAGAACATTGATAGTCTTGTTCTTACAACAACTATCCATACATGGAATGGGTTCATCCAGGCCACTAAAGGAACTAGAGGAGGCTCTAGAGGGTTCAGAGGATGACTGGTAAATCTGACGAATCTCACTACTAAAAGACTCACTATCTGAGCTATCTAATTCTAGGAGTTTGAAGATCTCATCTTTACTGGTTTGGTCACTAACAAGGGTGTTGATAAGGGATTTGGCCTTAGATTTACACTCTTTTCTGAAATGACCTCTTTTTCCACAGTTGAAGCATTTTCCCGATGCTTTGGATATGGGTTTTCCTGTGGACTTGGATTTTCCTTTCCTATAGAAATCATCTTTGCTGTACTTTTGTTTTCTATAGTACTTGGCTGCAGTTTTCTTCTTGTGGAATTTCTCAGAGGATTCCTTGCCTATGTATTTAGACTTTCTCTTGGGAAGAACTGAGGGTAAGCCATACTGTGTACAAAAGTTTCCTAGTTCGTACTTGGCTTTGCCTTTGCTAGCTTTACTCTGGATTTTGAGATCTCTGCACATCTTCATTCCTTCGCTTCAAATAGTACTAGAGATGTCTCCATAGGTTAGGTTATCATAATCTATGACACCTAAGGGGTTATAAAGGGTTTCTTTGACCTTTTCGCTGAAGAAGGTTGGTAATCCATTGGTGAACTTCTCCTTCCAGAATGGAGAGTTACAATCACTTATGCGCATGACTCTGGTGGTAAACACATCTTCATACCACCTGAAGTTGCCCAGGGTTTTACATCTAAAGTTACTCAACTGGTCATAAATCCTAGATGTGATGTTGCTAGGTTTCCTTACGAAGTGTTTCATGATCGTATAGATCAGGGTATTGACTCCATCAGGGATACCTCTTCCTATGGTGTCATCGAATATGGGGATTCCTTCCTCATCTTTTTGGACAACAAGTTTGATGTCTTCCTTAGACTCTTTTGTAAGGCAGTTGTTCCGCTACTGCAAAAGTTTTCCTATAAATCCTAAGGCTATGAGCTCTATGACCTCAGTATGGGGATGTCCTTCACTAATGTAGTTATTGGCTACCATGGTCATGTGTTGTATCTTGTTTAGGATTCCCTGTTCTGACTAGTCAAGCTTCCCACAACTAGGCAGCCCTGCCTTAAATCTAAGGATAGAACAGCCTTAGAAATAGTTAACCAAAAACTTGAAGAAATAGTAGAAGGAACCAGTCTTGCCTTCACCAGCCAGTGTTGATCCGCGTTTAGAATCCAGAGTAGTCATCCTAGACGTTCATACAGCTTCTAGCAGTTCTAGCAGAACCTCCTCAGACAATGAAAAGGAGATAGAACATCTAGAAAACCAGTTCCAAAGTTTAGAGGTAAAAAGGCTTACCCATCCAAAGGTAACCCCTACTAGCCTAACCAAGAATTGGTTTGGGGTTGTACGGGCCTTTTATTAGCAATACCCACAGGATCCTTTTCAGCCAGAACCTGAAATAGATCCCCAGCTTATGGTTATTAAGAAAGAATTCACCCCTGATTTAGTTGCCCTAAGCAAAGAGTTTGAATATGATAAAAACAGACTTAAAGGTCATTTCAGAAAAGAGTGTAAAGCTAAGGCCAAATCCCCTATCAACACACTTGTTAGTGGCCAAACCAGCAAAGATGAAATCTTTAAGCTCCTAGAATTAGAACACTCAGATAGTGAGTTTTCTAGTAGTGAGATTCGTCAGATTTACCAGTCATCCTCTGAACCCTCTAGAGCCTCCTCTAGTTCCTCAACCCTATCCGTCGGGACTTATTGTTTGGTACGGGACTAACACTCTGCTTCTTCTTGTTTCTGTGTTTATTCCTCCAGTTTGTTGCAGATGTGTACTGTTGAGACACGTAAGGAAACTTTTCAGCAAACTGGATAGCTCTATCAATGGGTTTGATGACACCATGTCTTATATCAAAACTTAAGAATCGAACACTGGTTTGGAAAAGTTTGATCTTTGGGGCTGAAACAACAAGACCATTGAGCTTAATTGTATTGAAGAAAGCTCTTAGGTGTTTCCAATGTTGAGTCAGGGATTTGGAGAAAATGAGCACATCATCGATGTACACAATTGCATGACTGGAGAATGGATTAAAAATCTCATTCATGATGTTTTGGAATTTAGAAGGTGCATTTTTTAGACCAAATGGCATTACATTCCATTCGTAATGACCAAAGGGTGTGGTAAAGGCTGTCTTGTACCTATCAGACTCACTGATTTGTATCTGCCAAAAACCACTCTTCATGTCAAACTTACTAAAGACCACTATTTTGCTAAGCCTATTACATTGAATTTATTGAAGGAACTACACAAAAAAGATGGACACAATTACATCACAAGACGATCGCCTAATCTTGTGCAAACTACAACCTCTTATCGCCATATATATACACACACATATATATATATATATATTAGGTAGTAATATTTCCTATATAATTGCAAGTAGAAACCTTGAAAAATATTTTAGCGCTTAGGGTTTGTTGTTTAGAGGCAAAATAGATTTTGAGTTGATGCTAAGTGACTGTTTCATTTCAAATCCTAGAACATAGGTTGGATAAGAACAGAAGAGCCCTATATTTTCTATAATAAAAAAAGTGAATAACATATCAACAAAACCTAAAATCAAATAGGGAAAAAAAACCATTGTGTCTATCAAAATATTATCAACTATATGTAAAATATATATATATATATATATATATATATTTGATAAAAACAATCAAGTCATTGAAAATGTAAAAAACCAAGAAAACAAAAACAATGAAGTTGATACTTAATATGATTGTAGGTTGCATGTTTTGTTAAAATAATACGATTTTTTTTTTTTTTTTTTGAGAAAACACTAACAATAGTTGATAAGAGAACAAATAATTGTTTTTTCTTATCTAAAAAATTTCAATTTGGTGCAATCATGGGTTCTAAGCCCAATTTAGTTTTTAAAGTTAAAAAAATTTGTATATTTTTTTAAACTAATTACAACTTATTTTCTTTTTAGATAAAGCAAGTAAGCAGCCTAATATTAAACAAATTCTAATAAAATTAGATTTCATCCTCTCTAAACAAAATATAATCCAACCATGTATTGTTGAACTTTCTCTTGCATTTGCACATTTTGACGACTAAAATAAATTTTTTATTTTATTTTACCAATTTAAATTTAACCACGTATAATTTCGATTTATCATCAGGCCATAAGACACCAAATGATTTTTGGTGTAGGAAGGCTTCAAATAACAAATCTTAGGCAAATTTCGAACCACAAATCTTTTATTCGACCGCAATTAATTTTACCAGTTAAGCTAATTGGAACTAACATTTGTTTGCAGTGACCAACAAAATACAAATAACTTTATATTTTCCAACAACAATTAAACTTAGTGTAACTAGGTTTTTGAATTCAGTTGGGGAACTTAAAGTTATGCACCTAATATATTGTATATAAGTTTTACTCTAAAATAAAAGAGTAACATTACAGGCTCAAATTTTTTTACTAACATTTTTACAAATTGTTGAGGTAAAAAATTCTTACTGGTTCTCATTTGAGCCCATCATTTACATCACTTTTTTACTTACCAATAATCACTAACCATATCATCAATTTGTAAAAAAAATTAAAAATTAAAAAAATTAAAAAAAAATTGTAGCTGTAACATATTCCAAATAAAAATTTTCCTAAAACTATTAGGAAAATACTAGAGATACAAACTTTTTTATAAAAACTTTTACAGCCTTCTAATGTGGTAGGTGATTATTGGTAAATAAAAAAGTGATGTTATTGGTGGGCCTAGATAAGAACTAGTAAGAAGTTGGTCACAACAACAGTTTGTAAAAATGTTTTAAAATAATTTGTGACTATAGCATTACTCAAACTATTATATCATCAAAGAATCTTGATTAGATCACTATAAGGTTCATTGGATTATTGTGAGCCTTACTAACACCATAACATACTTAGAATTAAAGATTTGTTTAAGATTTATAGAGTTTGTTTCCAAGTAAAAGTCTTTAAAGATTTGGTAAGATCTTATAGAGTTTGTTTCCTATTAAAAGTCTTCTTTAGGGTTTCACAAGGTTTCAATATATAAATACATTTGTTCTCCTTAAACATATCCACCCAAAGTTGGAAAAGGGAGAGAGAAAAATAGGGAGGAGAGACAAGTTGGCCCCATGAGTTCTACAACTTCAATCAAAAGGTATGCCTCCAATCTTACTAGAAATTTAGTTTTTATTTTTTTTAAGCAAAGCAATTAGAGTCAACATTAATTATTACTTAAAAAGAATTTTATTCTTAAAATTGGGGCAAATCAAGTAATAAGTTGATTTTTTCCCGATATCAAGCCGAATCAAATAATAATTTTTTTGTAATTCCTCAATCTTTTAAGTTGATTAATAGTCTGTTTAAAAAACTGTAATCGACCCGAGCCTTGTCAATTTTAATATAATATATGTTGTTCTACTATTCTATAATTTTTTAACCCATCATCCTACTTATCCCAAAATTGTTTTTGACATAAATCTCACTTTTCAATTTTTGTTTCCTCTCCATATGATCCCCTCTCACTCGTTTTTATTTGCCTCTCACCATTCACCCCCTTGTGGCTGTTACTTCTAATATTTATCTGTTTTAATTTTTTTTTTTTTAATGTTTTCTTTACCTTTGTTGTTCCTATTTTTTAATATTTCTATAGATACTAGAGACGGGCTCCTTTGTTTGTTTTGTTTTTCTTTTTTATTCTGAAAAGTGAAAACAAGAAAAAGAAAAGAAACATCTATTCACTTCACCATTGGGGATGGGGGCGTAGTTTTCCAGGTCCAATTCCATTCTGTCTAATCCAAACTTGTCATCCCTCAAGGATAAATTTGCAAATATCGAAGTCCTTGTGTTTCAAATTGCATATATTTCATCAACCCACCACATTCTTCTTTCTTATTATACCAATAGTTCCCCTTCACTGGTGCAAGCAGAAAATTGAACCGCCCAAGGTATATATAACAATCTCAGTGATTATAAAAGACTCAATAAAGCCAATGATGATTAGACTATTTTTTAGATTAGAAGGAGATTTCACAGCCCAACCATAGTATGTTTAGAGAAACAACATCCGATTTCAAAGTCTAAGATTAAGGCAAAGCTCAAAATTAGTGTTATGCTTGTTAATTAGGTTTTGTATATTTTGTTTGTTTATTCTAGAGTCAAAGGGTGTTTTAGTAATTTTATATTTTTTTGGGTATGGATCATAGTTATGGGCAATGTGTTTTTTTTTTTTTTTTTTAAATTTATTAATAAGCAAGTCTTATGTGTGGTTTATGGGTCTTTATATACAGGCTTCGGTTTAATTCAAATAGGCTTTGGTTTAGTAGTAGAAGTAGAAGACTAGTACTAATAGGAGAAGTTAAGAACATGATCTATATAAGTGTTTAATTGTATTCAAAAAAGTGAGAGTTGATTAATAAAATTGAGAGTTTTGAGAGTAGGGAGCGCGTTGTTCTTAGGGTTTCTACATGTAGGACAGAAACTTCAAATTAATTTTTGGCAATTTTATGTTATTATTTCCTTAATTTTAGGCGTCTTTTGATGATGTTTAGTGAAATTAGGGTTGTCTTTTTAGTATTTATATGTTGTGTAGCCTCCAGAAGCAGCCAAATTGTTATCAAAGTTTTCTCTATTTTCTTTGGTGGATTCAAGACCTCTCTTCTTGTGGATTCAAAAAACCCCTCGTGGATTCGAAGTTCACCATAATAAGCTAACAGTTTAGTTTTTGTTCTATCAAAAAGTGCATCTTGTGAGTTTTCTTTAAACTTTCGCGACATCAGTTATTTTCCTCCTTCCTTTCTCTTCTTTCTTTCTTCTTTTCTTCTTTTTTTTTTTCCTTGATTACTGTCATCAGCATTGTTCACAAGTATTGTTTATTTGTAATGTTCATATTATTTTTTTAAAAATCTTTTTTTTTTTTTTTCTTCTTTTTACAACCATAAATCTAACTTTTTCTCTCTTGTATCCTAATCTTTCTTATTAAAAGATTCTAAACTCCAAAATCCACAAATCCTCTTGGACCTTAACCCACCATAACCACACATAGAAAAAAAAAAAATTCTTATTTGTCATGCGCCAAGATTTTGTTGCCCCATGCACTTGAATAAATTATCCAATTTTAAGGTTTAAGGTTTTGGTCAAATAATATATTTTTGGGAAAACTAAACCATGTAGTTTAGAGGCGTAACAAATTAAACCACATATTATCAAAAGTAAAAAATAAAAATAAACTTCAAATTTTCAAAAGTAACAAACCAAACCATATTATTTCAAAAGTAACAAATAAACCTATAATATTTTAAACCTTGGTACATATTAAATTCTAAATACAATGCATTTAATTTGTTACTTTTGAAGCTCTATACTTTAATTTCTTACTTTTGAAAATATAGGATTTAATTTGTTACTTTTTAAATTTTAGAATTTAATTTTTTATTTTGAAACTATAGGATTTAATTTATTATACCCTTAAACTATAGGATTTAGAATGTATTTTACCTTATATTTTTTAAGGGAAAATTTTGGTCCTCAATTTTATTTATTTATTTATTTAGTATTTACAGGAGTGACAAGTAATAGGTTTGAGTTCGGAAAAATCATTTCAGAATATTCTTCCATTCCCTTGTTTGGGAGTTTTAATGAAGGGAATGGAAAGTCAATTCCCTTATTTGGGAGTTTAAGTGAAAGGGAATGGAATGGGTAGGAGAGAACACTCATTCCTCTCTATTCCCTTAAAACCTCAAATTTTCATTCACCCCAAAATTGGGAGGAATGGGAAGGAATGGAATTAGATTTAATAATTTTTTTACTAAAACTCCCAAAATACCCCTATATATTCAACTCTTTATTTTAAAATATGAGTCTAATAGTAATATTGTCATAAAATGATTCCATTTCATTCCTTTCATGTTGCTCCCAAAGAAGATTACTTACATTCCATTCATTTTCATTCCTTTATTTTAAAACATCCAATCAATGTTATTTAATTTCATTCCATTCCATTCCTTTTCATTCCCTTATGATCATTACATTCCATTCCCTTATGAACTCTCAAACGGAGCCTAAAGTTTTATATATTGGGTATGACTTTTTTACATATTCTGAGACACCTTTTTAAGGGACCAAATTAAACCAATCACATATTTAAGGGATCAAAATCAAATTTTCCTATATTTTAGGGATGAAATTGTTCCTTTTTTAAAATTTGAAGGACCAAAATCGAACTTTAGCCCAATTGTAAAGAACCAAAGGTCAATGGCCCTTTTTTAAAATGTTCTAAACATGCTCATAGCTAACTCTAATAAGGGTCCATTTGTCCTTGCAGCAGGGATTCAAGAGGATTATTATGAAGGCAAAGCATTGCTAGAATGGCAATATTGCGAACTCGTAATAATAATTATGACCAGCAAGGGAGAAGTGAGAAAGGCATTTTGCCAAACACATCTGCTGCTGATATTGACATGTTGGTGTGGTGGAAAGGACTTGCCTTGGACCCTTGCAATCCAAAAGCAACCGAGTATTCATTTCGAAAATTTTGGAATCAAAGTCTCAAACTCCGGAATTCATTGTTTTTGTGTAATGGGGAATGTCAGAAGGTAAGAGCTCAACTAAAATTGTTTGCTTTTTTCTTATTTTTTTGCTTTAGAAAAAATTATGATTAGGAAATGGATAAGTAAAAAGATTAGATATATGGTTCTAACTAAATACAAACCCTTCAACCTAAAAGGTGTATGAAGAAGAACTCTAGAACCCACCAAATAAATGAAAATAAAAATTTATTGACTGTTATTGATAATAGATTTTTTATTTTTAATTTACAACATAGGTGAGGGTTCAAGTTAGTTCAATTCAATTTGTAATTTTTTTTTTATTTTTTTATTTTTTTTATCGTTGAACAAGAGACTTGAGTTTTAGAGATCGCAAAAATTCTCGTCCCGCTTGACCCACCCAACCCCACTCTGCCTTGCACGGATTTTCCCCACCCTAAAAAGTTGATGGGACTAAACGAGTTTTGCTCGCCCCACCCATTTCGTAAAAGAATTGCAAATTAAAGAAAGATGGAAAAATTATTTTGATAAACTTTCAAATTGAAACAATATGAAAGATTAGAGCGATTTTGTTAAACTAATAGAGGATAGAAACCATAGGTTTATTACTTTGCAAATTTGCCTATTCAAGAATTACTTTATGGAGTCCACATGTGAAGTTCAATTGAATTAAAAGTTGTGTGATTTAAAAGGTTTAACTGTTTAAGTATGTATATATGGGTTTTTAATTTATTAGTTATATGGTCACTTTTGTAGTCTGGGGAAAATCTGAAGTTTTACAATTACAACAAATTAAGGACAGTTTGATACTTTAGTTTTTTTTTTTTTTTTTTTTTTTTGAGAAACAAATACTTTAGTTAAGTCTAGAATTTCCTGAAAGATCCTTACGATCGTAAGTATCTTAAGTATTAATTTTTTAGGTCCAAGTTTGCCTTTTATTACATTTTTATTTTACTACTCATACTAGGAGTTCTAATATTGCTAGAATAAGGAAGAGCCTTTATATATGCTTGTGCTCAACGTTATCAAAAAGAAATGGAGTTAATTAATAAAATTATTGTTGGAACACACCAACAATTATTGAGTATTTTGAGCATTGAGGCACATTGGTTTTATGGCTCTCTCTCTCTCTCTCTCTCTCTCTCTTATATATGGTACTATTCACAAATATTGTTTATACAACCCCTAATAAGCACCTTAAAAACCTCTCTATTTCTTATTCCTTACAACCCCAAATCAAGCTCAATTTTTTACCTACCAAAAAACTAAATCTCCATTGGCATCACATAACTCATTAAACCACCTTTTTATTTCCTCTCACAACTTTAACCTTTTCTTCAACAATTCCAAACCTTGAATCAGCAAATTCTCTTAGCCCTAAACCTAAGAATGAAATCCCCATTGAAGTTTGGAAGTGCCTAGGTTATGTGGGTTGTATGCTAGTTAACAAGCCTTTTCAATAAGACTTTAAATGTTAACCAAATACCATAGTTAGTGGAGGTGAAGTAATTTAATACCTATTTACAAGAACAAATGGGATATTAAAAATCAATCATCAATATATATATAAAAGCAAAGACCTTATGTTGGAGAGTATGAGGTTGTGTCATATAGCGCATTCCTTGAAGTTCTCTTTATTTAGTTTTCTACTTCAACAAAGTTTGCATTTATATTAAAGTATTAGTTCATTTGAATTATCCAATAGATAAATGCATATATTAATTATCTATTGTTGTGCATTAATTATTTATATTAAATGAATTTATATGATTATTTTTATAAACTCTATATAGAAAATAATTTTTAGTTGGAATAATAATAATAAATTTAGAATATGACATTCTTACTCATATATAGTTGTTTTGACAACAATTGTCACAAAAACCATAAAATAATTAAATATTTGTGAATTCACTAAAATTAATCTTAATCCTTTAAATTTCCTGACTCCTTTGTATGTATGTATGGAACTAACACTGTAGTATGTATTATATGTAATTAGAAAGATTACTGATATAATAAATATGTTTATTTTTTTATATTTATTATTTTAAGTATAATGAAATTTTAATATCATTTTTATAAGATTTATATGAGAAACAATTGGTTTTTTTATGTGAGAAACAATTGATCTGAAATATGACATTTTTACTCAAATTTAGTTATTTTTGCAACAATTAAAACCATGTCCAACAAAAAGGGGAAAAATTTTTAGTAACACACAATCAAGAATGTAAAAAAATAAATAAATAAAATAAAAAATTTTGAAGGAAATATGCATTTTTTAGTAGGCATATGAAACATGTCTATCTATATTAGCTACTATATCATGCAATTTTCAATTTGTAAACACATATATACAGTATGATCAAATCACTATACTACTCTGTGTATTTCTATTTTGTCTATATATAAAATAACTAAAGATTACAATTTTTTCAATGAAATTTATTGAAATATCTTTTTTATACATCAATAATTGGGGTGGGGATGTGAATCCTGAATGTTTCTATTGGAAATTGAGGTGTTAATCAGTTAAATTACAAGATTTTTGGTACAACTTATTGAAATATTAGAAAAAACTAATAATAAAGTGTACCACACATTGAGCGGAAACTAAGCTAGTTGTATAAATTACCATGGAATTAATCTTATGAGTAATACTATGAAACTTTGGGAGAGAGAGATTAAACATAGTTTAAGACATGAAACAACAATATCAAAAAATCTATTATATTTTATGCCAAGACGATCCACTATGGAAGTTGTAAGGACCAGATTTGAATTCCTAGCCCATTACGTGGATGGACTTAGGCCCAAAAAGCCCAAAACAATGAATTTATAGAGAATGAGTTGGAAAACTGGGCTATAGCTAATCAAACAAACACCAAGAAGAGTTCAGATGATAAGAGAATGAAAAGAAAATGGTTATATTGAAAAAAAATCATCATCAGCAAAGTCCGAGGAGAACAATTCTTATATATTATTCTCTAATTTGTTTACAAGTTTGGTTTTGGAAGTCTACAGTGTTTTTCTCTTGAATTTTCGATCCCCTGTCCTTGTTGCCCTCTTCATCTTTTATACTATCTTCCTTCTTCATTCCCACCTCACACGTGCATGTTAGAAGGTTGGTGTTGATACTTGTTCCATCAGCCCCTCCCCTAAGTCACCAGATAATAGCTGTAAAACTGGAACAACACTATTCAGGTATCACCTCTACATTAATGCGGCCAGAGAGTTAACTGCAGTGCATTTAATGAGAAGGTAGCAGCTTTCTCTTTAGATATTTTAGGGCACTTTCCTGTCCGACCTCTCCTCGATGCTTATCAACTCCAACGAGACTTCTTGGAACATCACTCTGAGTGATAAACAACCCCTTCGGACCTCAGCATCAACCATCCGAGGATATATTTATCCTCGACCCACCCTCTTATGCCATTATAGTCAAAGCTAAACTCTATTTACTAACACAGTCTTTTCTAGTAAAGATTTCTTCTCCTCGGATAACCCCTTACCCTCAAATTGGGCCACAAACCCGTAACACAGACAAGTGATGGACTCCCAGGCCCAATACTCCTACAAAAGTTATCTTCTTACTTGCACATCTAATGAAAAATATAGAGACCTGTAAAGATTTTCATATGATAATTATTGACGTAGAGAAATCTTATAATAGGATATCTAGAGAGGTTATGTGGTGGATTTTGGAAAAAGAAATGAGTTTCTCTAAAATATATTAAATTGATTAAGGATATATATGGAATATAACTAGTGTAAGAACAAGTAGAGGCATCATAAGTGAGTTTCCTATCATTATATGTTTGCTTCAAGGATCTACATTAAGTCCACATCTCTTTGTACTAGTGATGGATCACCAAATCAATTTAAGAGAAAGTCCCTTGGTATTTTTTATTTTTTTTGCAAATGATATAGTTTTAATGGATGAAACAAGAAGTGGACTTATTGCCAAGTTAGAATTTGGGCCTCTAGAATTTAAAAGCTTTCAATTATATATGACTAAAACAAAATATAAGGAATGTAAGTTTAGTAAAACTAGAAATAAATATAAAAAGATGGTAAGACTTGATGGTCAAAAGATACAAAAGATAAAGAGTTTTTGATATCTTAGATCAATAATCCATAAAGATCAAGAGATTGAAGATGATGTGAATTATAGGATAAAAGCATGGTGGATGAATTGGAGAAGTGCATTAGGAGTATTGTGTAATTGTAGAATACCTATAGGAAAAATAATATAAGACCCCTATTAGGGGTGAACAACCACCGATCTGAACCAACGATCCAAGCTAAAGCCTAGCTAATGGAACCACAAGATTAGGCCGGCAACAATAAACGTGAAGGTGGTCGGAGGAAGCGCTAGGTTTTTTACGTCGATCGATATGGTTGTTTGCAGATGTTTTTAGATTCCTACAAACACAAAACTGACCGACATATGTTTGCCTGCAGATGTTTTTGGATTCCTACAAACACTGAACTGACCAACATATTTCTAAATTTCCCTATATTCACCCCCCCCCCCCAATCTATTTTACACGCACCCCTTTTATTTTTTGTTTCTCCCACTCAACCTAGCTTTTCATCCTTGTCAAAATTTGTAACGTAGCTAGAGATTGAGAAGTAGAAAGCCAAAGGATAGCGTCATTGAGGATTAAGACTTTCTCACGCTCTCACCGATGTTGCTAGAATTTTGATCCAAAGGTGAGGCGAAGATTCTCATTTTAAGAATTCAAACAACGTCAACGCAAATTAAAAACCTCCAACACTGGCCACATCGAACCGTGTTCAACCCTAGTTGCTGTAAGTCCAACCATGCTCTATGGTACTGAATGTTGGGCTACTAAAAAGTAACATATTCATAAAATGAGTACAGTTGAAATGAGAATATTAAGATGGATAAGTAGAAATATACAAAAAGATAGAATTTGAAATGAGGAAAATCCCTTAAAGATAAAGGTGACACTTACTGATGAAAATATGTGAGAGAGAGAGAGAGAGAGAGAGAGAGAGATGATTTTGTCATGTTCCTAAGAGAGCAATTAATGCACTATTAAGAAAGAGTGAGTTTATTGAAGTTGAGGGAATGAAAAAAAGTAGAGAAAGACCAAAAATAAATTAGTAGAGGTAGTTAAAAAGGACATTTCAACTAAGGAAGTAATAGAGACTATGACTTTTTTTTTAACACACACACACACGGGGAGAGAATATGACTTCAAATAGCATAGAATGGAGAAAAAAAAATGTGACCAGGTCTAATTAATCAGTTGAAAATCTATAGCCAACCCCAAAATTAGGGCTATGGCTTTGTTGTTGTTGTTATAATTTTTTTATACATATCTTATTTGTAATTTAATTTACTTTTACAAATTCTATCATCACCCCTAAAACACTTTATTTCTCTCCTAGCACTCTCACCGTTGTTTTTCCTATATTTTTGTCATTTCTACCTCGTTAGTGTCAAAGCCACCTAATTTATGATGATAAAAAACCTCCAACCCCCTTCCCAACCTATTCCACTATTGCCCCCCCACAAATTTTGCTTGCCTCAAAGAGGGGATAGTGTACTGTTGAACTAATTTCAACTCGCCTTGTTATCACTCCTACTAGGTTCAAATATCATCTATAAAAACAAGTCAATTGGCGTCTTAACCTAACAATAAAAGATAATCATTGTGTAATAGACACCGTAATATCAAATCTATCTTATCCATCAAAAACTTATGGCCCAATTTAAAGCTCCAAAAAACTTTTAAACAAAACCTAGTTGACACCCTACCATTAAGGACTCATGTAAGACTGGAAATGCTCTTGGTTTCATTAACTTAATACCCTACCACTTAAGGACTCATAAGACTAGAAAAGCTCCTGTCAACTGAATTGGAATTGCCTACTTCCTCAAGTTAAATTATATGTTTTTCGCAATTACAAACATGAAATGCTCTTGGTTTCATTATGTTTGAAACTTCAAAACCTGTCTTTAAAGTCTCTCAATTTTAGCCATTCCTAACAAAACAACCTTTTCCCTTGCTTTTCTTCAGAGAAAGCGGAAATTTGAACAGTTTGTAAAAGGTACAAAGTTGAAAGCTGCTTCTGCATTGCCTAGTAAGGAATCTGATAATCGGAAAAAGGTCTTAAACTCACACAGTTCAAACAGTACATTGACTTTTGAGGATAGTTATCTTGGGAAGAAAGTGAATACCATTACCAATATTACCTCTGCGGATGATAAAACAAAATTCAGTTCAGTAAGTAAGGTTCGTTCTCCGTTATATGACACTGATGGATCCGTTAATGGTCCAAACCTACTGAGTTCAGAAAATTTGACCACACCAGTGGTAAAAAATTTCAATGATTTGGTTCATAGTCCAGATTCATCAAGTTCAGAGGAGCCAAACCAGAAAATTCAACAAGCATTGGGGATCATCAATAGTGATGATGTTCAAAAATCGGTACCCGTGGTTGATTTCATTGATTCACCCCAGCATTTTTGTTCAGGTTACAGAGATAAAAAACTTAAACAGATTATAAGGTTGGTTTCTAATGGAGGTCAGCTCCCAAGACCTGTTATTCCTATTGGGTCCAAGTTCCAGGCTGAAATCCCAGAGTGGACACTAGTTAACAGGAAAAATGTATATGGTGGTGCTGATGATTCAAAGAATTTGAAGTGGTTAGGCACCAGAATTTGGCCCATGAAAGGCAGAAGTGTAGAAACTAGTGTGACAGCAATTGGCAAAGGGAGACTTGACTCTTGCTCTTGTGTCTCACCAGGCTCTATTGATTGCATCAGAAGCCACATTCTCACAAAAAGGCTTCTTTTGCAATTTGATATTGGTCCTGCTTTTAAGAGTTGGAAGTTTGATGAGATGGGAGAAGTTGTTTCAAAGTCCTGGACATCGAATGAGGGACAAAAATTTGAATTACTTGTGAAAAAGAATCCACTATGGAGTGGAACAAACTTTTGGGAGCTAGCCTTGAAGCATTTTCCATCCAAGTCCAAGAAAAGCATGTTGAGTTATTACTTCAATGTGTTCATTCCTAGACGTATGAGCCAACAGACCAGGTCTACCCCTGATGAAATTGACAGTGATGATGATCAGGCTGATAATGATAATGATTCCATTAAGGAATAGCATTGCATTTTGTAAATAATGTAAAGCTAGGAGTGATGTTAAGCAGTTCCAAAAGATTTCAGAACTCCACACTCGCAGTGGCCTTGTGTTTAGTTGTACATTGATGAGTAGGCTAACACCCTTTGGGTCAAAAAATTTGGTAGAATGTGTTTACAAATTACACCTGAACTAAAAACAACATTTGTAATATCAAATGAAATTTTAATACCGGCAAGTCTATTGCAATTAGTTTTGTGTGAAATCAGCAATTTCATGGAGTTGTTACATTTATAGTTTATGTTTGAGCAAAGAAAACCTTTTAGCAAATTGCCTGTAAAATAATCAACGAACCTTTAAATCTGAACAAGTTGATTTTGAATGAATTTCACACGGAAAACCGGTTTAGCATTATTGGTCTGTGGCACTTGCTGCTTTCTACACTGCTGCTGTGTCAAAGTTCATTCTTTTCGACTAAGTCACAGAATAAAACTATCTTTTAATCTTTGCTTTTCATGAAAGCATTTAGTTTTCTCTTTTAGTATGAGCCGAGATCTCTGACAATTATTTCTTTACCCAATAATCTTTCAAGGGTTAGAAAGGATTTGTTGTCAAACACAAGGCAACTTTTGACTAAGATTATTTTTTAGACCAGTACAGTGAAATAACTGGAATATTTTGACCCGTCGGTACCCTATCCAGTATAAACACAGTTTTTAATCCACTTTTTGTTTTTGTTTTTTTTTTTTTTTTTTTTCTTGTTGATTTGTTTACAATTATATTTATCTCTTCCAAATTGTCCAACACATTTTTGGCAGAAGAAAACATCATAATAAACCAGTACAACATAGAAACAAAGTCTTGGCAGATAACAATTTCTATATCAAAAGGGGCATAAGCAACCCTCGAGGAGCATGCATGAGTACACAACCGTTGACAATTATGCTGTCAATTACCTTAAACAAATTATTACTTGCCCACTTGCCATTGAGGCTAACGGGGGAGTAACTTAAGACATGCCATTGGATTATGAGCCTCTCTTTCTTTTTATTTTCCTTTTTTTTTTCCCTTCTTTCTTTTCAATGTTTCTTTCTTTTTATCCTCCATGAAAGAGCATGTTGGGATGTTTCCTCACTTTTTGACTTTAGGGGCAAATTTGTTGATCATAGAGCTTTTACAAATTATAGAAAAAGGAAAAGCATTATCTCAAACTTAGTGAGAATAAAATGTTGATTGGTTTGATTCCTTCAGTGTACCCTAGTGGAGTGATAAAGATCAGAGTCCTTGAGAAATAATCATTGGCAAACTTGACTCCTATTGCGCTGGTGGGATTTGAGCCTACTAGAGTTTAAAGAGCTTCTTTCTGCATTTTGTGAATTTTGTGGTCAAATTAAATTGCATTTTTTTGCTAGGGAGGAATAATACACTAATACTTCCCAAAGATTTCATAGCCTCTAGGTTTTTCTCTTTACTTGATTTGCTTTTCTTATTTCTTTATTTGCCTTTCCCACTTTTATCATCTGGTCATACAGTTGGAGCTCTAGGTCCAAAATATACCCATCACTCAAAGGAAAATTAAGAAGCCCCACTTCAGGGTCAAAAGAATATCAAAGAAAAAAACGAAGCCAAAAATCAAACCACCTGTAAAGTTGATAACTTTCATAGTAAGTGAGAAATCCATTACCTGAAAGGATCCGTAGGTGCAAAAGGGAAAATAAATGAAACTAACAATGCATATGGGTGCAATTATAAATGAAATTGAAAGGGTATCATTGAATAAAATCTCTAATTGTTCTGTGCTAGAGAACTTAAGGCCTGTTTCAAATGATTCTAAACATTGGAATATCAAAGTCAACAAACAAGCTTCTGTATCAATTTCGATACATGCAGGCATTTCATTCTGCTATATGATCAGTGAGACTACCTATAAAAATTTTTGCACTGTGTTAACAAAGAATAGTCATAAAGAACTGTTTTTCTTAACTACAATATCTATACAGGGCTTGGAAGTCAAATACATTAGCAAGAAGAAACAAGTGGAGATTCTCACACATTCTCAACTATTTAGGCCCACTCCACTGACTGACGTTTGAACTAATTCAGTACTTGCAAATGTTGCTATCTTCCTTGCACTTGATTAAAAAGGATTGTAAATTCCTCATTCCTGCAGCCTGCACAATCCCCTCATTAAATTTCCTCCAGCAAACTCAGCTACCAATTCAGGGCAAATTAACTGTAAAACTCCTGAAAGTTTTATACTTGTCAGCAGCAGATGAAGGAAAGAAAGACACATTACTTGTGACAAGAGCAGAAGCAAATTAGCTTTAAATGATAAAAATGGAAAATAAAAAGAAGGAACAGATAAGTGTAAGTACCTGCCATACTTTCTAGACTTTGTAACATTATATAATGCTACAAATGATTTGCCATCCATACATAGAAATAATATTTCAAGTCAATTAACTCATGCTAAACTTGGACCAACTGTTTGCTTATATAGAAACTGAATCTTAGGGCAATCGAGGGACTGACTGAAGCTCCAATAAAAATTCACATTTAAGATTAAGCAGATGCTGAATGAAGAGGATATAGAAGTTAAATGGAATTCAATAAAGCAGTATGGTCAACACAACAAACAATATTAGAGCTCTCATGTTTGTTTCCTCCTTTTTTTCAAGTGTAAAGTTCAGGATATTCAAGATACCATTTATCAATTGAAGGAACTCAACCAAATATTTTGAGGTCCAAATGGATACTCCGATGTATAGTGATATTTGATTCTGAGTGGGGTCTAGGCCAAGATCATTCTACAGTTCAGAATAACTACACCTACCTTTACAAATCATACATTCATATTACAAACACCAAGTAGTTTTCATAGGGGACCAAGGCCTGGAGCATGTCACATGTCACAAAGTTTGATTTATTGGTACTAAATGAGAACAAGGTATCGACCATATCTACTGTTTTGTGCCAAAACAACTTGTGACAAGCAGCAAACCTAGGTGGCATGAGCCCACATTATCGCCACTTTTGCCAAAATGCATAACATGCCAAAGACTAAGAAAACATACTCCAATATGAAGTCTTGAAACCCTCACCATCAGCAAACTTTGTGAAGCATAAAGACAGAAAAAGAAACCAGATATAATTATTGGCCATATTCCTATACCATATGTCCCAACCTTTTCTGGTAAGAAGAGAAACTAACTAAGAAACTGAAGGGAAATATTCAAGCCAATTGAATAACAGTATAGATAGAGACAATATAGTATAAGGAACAAAATATAAAAAAACACTGAAATCCTTGTTATTTTGAGTGATCTGATCGAAGAAGCATGCTCTACTCACAGGAAATGAACAATGCAAAGGGTGCTTTTATCCAACCAACCAACCAACTAACCATCAAGAAGAATTACATAAGCATGTGTGGTATTACACAACAAATGCAGCAAAAATTAATAACCATCAAACCCCCAAAAGAAAACACCTTATATTGGAACAAAATTCAGTACAATCGCAATACGCTTCTGGCGATAGATTGTGCATGATTCGACCTACTTTTCACGGACCCCCCATTCCTCCTGTTGCTGCTGCTGCTGCTGCTCCTCATCGGAGTCAAGTAGAACCTCAACAAACCATTATCGATGTTGTTAGGCGAATACCTTGCACTCCTATTCCTTTCCAACACAAACTCATCCCTCTTCTTTTTCCCATTCCCATTGGCCTCCCACCCACCATTCTTCCTTAAGCTCCCAAACCCCCCAAGACCACCGCCGCCGCCACCACCACCACCAACTCCAACTCCAACTCCAACACCAACACCAACGCCAACGCCAACACCACCACCAATACCAAAGTTATGTGAAGAATTCCTCCAACTCACACTGCTATTGCTTCTAAACACCTTTCTATTAAAAGCACCTCTTGATTCTTGCCAAGACTCCGAAAGAGACCTCTCCACCCCATTTGCTCTACTACTATACCTATCATCATCCTCTTCTTTATTCCCACCACCTTTCCTATGAATAAAACCCCATATATTCCAAGCCTTGCTCCACCTCTTTGACTTCTTATTAGACTTCCCAACCACCGAACTCCCATCTCTAAAACCCAATTCAAAGCTCTCCGAACAATCATCCCTCATCGAATTCGAATTCGAATCCCTCTCCCTCTCCGGTGCTACTAATTTCGGCCCACTGAGGTAATCCATGACGCTTGTAGTGGTAGCAGTGGACGCAACAGTAGCAGGTGACACCTTCGAATTTGCACTAGCATTCGAAACCGACTTCAATTCATCAATCTCCGCCACCACCGCCGCTGCCGTCTTCCTTATCGAGCTAGACCGGTCTAAACTCCTCCGCCGCCTCGAAGACGAGTCCGAATAATAGTCTCTCGTCTGAGCTGACCCACCGGGCACCACAGAAAACCCCATCTCCTCCTCACCACCCGGTTCCTCAACCGGAATCTGAGTATCGGTCCTCACAACATGAACCGGAGGAGGAGGAGGAGGAGGAGGGAGAGGAGGATCCTCTACAACCGAAACCATAGTGGGCATTCTAGGAAAAGTTCGACCAATCAAATAGCCATCCCAAGAAGCTCTTGGCTCATCGAAAGACATTCGAGGATCGTCGAAAGACATTCGACCAGCTTCAAACGACATCCGATTCGCGTCGAGTGAGAATCTCGGGTCCGTGTCGCAGGATCGGCGGCCGTAGCCGTAATCGGCGATTTCCGACTGGGTTTCTCGGAACTGCCTTCCGATCGGCTTTTCCACCGGCAATGTGGCGGACCCACCACCGCCATTCCTTCGTTTCTTGAGCTTCTGCTTTTGCCTCCACTTCTGCAACTTCTTGCTGAACACCGACGCCGCCGACCAGAAACTCCCGGCGATTTCTTTGAAATCTCTGCCGGAATTTTTCTTGGTATTCACGTCGAGATCTATGTGGTCCTTCATAGGCTTCAAGTCTTCTTGTTCTGCTTCTGGGTCTAGTTCTAGCTCTGGTTCTGGCTCTGGTTCTCTCTCTGGCTCTGTCTCCAACTCTTCCTCCTCTTCTTCAACAATTTCCTGAACTCTGTCTTCCACTACATTTGAAATCCTTGGTTCCTCGGCAACTGCTTTACCATTGTTTGAGTCGGACTCGGACTCGGACTCAGACTCGGTCTCAGTGTCTTCCAAGACAGGATTTTGAACACTCGAAGAAGCTAAATTTCTTGACTCAACCAAAGAAGTAGAACCAGAAAAAGAAGCTTCTTGTTGATGCTGTTGCTGTTGTGGCTGATGATTTTGTTGATGTGGGTCTTTTTGCTTAGCTGGGTTACGCTCGTCGTCTTGAGTGAAAAGAGACCAAAGAGTGTTCCTGACTCGAACGTCACAGGACTTTCTCTGTGGCTCAAAAACCCCAGAGAAACCCTCGTTGTTCTTCGACGCCGAAAACGACTTGGTTCTCCGAAGCTCAGGAAAGAAGGAGTTCCTGTTACGACTACTATTGCTGTTGCTGTTGTTGTTGTTGTTGTTGTTGGAGTTTTTGAAGATGGATTTAAGGGCTGAAGAAGTAGTGGTGGGGGGTTTGTTGCGAGAGGAGGAGGAAGTGGAAGCGGTGGAGGAATTTGGGTCCAAAACGGCAAGTCGTTCGCAGAGGCATGAGGGGCAAAAGCCAGTGAAGTGTTCTTCTGGGTGACGGTCACAGGAAGTGGATGGTCTATGTGGCTGTGGTGGTAGCGGTGGTAGTGATGCTGCTACTGCGGTTGCTGCTGCTGCTGTTTCGGTTATGGGATTCATTAATTTTGAACTCTTAAAAGAGTTTTGGTTTTGGTTTTTGTTCTGCTATTGCTGTTGTTGTTTTTGTTGTTGTTGGGCTTGATATAATTAGTGTGATGATAATGATAATGCACACTCTGCTGCTACTTCTCTTGCTGCTTCTCATGAGTCCAGTAGAGTGGCAAATGAGAGAGAGAGATAGAGAGAGATATTTGTGTGTGTTTGTTCGTTTGTTTTTCTTTACTGTTTGGTTTCAACGGACAGTGAGGAAAGCGAGTGAGTGAGAGTGAGTGCGAGTGTGAGAGAGAGAAAGAGAAAGGAAAAGAAAATATGATATTATTATGAGCAGAGAAACAACGGGAAAATGAAAATAGGGAATTTTTAGGGGATGCCATGCCCCACACGCTCTCCTTTCTTTTTCTTTCTCTCTCTCTCTCTCGCTCTGTGTATAGAGTCTAGGGGCACTCGCTACTGAAAAGACAATTTTGGGCCTATGTGTCTCTAGGTATATCCTTAACCCGAGGTTTGTTTTTTTTTTTTGTTTTTCCAGGAACCTGTTTGTTTGCCAAGAGGATGATGATTCATTGAACTCAAAATGGGATTCAGAAATCTGAATAGAATATATAAAAATAATTTCCTTTGTGTTTACTCACGATTCACATTATATTTGTATCCTACTAGTCTATCATGGGGTATCTGAGATTTGGATTGGCTCTGTATTTTTTGTTTGTTTAACTGGAAAAATCAGGAGATTTGCAAGTTGGAATCTTTTTTTAAAGATCATTTCTCTCTTCAAGTTGGGAATAGCTAGATTAAAGTTTAAACTTTTGTGTTTGGTTAAGTCATAGTCGTGGTTAAAAATTAGAACTTGTTAATTGTACATCACTTTATCTTTAATATTTCAACAACAACAACAACAAAAACTAATTCAATATACAAAATGTTTTTTTTTTTTAATGAGACTAATATAGAAATAGTTTGAATAAAATTATTAAGCATACTATACTAGTTAATAACCGGTGCAATGATTGAGGATGTATGACAAAATATGATTTTTTTTTTCTCTTTTTTATTTTTTTTATCTAAATAAGAAATTTGATAACTATATTAATTATTTATAGGAATTTATTAAAATTGTATTTGTATATGGAAGTTGAAACTTTCAATTTTACCATTTAAATAAAATATGATATGACAAATTTTTTATAGAGTATTTAATTTAGAATAGAATTTAAAATCAAGTAAATGTAATTTATTTTTAAAAAGTAAACAAATAAAAATAAGTTCATTCACTAATTTAACTTAAAACTAAGTTTGTGAGAATACAGCTGTACTTTAAATAATCAAATAAGCCTTATAAATAAGAAACTAAGAAAATAAGTTTAACTAAACCCAAAGCCAAAGTAAGTTTAAATTTTGAAACAAACAAAAAGGAAGGAACAAGATGTTAGTTTAATTTAGACACATTGATCTTATCACAAAAAAAAAAAAAAAAGAGACAAATTGAATATTGATAGAAAGACTAGAAGACAGATAAGTGAAATTGACTAAATTCCCAACAAAATCTAGCAAAAACAAAATCAACTTAGATTTTGTTTTTCTAAAACTATTTGATTTGAGTACATGATAAATCAGAATTACTACGACTACTAGTACCAAATTGAAGTGGCCCAACTCTCGCAGACAAATTGGGGTGTCTCTTTAGCAACACAATGGGATGGGGGCACCCAAATTACATCCCTTTTTTTCTTTTTCTTTTTCTTTTTTTTTTCTTTATTATTAAAGTGAATTTATTTTGTCTTGTCTTTTTTTTTTTTTTTTTTTGGCCCTTTGGTTTTGATTTTCAAAGATTCCTGTCGAGAGAAAAAGCAAAAGTAAATCACGCCATCACCATGGGGGTTGGGGGGGGTGGGTTTGCTCTTTGCTGTTTTTTCTCTCTCTCTTTCTTTCTCACATTTCGCTTTCCTTCTTTCTTTCTTTTCCTCCTTTTTCTTTTTCCTGTTTTAGTGTTCTTTTTGTTTTTCGGCCTTCTTTTCATCCCCAAACATGTCCAAAGCCTTAATCTGGTTTTCCCACTTGGCTCTATTATGTTGTAAGCAAAACAAAGTGATGTTTCATCAGTGGGTGCAGACACAACCACATCCCCCCATGGCCATACCGATACAAACACCAACAAATGTCAAAAAACGGTGTCGTTTCTAGTGAATAAACACGAGATTGAAAATAATAACTAAAAACGTGTCGTTTTATTTATTATGTTTTTGATATGATACCAATTATGAATACTCTTCTAAATGTCATAAATATTTTTCATAATAAGACCATATTAGATTTAGCATTTTCTTTGTACTTTTCCTTGTTTCATTTGTTTGTTGGAAAGAAATGGGATTTGTTTGTGGTTGGGTTGGCTTTAGCTTGATCTGTCTTTTTGTATTTGGTAAAAGGTTTGTGGTGAGTATGACTACATAAAACTCAAAAGAGAGCCTCTCCTAAACGCAAATCTAGAAGCACACAAACAGATTGTGATTTGTGAAAGCCATATAGAGGCTCCCCGATTCATTTCTGCAAAAGGGAAACCTGCTTTTCCAAAAAAATCTGCACCCAAATGACAAACTTCCAATTAATGTTTTTGGCACCTATAAGGACATATGTAACATTGCCAGTTTGTGTTTGTCGATCACCTAATTGTTTATAGAGCAGCATATTGAGTAGCTTAAACATACTCTCTTTTTTGGTCTCTTTTTTTTGTCACTCACACGATGCCAAGCCCACATTTCATCTGTAATTTGTTTTCCCGAATTATAATGATACTTTTGTATTTGTGTCTATGTTCAATCTTATATATTTTGTTTATAGTAAGTTCAAAACCAATAGGGTTCAATAGGTTGACCACCAACTACAGTTTTAGTCCCCAATACTATGTTGAGTAATGCTATAGACACAGACTAATTTACAACATTTTTACAAACTGCTGATGTAGTTTTAATAATTTTCAAATAACTATTGGTAAACATAAATGTGATGTAAGTGGTGGGCTCATATTAGAACTAATAAGAATTTGTCACATCAATAGTTTATAAAAATATTGTAAAATAATTTGTGGCGGTAGTATTACTCTACTTTGTTGTAATTAGGTTTTACTAACGTATGCCTTTAATAAATACATTAGTAAAATCATTTTATGAAACTTTTTAATGAAAAATGAAAAAAAAAAAGACTGACTTTCTTAACAACTTTTTTAATTTTTCATTAAAAAAAAAGTTTCTTAAAATGGATGCACCCATTGTAATTATACTTTTATCAATTTTTACTAAATAAATAATATTTTTTAAGCAAAAACTAATATTAAAAAAAAATGAGCTTAGTGTAGGAGCATGCATAGAAATATTAGTGAATTTTTTTTTTTTCCAGTTAGCATTTGAAAATCTTTTATGTAATTTCATTATTTTTTAGTAAACAGCTTAAATAGCATTTACATTATACTCATGTCAGTGTCACTTTCTTGGTGCTAACTATCTAATCCAATGCCTACGCTATTGCTATTCAAATTTCAAGATTCTACTTCTCAAAAAAAAAAAATTTCAAGATTCTTGTCAGAAACAAATAATGCCCCAAGCCAAGGCCATAGAATACCCTAATAAAAAGGCCAGATATGCCTGGAACCCCTGTACATTGCCAGAGATGTAGTTCCTTTATGTTTGCATTATGCAACGCTTTGCTCAGTGTCTCATATTCATGCAAACTTTTTTCCTTGTATCCTGTACCTTGTATCTTATTTACTTAAAAGTGAGATTAAAGCTAATAAAGAAAGCCCCCTATACTATAAAAGTAATATGAAGAGGAGTTGATAGACACCAAATTTTCCATTATTTTTCACAATAAAATTTATTGATATCATGTACAAGTCAGTTTAAGGTATCATGTCGGATTCATACTAATAAAAATGATGTCGATAATATTACTCCAACGAAGAGTTTTTTTTTTTTTTTGGATACGGCTTGTGTTTACTTTTTAGTATTCTAATGTTTTTTTACATTGGACATTCTAAGATGCAAACATGTATCTAAATCATATTGTGTCCGGTACCTTTTGCATTGGACACAAGTTTCACCTTTTTTTTTTCTTTTTTTGCTGAGGTAAAAGGCAGAAACCAATCAAGAGTAAAGAAACAACAAAAACGAAAATGTTAAAAAAAATAGAGATAATTTTCTTTTCCCCATATCTGGTTGGCGAGAGAGTAGAAAATGGGGTTTTTTTTTTTTTTTTTTTTACATGGAGAAGAGAAATCCTGGAATTGACTTTTGTGAATACGAACTATAATAATAATTGTGCGGAAGGTGCCCCCGTGCAGTGTGAGAAGTTTTGCGAATGCAATTAATTTTAGCTTTTAAAGGGGGGAGTAGTTCAAAAGTTGGGATTGGAGCTAAATTTAATTCCTGCAATTGACACAATATGACAATACATGTGTATTGTGGCGTTATGAGCAGGTGAAAAATCATAATGCTGCTTGTATGTACGATGTCAATCCTCAAAAAGAAGAATTTGTCAATTTTGGGATTGATTTTTCGTAATAATTCAAGAAAAATGTTAACGAATGCCTTAATAGCATTGTTTTAGAAACTATTTTTATAAATATTTTATGAAAAAATGATAAAACAATTAATTTTTCTGATAGATTTTTATATTTCTCATGAAAGTGGTATTAAAAACTTTCTTAATATAATTTATTAACAATTGTCCTAAAGACACCCATTAATATGACTCATAATTCAATAAGAATAAAACTTATGTATCACAAACATCTGATTGCATTGACCAATAAAACACTAATAATGTTGTCTTTTTTTAAAATTTATTAAATTTAATTCATCCAAAGTGTTTGAATGTACGTAATTGAGAAATCTAATATACTGCACTTAAAATATTGTACTTAAATTTTACCTATAATAAATAATAGCCAAGATAAGACAATTTTCAATTCTAAAAAATAACATAGGCAAAGTTAAATAAACATATAAAACGTGCCTTCTCTTTTCCTTTTCACTAATTACATAAAATAAAATAAAAATAAGTGGTTTATATTATATGCAATATAATAAAACGATCTTATACATGTTTAATTAGTGATTACATTATATAACTCAGTAAAATATTATGTGTTGTAAAACATTCTTCCAAAATATAACTCTTTACAAGTACATTCAAAATTATTAAAACAAATTGTTTTAACTGAACTATCACCAAAGTTTTAAGAATTTTAAAAAATTACTCTAGTTAATATTTTTATCACCAAAAAGCTTCTAACATTTTGAAATGAGAAATGATATGTCCACGACATTTTCACAACATTTTTATAACAAATCCTAAGTAGCAGGTTGTTACTAGTTGTTATTGTTGAGGCAAAAAAGTAATCTTAATGTTAGGTTTAAATTTGAACCAATAACAACTAACCACACGTAATTTGTTATAAAAATGTTGTGGAAATAACATCTCTCTTTTCAAAGAGATGTTTCAAAAAAAAAAAAATTAAACCATTCATCAGAATTTTTTTGTTTTTATAAAACTTGAAAATTTTAAAGAAAATGTTTGGTAAAGTAATTTGAGTAATGTTGTTTGTAATTTTTTGAAATATATATGTATAAAAAAGTGTGTGAAAAAAAGTGTAATGTTATTTAAAATGTAAAAATGTAAGTTTGAGACGAGGGTAACAAACAAGCCTTTAAACTATTCTAATATATATTCTATTTTATTTATCTTATTTTTATATGATGCATTCACTTTCAGGGACTGTTTTCATTTTATTTTTCTATATTTAAAAATTAATCCGTATATAATAATTGTAAGATTCATACATTTCCAAGATTTCCAACCTCAGAGATCTGTTTGTGTTTGGTGGTGCTTTGTTTTTCCTTCGGAATTTCGTACAAAAATAATTGGGCTATGAGTATGCACGTGTCTACGTACGAATCACGCTGTTACATGCATGTAAAATACACGTCATCTTGTCATTCCAGGATTGGACAATACCTCACACGTGCATGGGGGAGTTTGCACGTGCGATTGACCAATAGAGCCTCACGCAGCAAATTTCCAATAGGGGACAAACAAAACACACAACACAGTTGTATTTACCCAAATGCTAAATAGCAATAGCGGGGTGTTTGGGTCCCACTCCCATCTGCTATAGGGACAGTCTTTTGTGTAAACACAAACAAACAACACATCACATGTGAGAGAGAGCTGTATTCCGAGTATTTCTCGCGTGTAGCAAAGGCTGGCCAGCAAAGCTAAAAGAGTAGCAACCAATTTGTTCACCACGTATTTCGAAATTGAGGTGTATTTATGTCAAACATGGAGGCTTTTTGTGAAGCTAGATTAGATTAGATTCTTTTGTTGAAATCATGCTCCATATTATATACTATATTATTATTATTATTATTATCAACACAAGAACGAAATACTTGGGCTTACTTTTTGGTTGGTGACATCTAGTAGATCAATGATCATTCTTTCTCCCCCAAAAAAATTTAAAATTTTGAATATAATGGCATTGGAAATATAAGTGTTACTAGTAGATTAGCAACAACAAAAAAATCTACTAATATATATATATATATATATATATATTTTTTTTTTTTTTTTTTTTGAGAATACAAATCCACTAATAGATTGGCATTATAAAAAAGACAACTACTAGATTAGGAAGCTATGCAATATCTATTCCAAAATAATGACTCACTTATCCAAAGTCTTTCAAAATGAAAATACGAAAGTATTTAAAAATTTAAGACATTCCTACTATAATATATCATTATTTTTATCATTACTTTAAGAAATATATACCAATGGAATTCCTTTTTGTGTTTGTAAGATTCAAACTTAGGTGAATTATTCTACGAAATAAGTTTTTGTCAATTAAAGTAACTAGAACCTATTATTTCTTTTTTCTTTTTTTCTTTTTGTTTATGCAATGTTAAGGAGTTCCAAAACTACTAAAATTATGATGATGGGGTTATGCCAAGCAAAATTTATTGAATAAGATTAGTGCAGGGTGAGAGTTTGGAAAAGAGAGGGAAATGTAACAAGGACTTCAACAAAAATTGAATAGCGACGAATCCTTGAAATCTAACCATTGCCCTTTAAAAATTAAAAATAAATAAATAAATAAAAACCACAGGTCAATTTTTACCAACCCCAAAATTGGTCAAGGAGCTCCAATGGTTTGTCAATAGACTATTGGGAGAATGAGAAATAAGAATAGCTAAGTAACAATACAAGAGATTGTTTACCTTTATTTATAAAGGGTATTTATAACCTTAAAATTAGGCAATACACCTACCACTTGGCCATCCCCTCAAGTCGAATAAGGGGGAGTGTGCATGGTTTTAAAAACTGGAACAGTCAAATAACCAAAAATAGGTCTACTTCTCAATTTTTGTAGGTAGAATCAGCAACTACCAATTTTCTCGGTTTTTATCATACCGGTCTTAAGTTCAGTTCCCGATTCAACCAGTCAGCCTGGTCCATTTTCAAAACAATGGGTGTGTCAGGGTAGTAGCCCCAATCACCCTAAAACTAGGTAGTAGACATGCTAGCTAATTGTCTCTTTAGGTCGACAGGGGCAATGTGTGTCAAGGTAACAACCCTAATCATCCTAAAAGTAGACAGTAGACTTGCTAACTGGTCACCCTTAAGTTGACCGAGGGAACGCATTTGGGAAAGGTCCACTAGCAACATTAAATGCAATCATCAATAGTTAGGGTACAATAAATGATGATGTGATGATGGTCAATTCCGAACAATTTTTTTAAGGATGATCATATTTGTCAACCGACTAAAAGGAATGAATCCATAGACCGACAACCATGTCATCTTGAGTTGGGTGATTAATGCATTTCTCTGTGCTCGACTATTTATCTATTGTGTTCAATCATGCTTCTTGGTTTTCGGTTGACTGCTCAATCACTACGATCCTTGGTTATCGGTCAAATGCTCGACCACTGTGATCAAACATTGTATCTCGCCATAATCCTTGATCAAATTGTATTTATTTTGAGCCGTAGGCCTAAGTCCCCACAATTACAATAATCCAAGAAAAAATGGACATTACCTTTGATTAAGATTGATATATACTCGTACTTCATAAAGTGACAAATAATCCAAAGTTGTATTAAGCCTTTAGCATCCTTATTGTACAAAAAGTATAGTGTTATCCTAGGGGGTTTTCCTTGGAATTGGAAATAAGGAAAGTATATTGAATAATTGATTGATCAATGTGCTACCAAAAAAAAGGAAAATGATGAGACCTGCCGCTGAGTCACGAGAGGAGCCCGCCGGCACGGTACTGGTTTAGAGCTACGCCTATTGGGGGTACTGATCTATCTATCTCTTTGTCTTTTGGGTCCACACTTCACCCCCACCCCTCTTTCGGTTGCAAATCACGGGGTCCCAATAAATGCCTCTTCATTCACATGGGCAATGAATGAATAAATGTGAAAGAGAGATAGAGAGAGAGGGTAACTTTTCTTAGTGGTGGTGGTGGTGGTTTTGATGGGGATTGAAGCCAATGTATAGTGAAGTGTATTTTGTGCATGGAATGAGGCGTAAAGTGTCCTCATGTCCTCTACCTTTACCTTTTTCTTTTTTCCTTTTTTAAGTAACAAACATAGATTTATATACTATATGTTAATTTAATAATGTGCATACATGTATGTGTAAAGGGTTTTCTGGGTTTGTCTTTTCAGGGTTTTGTTTGGTAGGTTGGACTTGGATCAGATAATTCTCGTATCCAAAGTGGATATGTTTGCAAGTGTAGTGAGAGAAAAAGATTTTATGTGTTTTGAAAGACAAAAATACTCCCTCTTGTGGGCTGTGGCCCCCATATCCTATGATTTTTAGCAACCACGTTTCTGTCTTTGCCTCCACTAAGAACATAGAGCCATTCTTTTCTTTCAAACTAAAGCTTTCCCATGAGTGCAATTTTTGTGTGTTTTTATTGTACAACTTCAAGTTGGTACTACTGTGATAGTCCAACCTAGCTAGTCCCCATCAGAATTTATGTACATTCGACCGGTTGAAATATTAGTCTGTCTTTCTCACATCAATCATAGCTATAGTGAGAGGTGAGTGTGTGTGTAGTTGGTGGTCTTATTATGAGATAAGCATATTGGTCATATGGTATACTGTATACATTGACTGCTTGGTGAATCAACATGTTTTTGTTGCCATGCAAATGGATCAACTTGTTTTATATGTTTACTTTGATGCCATGTAAATAAACTGGATGTTGTTGCACGTAAGTGTCAGCACCGGCTACGAAATTTTGTTTGCATGAAGATGGTACAGTGAGCTATATTGGTCATGGCTGCATAGAATGCTAAAACAAAGGACAAATCGTCCTTCATTTTATTGCGGGCACAATGAAATCGCAGGAATGGCAACAAATTTTAATAAATTAAATATGGACACAAATAGTAGTGAAGTGTGGGGTACAAGAAGATTACGGTGATTATGGCCAAGAACAGGTGGTCGGGCTCAACGTTGATCTCCCCTACCTATAAAATAATGTGGTGTGGGGGGATATTTATTTATTTTAAATAATAAATATTATTAACTAATAAGTTCATGCGGTTAATTATTTTATTCAACTACTAACATATTTAGATTATCAGTTTGTAATTTTGTATAGTGGTTGTAATGGAATAGGTGTTACCTCTAATAGCACTTTTGTGGTAAGTGAATATACCATGAAAAAAAAATCCCCTCCATTTTCTTTGATATTAATTTCATTTTCATTTTGAGACTGTCTACTTTTTGTCGTATATCTTATTCATATAGAGTTCGTTTGGTTAGGCATTTTGGAAGATTAAAACCTGTTTTTAAAACCTAAAACTTTGTTTCGCAACAATAAATTTTAATAGCTTTTTTAAAAATGCTTGTTTTAAACCAAAAATGCTGTTTTGCAAAAACTTATACAAATGCACTCATAGTTAATCTCAAGTTTTTTTTTTTTTTTTTTTTTTAAGCTAAGAAATTGGTTGGCTTTTCTTAAAATTTCCAATAAAAACATCCACAATTCAAATCTTCTCACCCTCAATTATTGGATTAGGAACGAGGGTTATAAGAATAAAACCAATGATTATCACATATATGAAATATATATGTCTCTCTTATAGTGTGTGAATTCCGCATTCGTGTGTAACTCACACCTATAGCATTGATGCATGAGTCTGAACTCACATTAAACTATTACCCAAGAAAATATAAAATAAAACTCAGACTAGCTATTAGAGGTTTCCTATCTGAAGCCTAGCAGTCATCTTGTGTCAATTTTTTACCCATTGATGACATGGAAAGGAGCAGATTAGTACTGTTCAAAGCATGCAAACAAAAGATTAGGATGATAACACTTTTGGATCTTAAGGGGGCAATATTTTAGGTTTGTTTTCTGTTCGTTTGTGAGGAACTGAAGATTCGGTAGTCAGACTAATGGTTTGTCTCTCCAAGGCTTTGTGCAGTGAGAATGAGCTTTCTTTCCTTTCTTTATTTATTTATTATTTTTTTTTTTTTTTTGTCATTTTCTCAATGAAAAGAACAAGTGAAATTTCAGTCTTTCAGTATTTAAAAATTAAAACCCTAAAAAAAAAAAAACATAGTACAGAACCTTAATAATACTTGGCAATGATAAAATGACTGCAGTGATATGGTAGTTCAATGCTACCTCACTAGATATATATTTTTTATTTGATTATGGTAAATGATCATGTCATTAAATCTTCATCATATTCTTCACATAAAATCACTAATAGTTTATCTCTTAACCTCATCATTATTATTATTATTAATTTTGGTACTATGCCAATTAGTCTGTTGGTAGATTCTAGGGACTGTACAAGACAGGAGAAGGTCACATAATGTGGGTGTTACACATCCTATAAAACCTACATATCATGAGAAAGATATTACATTAGTTGGATGTATAAGATAACTGTGAATGCAGAAGATCTAAAATTAATTTTTGTTTTCACATTAATGGGACTTTATGATGGTTCAAAAGAGTTATCATGTTTTGGAAGTTGATTACTAACACTGGAAAGTGGGGGAAAAAAGAATTCATAAATAAAGTTACTCTTACATGTGATGCATGGGCGGTGCGATATCTATTCAATAGAGCTCCAATAAACAATCACACCAGATTTATTGAAGGGGATTAGTGGAAGACATGGGAAAAATTATTTTGACAATAAATTTAGTGATACGCAAATTTGTGTAATTGCTAATATATTAGCTTGTGATTTGTTCATTACAAAAATGATATCAGTGATAGGTTAACAAGAAATTGATTTTGTTCTAAACACAGGTGGGTCATTATAAAAAAATATTCTTATTTAAGCAATAGTCTAATAATACAAGAATTTTCATAGCTTTTGTGACAATTGTTGAGTTGACAAATTATGATTAGTATATAAAAAAATGATGTTAATAATGATTCTATGTGAAGGTGAGCACACTTATTATCACTATCAACTTAGTAAGTGTTTAAGTGAGATCTAGATGTAATGGCATCTTTTATAGTATCTCATATCTATAGTTTTGAATTCCACTGCTACTGCTCCTCCCTTGTTATTGACCTTTAAGAGGATTCAACTAAAAAAAGAAAGAAGTAAAAAAAAAAAAAAAAAAAAAAAGGTTCTCAAACAGGGTCTCGGTTATATCAAATTCTAAATTTACCGTACAGACTTTACTACAGCTATGTGAGGAAGAGAAGATGACATCTTCTGTGAAGAAGACCCTTTCTCAGTAAATTATTTTATTTTGAGGAACCTTTTTCTCAGTAAATTATGAAGATATGTTACTTAGCTTGGAACAGATACAGCTATATTGTGCTAATCAAAATAATGCAAAAGATAAACATGCGCATCCATAGATTCCACAAATTTCGCTAAAGCCATTATATATCGAATAATGTTGTCTTATAATACGCCTAGATCATTATTGTCCATAATTACTCAAACCATTTTCCACACATAAAGTTATTCTCATTCATAAATAGTTCTAATTAGCTGTTCAAGAAAAAAAAAGTTCTAATTAGAGTAATCTTTTTTATTTTTTTTTTCCCTTTCATTATTTTATGAACAAAACTATAGGGAAGAATATCAGTATGCAAATACATGTCTAATAAGTCTATAACTGTGAAAAGAAAAAGAAAAGAAACAAAGGCATAAAAGCAAGGTCATCATTACATGAGAAAAATGAATGCAAAAGGACAATCTAATTGAGTCCCTTTACCCCACACACATACAGAACATATAAATCAGAGGCTTTTTTGTTTTTCCAATTTAAAACAGTGAATAAAATGATAGCTCACCTTAAAGAAAGCCTCCGTTTTGGACCCAACATGCCAGTGCACAACTTCATTCGCATTTTTTGCCCTCCATTATTATGATTGAGGTGTATTATTTTTGACACCAGTTGTATGAGATACACATCTTAATCATGCCTAAGAAAAGTTTTCAGTGCATGTGTGCAACAATAGCCAATATTCACTATACATATACCAAATCACACCACATGGAAACTTTTAAACCACATGATCTTGAATGTACAACATTTTTTTTCTTGTAATAATTATTTTATACATTCATCATATACAACATTCTTCTCACAAGGCAAAGTTGTGAGGAAAAGTTTTTAGTGCGTGTGTGCAACAATAGGCAATGTTCTCTATATGTGCCAAAATCACACCATATGGCATCTTTTGAACCAATTGATCCAGGATAATAGCACTCCGTTAAAATTAATTATCTTATGCATTTGAGATATTCATCTTTCTCAAATTATGTGATTTTCACAGTTCTTTAAAGCCCGCATGCTTTGAAAGATATGGAACATATCCTGGACACATAAAGATACATTTTTATCCTATTGATACCATCCACCGAGTGAGCTAATTATCATATTTGATATTGTTTCAATCATTCTAGTATCTGATTTGAGGGTTTTTTTTTTTTTTTTAATGGGCCTTTAGTTTGACCCCAAGGACCCTATGAGCCAACTCGTAAAATGGCCAAATAATTAGATAAGTTTTTCGGCAATACAAATGAGATAGGTCTATCATGGGCCACTAATAGCAGTCATAAATTCCTCAGGGCAAAACCTATCATAGGCTTTAAAATAACTACATAATAATCATATTAGTAGACTGAAAGAATCCCAAGAAAGAATATAGAGTTTGGCATGTTACTAAAGCAAAGACAAAGGCAAAGAAGCATACAAGAGGGTAATTCTAGACATACCTTCTTAGGGATTTACGAATATTCCCAAAGAGATCTTCGGTGTGGTTATTCTAAGCGTATACAGAGCTTGGCATGCCTTGAAAGTTACCCAAAAAACATAAAGAGCTTAACCCATAGTTTTATATTAAAAAAAATAAAAAATAAAACTGCATGAAAATCATCAGTAAGAATGAATTTTAAAGGTGAAGGGATAGGAAAAAGAAAAGATGGTCTTTCCTTTTTATCTCTTTTTTTATGCTAAAGTGGAGAGACTGATGAATTGTGCTTGGAAAGGATGTACATGAAAGAAAAAAGTGTTCCCACAAGAAAGATCCAAATATTTATTTTTTCTTTTTGGCAAATTTCTTTTACACATGGATCCCAGCCTGTTTGATTTCAGTGCTACTTAGAAGTTAGACCTTCTTCTTTTTACCCTTTTTTCATTGGTTGAAGTGCTACATGTTTCTTCTTCTTCTTTATTTGTGTATATTTATTCTGGGCCTGTAAGTGCTAGAAGATAATGACTACTCATTTATGAAATATTAAGGTCCAACATTAGGTCCTGATGGGCCTCAAATGGACCCAAAAAAACTGAAAATATGAACAGGGCCAGATTAGTTTTTTTTTTTTTTTGAGAAAAGGGCCAGATTATTTGCAACCAGGTTCATGATGCATTTATAGTCACCCAAGCAAATCAACGAAGTTACCCATCCTGATTTATAATTTATGAGCCAAACAAGAAACAACCTTTATCTAAAGTTCTGAAGCCTCTGCCCCTCTCCCTCTCTCTCTCTTTCTTCTCGGTAAATCTAGGTTTTTGTCAAGTGCAGGAAATGGAAGATCCTTATTCTGTCAGTAGTCCCAGAAGAATTCTGAGTCTGTCAAGGAAGAGAAGGGCAACTGTTTCCTCTTTGGATGCAGATGAGAGGACATCTGGTTTTGGAGTTTCTGGAGAGCATGGTCCCAAGCCATCAGAAGTCTATGGGTTTGTAGGCTCCATTTCAACTGTTGTCGCTACGGTCATTTTCTTTGTATGGGCATATCTTCCAGATTCTTGGCTACATTCAATTGGAATCTTTTACTATCCCAACAAGCATTGGGCATTGGCAGTGCCTGCTTACTGTATGGTGACTGTAGTATTGGCATTGGGATTCTACATTGGCCTTAACTTCATGTCCACTCCTCCTCCAACTTCCTTCAACACAGTGTTTGATGAATTCAGCAGAGACCCATTGAGCTCTGTTCCTTCAGTGGATGGAGATGAGCTGCCCATTGAGTCAATGTCCGATATCGGCATCAATAAAGTTAATGAGCTCATGTTTAATAATGTAAATTGACATTCCACATTTTGTGGAAGAAATGTATACTATTCTTCTATTGAATATTTACAATGGTGACTATTTCTTTTTGCCACATCTATCTAGGCTGCGATGCCTATTCATCAATTGCTTTGTAGACATAAATGTTAATTACTGTTAAGGTTCTTCCTCAGCATTTCAACGACTTTTAGTGATAGACTCTCTGCCAATGTTCCTAAGAAAGGCTCAAATCCTGAAAGATCCAATCTATTTCCACATGAATCGTTGTTCCTACATTGCACCAATCTGGCAACTGTATTGACTTTCTCTGCAATTGATGGAAGTAGTTTAGCTGCCTCATCGTATAACTCAGTTTCAGTTCCTCCTAAGAACTCTTCACTAGAACCCATAGTTCCTAAGTCTGAAAATACATAAACTGCGTTCTCAGCTGCAGCATTTAAACTGAGCAGTGCTTCCTTGCTTCTAATAATTCTTTCCTGTACGTCACTTCCTTTGGAAGTACATTCCTTCTGGTCTGTGCCTTTTGTAAAATTTATTTTTATTGGACTTCCTGTACCAGGGCATTTGATTAATTTACTTTGAGAAAAAGTGCAACTTGGGCTCAGCAAGCTCTGGTCTGAGTTCTTCAGGTCCTGCAGTTAGCACCATAGCAGCAAGATCTAAGAATGACAATCCATAGTTGTATTTTTCAAGTAATATAACAAAGCTCTCAGAAAACATGTAGGGTAACATCATACAGCTTCGAAATTTACAAGGGCCTTCAAGACAGTTTAGGTAAAACAATAAACCTAGGTTATACTAGATCACAACCACTGACTGACGAGGATAAATATTACTCATGTTACCCAAACCAAGCTATTTCTTTTTTGATAAGTGAAAACCAAGATAATTCAATGAACAAGTTTTGACACGCTTCATATGAATCTTTTATCTCTATCTCTGGCATCCTCCAAAATGCATCTTGATGATACATGATCATGATACAGGTAGACCTTTTTTTTTTTTTTTTTAAACTTACTTATCAAAAACGGAATAGACAGACCTCTCTATACCTACCATTTTCTGTTCTTCCAAGATATAGAATACTGGATCCTCCTGTGTGACACGAGTTGCAGCTTCTTCCTGGTGGTTCAAAGTTTTACCAGCCGAATCTCGAACTGGAGTGCCAAAAAGTTTCTTGCAGTCGCCAATATTATCCCGCTGCACAACATATCTAGTGGAATACCTTCTCTTCACTGAGGATTTCTTTCTTTCTATCTGTGTAAAAGACATAGATGCTAGACATCAATATAATACTCCTTCATATCACAATTATCTGGAGTCAACTTTAAGGTTTTTTTTTTCCCCAACTGGGCCTTTCAACTCTAATCAGATCTACGTTTTCTGCTAAATTCTTTTCACGCTTGTTTTATAACAGATCATATCTTGACCGTCATGACTCCAAGTTTTCATGAATACGAGTATAGGTAAATAGAAAAAGAAGTTTCTGAAAACTAATCTGTCTTCTTCAGAAAAATAATTTTGTTCTCGCTATTTACTTGTACGATTTAGTTGAGTTAAAGGCTAATGCTAACAATTGAGAATTGCTCTCTAGTTTTCAACTCTTGAACTGGAGCTGAAACTCGACCTATGATAGAAACTAGCAATATAAAAATTGTATAAATTTCTCTCATGTTTATAAGTAATGGCTTAAGACAATTTATTGCCTGATGGTATTGAGTTTTATAACCCTCCCCCACCCCCAATTCCTGAACCAAAGGAAAGGTCGTGCCCAATGCACAAAGCTTGAACTTTGCCAGGATTTGAGAGAGATGATTGGTAGATAGTCTTAACCCCCAATTTTTTTAGGAGAGATTGATTCCCAAACTTAAACCCGCGACCTGTCGCTTTTAGTGAAAGGTACATGCCATTGCATCAAGGCCCGACCTCTTCCCTAACCAAAGGAAAGGCCAGGCATTTTTTTGGCAAATAGGAGAGGTCAGAATTACATATTATTACATGCAACATTACTAACCTTATGTGTTGTTGATAAACTTCCAAAGTGTTGTCTGAACAGATCGCTGTCTTCAGACTTTATCTGGCTGGTGATAACATCCGTGTCTGCTTCCATCTCACTCCCATTTTTAACTGAATGCAACTGCTCTGCCACATTACAAGTAACTGCCTCATGGCATTCACTTGTATTGTGCATGCAAAGTTGATCACTATGCTCAAAAGAGCACTGACCGTTACTTGGTATATCACCTGGATCTTGTTCTGCAAGAAGCCAAGATTCACAAGAGCAAAAAAGAGCCATCAATGGAGTAATATCATTATAATCTCTATCTACAGTCTTGTATCCAATACTTGGTTAAAATTGCAATTCCAATTTCCAAATCAGAAACTGCCATATCAATGTTAAAGAAAAACTAGAACTACCATAAGGGGTTATTTAACAGGGTTATCATGTGAATATAAGGGTTTGGCCTTACTCAAATATGGGGAAGACAGTGACATCCTTTTGTCTACTAAAGTCTGCATCTCTGGGGAGTTAAGTAGATCCATACATACAGTATAAATAGAGAGCCAACGTTTGTCCATGGCAAAGCTACTGAAATTCAAAAGTAACACCATGAGTGTGAAAAACAGTCCTTAACATTCAGAAGACAGATATGGTCCATTGAATGCTGACCTAAGAGTTTCTTGAGGCATTGGTGAACTTTTACTGTTGCTAGTATTGGGAGAACTTTTGGACAAACTACTGATGCATGACTCATTGCCTCCTGTATCATGATTAGTAGAAATTTTATCTTCACGGGACACAGAGGCGTATCGGTGGCTATCACCAACTGGAGAGGAATGTTTCTGGTCTACTTGCTATGTTGTGGAGGGAAGCAAGACATAGCAGGAAGAAAATCAGAACAAAATAAATACATTACTTACTAGAGGATCAAGTGCACAGAAAGGAATAAAAGAAACAGAAGTTTGGAGTTTCTGAGAAGTCAGAAAATTGGCAACAGAAAATTGTATATACAAACACCTGGGATAAAGTGAAGTTGGGATTCAGCGGAACAATATCAGAGCTTGTTACTTTGTCCTGTGCCCATCTTGGAAGTCTGGAAACACTAAATTTAAATGCTGAGTCCTCTCGAGGCTCCCCATGTTGATAACGTCTTTTTCGTCCTACTTGGTTGGAGTTCCCTGGCAACAGTGCATCTTCACAATTGATTCCGCATTGCTGGTCTTCCTCTTCAAAAAACAATAGTTGACTACAAGCTACTGGCTGAGCCAAGCTTGATAAAGAAAATGGACCTAAATTTTCATGCATTCTCTGCAGCATCCTAGAAGACAAAGAAGCAGGCACTTTCCATACAAAAATACAACCATCACCACCTACCTGAATGCATCCGTTAAAACTTAGAAGTGCATATATGTTGAAAAATGAAAAGATACAGGATTAGCTTCTTCACTTTTGAAATTTTAAATATTTTTAAATGGTAATTAACACAAAAAAGGGTGCAAACCTAATACATGGAATATATACTTGAGAAATAGCCAAAAGGAAAAGGCAAACATTTAAAATTTATAAGATCAAAAAACTCCATAAATTTGAAAAAGAAAAACAACTTGTATCCATCACCCAATCATAGAGATAAAGCAAGAATAGAAACTTCAACTTCAGCACAGACAATTCGCAACCCTTGAAAATTCCATGCGTTCCTTACAATCTAAATAAACAACATGATGCACAAGGAAACTACCATCCAAATTCACCACTTCAATGTCTTCCGAAATGCCCTTTTTAACATGCCAACAAATGAACCACTGTTTAAGGAATATTTGGTGAAACCCAAACAGGACAAACACCAATTTACCACAATTAAGCATAAAAATAATTATCATTAAAAAAGGGGGCTAAACAATAATGCAAAGACTAGTTTGCATAGGATGATAAAGTTTTCTGTACCCCATTTGAACATTGATATGAAGAGTATGTGGGCAGGAGAGATTTTGAGCTAGGAAGAACAAAGGCTTCACTTAGCAATATCAACATGGCTCATGTAATCAGAAATGATATTGAAACATAACAGAAACTCACAGAAATTATATGCTTGCAATCAGGTAAGAAGATGACACCAGTTATAACTTCACCATGTCCCATGGCTTGTGTGACGTTCTCTCCACTAAAAAAGTCATATACGGAGATAGACTTGTTAGAGTAGGAACAAACCAGGTAGCTGCAGCTTGGGTCCATAGTAACCTGTAAATATCATTAGGTCTCATTATAAGGCCATAATGGTGATCTAATGCTTTGCTGACAATGGAGATATCTCACCTTGATTGGGTCTCCAAAATCTTTATCTTGCCTGAATGATTTTATTAGCTTTCCAGCAGCAATGTCGAATATGTTTATCTTCTTATCCTATAAATAAATAAATAAATAAATCATCGATTCCAAGTACTAGCATTCAACGCTTATCAGGAATCTACTAGCATATTATCAGGTCAGTGAAGCAAATGAGATACAGCTTAACTGGCAATAATAATGGGATAAAGGGTGAGGTTGTGAGTTCAAGACTCACTAGGTGCGGACATACTTTCCCATATATATATATATATATATATATTATAAGGTCAGTTAACTAGATGAAATATCATTTAAATGACCAACTAGGGCCAAGTTTGATCGATAGCTCTGGATGTTGAAAGGGGAAGCCCTTCTAGGACTATTTTAATTTAATTAACATACTACAAAATATATTTGCTGTTTTACCTGCCCAACTGTAACAACCATCTCCATTGTTGCATCTACAGCCATGTCATACACAGTTCCATTAGATGCCATTTGATGATGACGACGTGAAATTCTATGACCACTACCAGTTGTAGCAACATCACGGAACACTAGAGACCTGTATGAGGGAAATAATTATGATAGACATAAAAAAGGCATTGAGATGCTGCCTTTTTTTTTGTTTGGGTGGGGGGGGAGTGTTTTAAGTGCCACCTTGATGATATTAATTTCTCAAAACTTAAGAAATAACAAGCATTTCATTGGCCCCAAAAGGGGAAACTAGAGCATAAACAACAATTCCAAATGGTATCATAAAAACAACAAAAAATGAAAAGCCACATCATTTATTGAATTTTTAGAATGATAAAATACATGCAACAAAGTAGAGTAATTTAAAATTCCTTACAAAACAGGACAAGCTAGATTTTAATGAATTTGGGGAAAAAAAATTTTAATTTCATGCCATTTATTTCAGGCACCCTCTTTATATTCATTTCAATGTGTCGCTTACTAATGTTTCGATAATGCTTAATAAATAAATAATTGTAGCACATACCTATCAGCACTGCAACTGAGAAGTTTATAGCCATTGCAGACAATCTTTACAGAAGTCACTGCAGCTGAATGATCATCAATACTTTCAATAAGATCGAAATTCCTGATATGAAGGGAAGCTGATTAGCAAACACATCCAACAAACTAGAAATGGCTAAAAGTCGTGAAGTCAAACCTATTGACATCATAAAGATTGATCATTCGATCGCGGCCCCCTGATGCAAGGAAGGACTGGCTATCCGCGGCTTCTTCAAAATTAGCCTCCTTTTTACTTGATAAGCTAAAGCTCAATGAGAGGATTTCTGCATCATGAGCACCCTGCCAAAATTTTCAAAAATTTAATATTCTAAGATGCATAGGACCTAAACGCTTGTCAGCAAGCATAACCTTGGTCCTCATGTTGCATTGCTTTTGCACAAATATTTCAAAACTGCATGTAGGTGAATGCATTTACCTGAAAGCATGAATAATCAGAAGTTTGTAGGTTATAGATATGAAGGTTTCCCTCACAATCACCAGCACTGAGGTACTTGCCATCTGAACTAACTGCCAATGACCGAAATCCTTGAGTGCTAACACCCACCTCAACAGTATCACGTTCAAAAATCCCAGCACTGACTACAGCAAGAAATGTGAAGCAAAATTCAGCAAGGTAGAAGTACAATTCAGTTCCAAAAGAAATTAATAAAAGTAGTCTTTGGCATTAAAGGTTTAAAATATCTGCACATCTGTATGTGTATGATTGTAAAATGTATGTGCAGGCCTCACCTAAATGTGTTGCACCCGTTGTTTTAGTGTTAAGAGAATGGAGGTTTGTATCATCTTCTGACAATTCAGGTTGCAAAGCTAGATCCCATAACCTAATAGTACCATCTGCTGAGCATGTCGCAAAAGAAACTCCACCAGAACAACCTCTAGCAACACATGCAAGAGATGGATCATGCATGTTTTCACAACAGAGACTCTTGATATCCCATATGCACGCAGAATGTGAAACTAGCACACAACAACGGGTTGCCTAGAAAGATATAGAAAGATTTTTTTAGCAGTGAGCATGATCTATGTGTAACTCCAAAAATAACTTTGGGACTAGAACTTGAGCATCAAGAAATCCGCAAGAAATATAAACAGGAAAATTTTTTCAAGGTGACTTTGTATAACAAATGAAAATCAAATGGAATTTACAACCAAATCTTAACAAAGCAGTCACCTGATTCACATCATGAATGTCCCATATATAGAGACAACGATCTTCATAAATAACAACTGGCAAAGCAAAAACATCAAATATATTATGGTGCAAGTACAGGTGAAATCCCGTGATCAAGATGTTTTAATGCTTTAATGCTCACCAAGTTTTTCTGAGGTTGAAAACTGACAAGCAATTGCATCTGGAAGAGAAGGTGAAACGTGATCAACCTTTTCTGCAGCTTTAGTATTGCAAACTATATCACTTTCTCCATGACTTTTTTTGGCCTTTGAATATATCACACTTCCTGCATATGTGAGAGTATCACTGGCAAAGAGTTGTACAATTCCGTTACTGCATGCACAAGCAACTAGCATGTTTGATGCTGATAGTGCAAAACCTTTTCCAACCTGAAAATTTGTGGAAGAGTTAAAGAGGCAAAATAGCACAGAATTTATTTCAATAACAAGTAATGAGAGTTTTCACCCAGTGCAGGTTGGTCATATGATACAAACTTCTACCAACAACACTCTTCTGGTTGTCACTTTACCCTTTTTGGATGTAGCTTTGTGCTGGCATCCTAAATTCCTAATATGAATGAAGTTTCAATTCCATAGACATTACCCTTGCAAGAACCTTTTATTTTTAGGATAAAACTGTGCTCTATTTTTCAAAGGTTTGAACAAACCTTCGCTGAGACAACAGGGAAATTATAAGGCTGTCTAGTTGTGAATTTAGAGCAGTTTCCAACGGGGGACTTCTTGAGTCCATCTAAACCAGCAAACCATATAGCCTAGTTCTAGAAAATAATTCCACTTTGCTGAGACACAAATTGGAACACTAAAATCTGTCGCTAAAAAAGAAGGGGATAAGCAGCCAAATATACCTTTAAATCAACTGACTTCCTCACTGACAATCCAGAATGTATGAGGCAAAGAACACCTGTAAACAAAGGAAAGGAATAGGACTCATGGATCATACCTCAAAAACTCAAATGTATCAAAAATATTAGATTGAATCTGAAGCAAATCCAACCTGTATCTGTCAATGCATAGATTGGAAAAAGGTTACCAGTCTGTTCACTGTTAACATAACTACTATCATGCCCCATTTGGGATGCAACAGATACAAATGAGCTTCCTTTCTGAGGTCCAAGGTCAACAGGCTTTCCATGCAATGCCATTGACCCTGTCCCTGCATTTAAGAGACTCCGTGGAGATGATCCAACTGTCCAGAACTTCAAGTGCTTCTTCCCAGCAGTAACAATAAGTTTTGCATCCGACGAGAAGTTAACAGACGAGACAGCAGTACAAGATGAACTTGCTTTAAGCTTAGTAACCAACATCCCACTTCGCCAGTCCCAAAGGTATATGTATCCTCCAACAGATACCAGATGTTTCCCTTGGAAAGAAAATTAAAATGGAAAAAAGGAAAAGAGAGAAAACAATTCAAGACATAAGTAAAATACAACTGGTAAAGAGCAGTAAGTAGTAGTATAGGAGATAAACCAAGTGTAGATTGATTGTGACTAACCATCAGGTGAGAAAGCAATGCATGCAACCCCATATAGATGACCTTTCAATTCAGATACCAACACCAGATTGGCACAGTCCCACACTAGCACTGCAGGCTGAGGCCCTGACTGCAGAACCATATTAGAAGCATACAAGTACAGAACATCATAGAAGTAAGTCATATATGCTCTTCCCAAATCTATTTCATATAATAAGCAGATAAAAGAACAAACATTTCGTAGCTAACTGAACTGTTGATTAATGACATTAACATCTTCAAATGCCAAATACTTTTTTCTTAACCAATACTACAATAACCCCAGTACCACTAATTCCAATAAAGATGCACCACCACTGGCCTCTCGAGTTGACCATGATTAAACTCCTCGTTTTTGGAATGAAATCTTTGCCTCATTTGCTATTTCTTTTTCAAAAATAATTACAAGGCTTAAATTCATTGATACCGCCTTTGAGAGATTTTAGTCACTAAACTATAATGTGATCACTTGTAGTCCTTAGATGACGTGACCAAACTAAAAAACTGACACATTATCACTCCATTACACATTAGGGACTAAAAGCAATCACACTAAAAACTGACATGTTATCGCTCCATTACACATTAAGGACTAAACACGATGACATTCAACTTTTTTAGAGACTAAAATCAATCAATTTTTTTTTTCTTTGAAACTAAAAGCAGTCATGTTAAGTTTGATAAGGACTAAATGCGATGACTTTAAAACTTTAGAGACTAACGCCTAATTACATACTTGTAAGCAAAATGAAACGATATAAGAAAATTTTCGATTTTGTACCTCTGCAGCCGCGACGAAACGGCCATCTTTTGACATGGCAACACAGCACAAAGGCTTGGGAACTCGATGAGACACAATCAGGTGCGACTGAGTTGCCGAATCCACATTGTAAACCACCACCACACAACCCGCCACGTAGGCACATCTCGCGGTCGAGATATTCGAAGCCAATCCATTGCCATTCTTCGTCGTTAGCCCTATGATCTCTTCCAAAACCAGCTGCAAATTCAAATCCATTAGTCCTAATTTTAAAAAAAAAAAAAAACGCACCGTTTTTGCATCCGAGGGGAAAAAAATAAATAAATAAATACTGAAATGTGAAAACATGAGATTCAGAATCTTGTAGTGGTCTGTAATGTATTTCAGTATTGATTAGCTTTCTCGGGAAACAAACGGAGGGGTTAGGGTTTAATGGTGAGGTGTATATGAAAGAAGAAAGGTTTATAGGCGTACCTTTGAAGACGATGAATCTGGTTTCTTGAGCTTGCGAATCGGCTTCATGCTGAGAATCTGAGTGAAGAAAACCCTAATTGGAGACAAGATTGAGAGTGAGAGTGAGAGTGAGAGTGAAAGAGAGAGCTTAGGCTATATATATAAGAAGATTGTTTGAAGTTTGAAGAAGCTCTCGGCCGTTACGTTTATTTGGTGCATTCAGATTGTGTCGTAGTGAGTGACAGAGTGAGAGTGGGGAAGCGGGAATTTGTGCAAAATGAAATCTGGGTCCCACTCGTTTGGTGGGGTCTAATTAGTGTGTAATGAATGTAGGGGTACTCGTGTTGTGTGTCCTAATTCACTTTTTTGATCGAAGAGAAAATAGTGAGTCCCAATTCAATTTATGATAGAAATAATATCAATCAATTTATTTTTCTTAAGGAAAAAAAAAAAAAAAAAAGATCAACTTTTATTTGAGAGTGTAGTCTCAGAGAAAATGTAAATTCTCTCTCTCATGTTTTGTAATTAGTTTTATGCTCCATTGATTATATTTTATCTTGTATTTTTTTAATTTTTCTTATTAAATAATTAAAGTTTAAAATAGTATTTAAAAAATTAAACCACATAACAATATAACATACCATAAATGATGGAGTATAAAGTAAAAGATAAAAAGTGAGATAAAAGATTTGCATTCATGTCTAAATACCTAATAAATTTCCTCTTATTTATATATTTAATTTATGTTGTGATAACCTCATTTAAGATTTTTGTTTGAATATGATTCATTGGGGTGTGCATCTAACCTACTAACATGACAAAATCAATCCAAACCAACCTGTCATTGGTTTTTCAAGAGTTGGTAGCTTAGGTTGGGTTGGGTTGAATTGAACTTTTATTTTAAATCTCAAGCTGGGTCAAGTTCAGGTTTCTTATTTTTTGAATTCATCTTATCCAACTCGACCCACCATATATATAAGTTTATTTTATTATCTGTATTTTAATTTTATGCTTTGATAGATGTATTTTGTGAATTAGCTTTGATGAATTTTTAAATATGGAATATAATTTGAGTTTGGCTTATCTCCAGTACTTTTTTAACTTGAGGTCTCCTTTTATTTTAAATACAGCATAGCAAGTGTTAATGTGTTTTAATCTCCACTGTTTATTGTGTTAGTGGATAATGTGACAATTTCTCATTAAAATAAAATGAGACTTCTAGTTAAAAAAGTACTTGAGATAAACTAAACTCATATAATTTAGGCACATTACATGACTTATAATAATTTATTGGAAAAAAAAAATACTTAAGGACTTGATAAAAATCCAATTTTTATAAAGTATAGAACGTGTATTGACAACCCCTAAGTTTGGTTGGGTTATGAATTTCCGTTAGATTAAAGAGAAGAAAAAAAAATCTCCAACCCGACCTGTGAGGCTGTGAGTGTCATGGGCCGTATCCCTTTTGTGTTGCCATGTTGGCTCCCACTATCATGGGTAGAGTAAACAATACTCAATCCCCTTTGATGCAATTTGAGCTCAAAGTCAACTCAAGCCCTAGAGTACGTAAGTGTCTCTAAGAAATGAATCATCATCTGGTTATAGGTCCGAGTCCAACAACCTGGGCAATGCACGAGAAAGTGATTAAAAATGAAATCTAAAGAAGGCACTGAAGGTGTGGGCCAATATATATATATATATATATAAACAATTCTGACACTCTTTAACTCCAAGGTAATCTGTCCTTACCAATTCTTTTGAAATGCGTATAAAATGTAAGTAGATTGGAAGCTTCCTACAACAACAGTACTTTTCTCTCTTTGTATGCACTACCTTACATGGCCTATATGTGGCTATGATTGGCCCAAGGAATATCTGAGGCCAACCCCAAGGGATACATGTTGACGATTCCCAGTTTTCCTCTTAAGCCCAAGGTTGAACAAATAAGAAACGAGCTTATGAGAAAGTTTTTTGGGCCTTAGAGTTCACAGAAATCCTGGTTAGGCACTAGACCTCTGTTTTTTTTTTTCATATATAGAAATACTAACATTCCAAAAGGATTGTAAACATACAACTTTCAAGTTGATGTTATTTTTCCCAGCAAGCCTGCTACGGACATGATAGGAAAACAACTCAAAACAATCCATTTCCGATTTGTATTTGACGTACAAATTTACTCCTGTACCCACACCGCTATTGGCTATGAAATGAGTTAATTGTGGTAATCTCTCTTTGGGGTTTTTTATTTTAACCTGTTTTTGGTTTTACTTAATAGTAGGTATTATGAACACTATGAGTCTATGAATCCAGCCATTTTTGTTTTTTCATTTGAAATTTTTAAAATTATATCTCTCTGTCCATACACTTTTTTTTTTTTTACAATTTTTAAATTTTACATACACACACAACTCTTACCTTCATTTCAATAATTTCACATATTACCTCTTGACTTCCTATGTGATAAAGTTGTATTTTGGAAAATTTTAGTAAAAAACAATCTCTACAAAATAAATTATAGTGTTATAAAGATTGACCAAAGTATATTTTTTTTTACCAATTTTTTTTATACTACCAAACATAAGAAAACACGAAAAATTATCTTCACATAAAATTTTTCATTGAAATAAATGGAGCGTTAATTAATTATAAAAAAAATAGTGTTCGGATACTAAGGGTCATTCTACCATACCACTTATTTTTTTTGGGGGTACGGTACCCACCTATATCTGAACCATTAAATTGGTGTTGTTATCATCTTAGTTGTTAATTTAATTTTAGTAGAAACCTGTTACTGGCAAAGCAAGTCAGTGTATATAAACCAAAAAAAAAAAAAAATTCAGATGGTCTCTCTCAATTTTTTTTTCTCACGTGTACTCCGATATTTTTTTCCTATCTCGCGTTCTTCGCTTCCTCTTGCATTCTCTAGTAAATGTTTCTTTCTTTCTAAAAAAAAATTGAAAGTTTCTTTATAGGATCATAATCGTTTTGATATTGTTAAATGTAAGTATCAAAACGATAAAACTCTATTTTCACTACTATTGTTTTGTTTCCCTTTTTTCTTTATTAGTTTCTTGTGGGTATTGTGTATGGGGTGGGTAGGTGGGGAAGAGTCCTCAATCTTCTTCTGGTCTATTTGGATGGCATGGGATTTCGTTTAGGATTTGGATTTGGGTGGGTAACTTAAAAAGAGAAGAATTTGTATTTGACCCAAATCCATCTTGGAATTCAAGTTCCAAATCTATTGATTTCAAATCCCTCACTAACCGTGGAATTTGGGAAATCCTCCCATAGCGCTCGCGTCTTCACTGCCTCAAGCTGTGACAACAATGTTAAAGCCACAACCACCATGGTGTTCAGGTTTGTCTCTCTTAGCCTATCTAAGTTCGTTTTGGGTTTGTCTATATTTCTTTTTTGTTTGTATTTGAGTTGTGTGGGTTTCGTTTGGATTTTTCTATGTGGATCTGTATCTACCAGTAAGCATGGGTTGGTTTAGTTTTGTTAAGAAATTGTTGGAAATATTTTTTTAGAGTTTCGAGTTGGTCTAATCAAAATGCAATGAATTGTTTGATAAAATGCCTCTATGAGCTATGTAGTTTAACATAAGATGTTTGCTTTGTGTATAGCTACATTGATTTCAAAGTTTGTCCTGTTGGTAGATTTGTATCAATGCCTAGTTTGTGATGAAAGAAGACTGCCTAGTGCTAATTATGTAATTGATTCCTTTTGTTCCCATAGAACAGGCAAAGCCTTTTTTTTTTCATGTCTAATAAGCATTTTGATGGCTTTGCTTAACCCTGGAATAGCTTTGAAATATATTTGTAATGTTGAGTAGATAACATCAATTCTTCTCAATCCAACATTAAGGAATAGCTTGTGTCGATTGCAGTGTGTAGATAATATCACTTCATCTCAATCCAACACCCTCTTTTTCTCTTCTTAGTAGTTCTTTCATAGTTTTTCTCCCTTATATTAATCGCAATGTGTGGGATGCTTCTGCCAAGGTATGGTCCCAAATTATGACTTTTTTTTGGCTTAAATTATGATGGGGTATTCTTTGTATTTGCAATTTTGGAACTGGTTTGTCTGTTTTTTGGGTTATGTTATACTACCTGGGTTAGTTTTATTTTCCTCTTGTTATACTGTTAAGGGAGTGCCATCGGCCATTGCACTGGGACATTGAATTTTTCTAATTATATTTTTACATACTGTGGTAATATCTGTGAATTTAAGATTCAGTTGCTTTGTTTGCTGGGTTTCTCAATTTGTTTATTTGCTTTGATGTCAGTGTACTATTCTGATTGTAGGGGCTGTAAAGGCAGTCAAAAACATTGTAGCTTTAAATTTAAAATACAAAATTTTGTTACTGATGTGTTAGTCTAAGTTTTTATGAAACTGAATTTCTGTGGATTCCTTGCCTAACTAACAATGTTGAAAATGCAAGTTCTGCAAAAAGTAGATTTCAAATGTAAATAATTTAAGTGGTTACAATGTGCTGGCCTTTTAGTTTGAAAATTATAGGGTATGTTTGGAAGGCCTGACAACTATTTGTAAAGTGCAAACAAGTTCTAAAACTGTTAGAATTTTATGTTAAACTGTGGTCTTTTGTGAGAACAATATTTATTGAGATTTGCTATTATAAATTAATAGATTTCAATAGTTTTGTTTCAATTGTGCTAACCCACTGCTTGTCTTTCTTTTTTTTTTTAATAGAAAATTTCAAAAGCTTGTGCTTATAAAAACAAAGTTATTGACAATTGGGAGGTCATTAAGATCTTGTTTGGACCTATTGCTCCTTTTACCTGTTGTTTTGGCCTTAACTTGCACAGTAATATTGTTTTGTGTAAAGGATTAAATTCTAAATGTTGTATTTTAATATATTCACATCTTGCAGCTTCTTGTCAATTTTCTTGTAGTTGAATATTGCTAGTAGCTTCTGCTTTGATGTAATTGGCTTTGTAATTGGGCAGCCTTTTATTTCCATAAAATCCAATCATTTCTCTGGGGAAAAATAAAAAAATTAAAAAAAAAATTGTTGTTTTTCATTTCTGCATATGCATTTGGTTCATAGGCATGATGCAAGGGTCCATTGTGAGCCTATCTTATTAATTTTTGGATGTATTGATTTGAAGAAACATCACATTCTGACGATATAATCTATGCCTTCAACAATTTGAGTCATGTTAACTATACTTTTGGACTATATATTTTATTGAGACGATTTAATTATATAATAGTACAAATCATACTCATATATATATATATATAAACAACAGTGCAAGAATTATTATACTTTGGGTTCTTTCTTAAGTCAAATAAGAGGAACTAAGTGTGGTTAAACTTAGTTTACTTGCTTAAGTTTGTGTTTTTATTTTTAATTTGTGCTCTTATTCCTATTGTCATGTTTATCAGATACACATACACCTCTACTATGTCATGGGTGCTGGCAATGACAAGCATGGGAATTACCAAGGCTTCGGGTTATTAGAGTGCCATGAATATCTTAACATCAACCATCAGAAGTGTGTTGTACTTGGAGATTTGAGAATTGTAACTCTTTTTTAGGGATTGAATACCTTACTTTGTATGTTTTGATTTCATCAAATTGATGTGTAAATATGTAAATGTAGCAAAACATGTTGTACCTTTGGTTCTTTAATTAATTTCTAACACATGATTACATTGATCAATATAATACAAATAATGTTAATATTCAATGTAATATAGATATAATTTGTCCTCTCCATTGATAGTGATTACAATGGATGCAATTTGCAAATAAATGTTAATTGATATACCTAGACTAATCTCATGGATGCTATGATGATATGCAAATTCTGATCAGGTATGTGAGTGACGATATGTTAATTTGCATCATTTGCATCTTTTAGAGGGATTGGTAGGGTTTAGGGGTATTTCGTGATTTAATAAATAAATAAAATCATTATAATGTGGAAAATTGTTAGACCTTGAAAGTGACGTGACAAAGTATTATAAGGTCAACTAACAATCAAACGTCTTTAGTTTTTTTAGATTACTAATCACTAACTTGTGTGATGCACTGAATGTGATGCATTCAATAGTTAGCGATTAAATATTTTCAATGTTATAGTTATTTAAAAATGAATGAAATTCAATTTTTAGTTCAAAAATGTTACTAAAATTAAAATGTAGAAAATTTAAGAAAAATAATAATTGGGAAAATTATTTTATTGATCTTAAATCCAAATCCAAATTTAGGTATCCAAACAACGGAATTTCAAATCCTTCATTGTACAAAAAGGCCCAAACAAAGAATTTAAAAATTAATGGATTTTGTAAGTTCCGCAGTCCTTTTGTATTGGATTTTACAATGAATTTGTAGAGGTGGGAACTTTAGTTCAAATAACAAAGCATAGATGAGAATTTTAACTAATGAGATAAATTATACAACGTTGGTGATTTTAACAAGTTTGATCCTTGGGTAAGCTTCAAGGACAAAGTTCATATCTCTTATCTATGTACACTTCGGGCATTAAAGACAAGCTTGTTTCTACCAAATTTTCTCATCCACATTAATGAGGGAGGTTACAGCTTAAATAGGGTTTCTTAATACATCTTAACCTTCCACGTGTAGGATGGTTAGGCATACTAATTAGATATTTCTATACATCTGGCTTGCCGAAAGGTAATAGTGATCTTGCTAGCTGGAGAAGCACTGTTTAGAGGTCTTATCCTCATTAATGTGGCCAGAGCAACAGGTAAAAGGCATTTAATGCGATGATGAGGTGTTCTGGAGTAGGGAGCTCCCCCCTTGTGTCAACTTTTTCTTCTCCTATCCCGATGTCCTGCTTTCTCTTTAAATTTTCGAAGTAGATACTGTTCGACCCCATGACTTTTTCCTCTTCTCGAGTCTCAAGGCCAGATGTTGTCCTTTCAATGCTCCCTTTACACACTTCGGCAAGCCTTTTCCTCTATTCATTCTCTTCGGAAACTACCTCCCTATAGATTTCAAATCAAGGCTTTTTAAATCTATTAATTTTAAAATTAATAGGTTTCAAATCAAGCAAATAAAGTGGTTGTATAACATTTTTATTGTCATTTTGGTCTTGCAAATGGAGGTTTCAAGGGGTATTTTGGTCAATTTTAGGTTTTATGGTAATTTTAGTCATTTTTTTAAGTTTCAAGGTCATGTGGTCATTTTTTTGTCCTAGAGGTATTTTGGTCATTTTCAAGGTTTTATTATTATTTTGGTCATTTTTTTAGGTTTTATGGTAATTTAGGTCTTTTTTTTTAGTTTCAAGGCCATTTGGTCAATTTTTGTTATTTGGTTTTATGGGTATTTTGGTCATTTTTTAGGCTTCGTACTTATTTCGGTCATTTTTTGGTAATTTTGGTCTTTTTTTTTTTTTTAAAGTTTTAGGGCTATTCTAGTTCTTTTTAGGTTTTAAGGGTATTTCGATCATTTTTTAGGTTTCAAGGGTATAATGATACAATCAAATAAGGGAACCATCAAATGTGAGAAAAAATAAGGGAACCACTGAATGTGACAAAAGTACAGTCACATGTGATATTAGTACTACATAATGTGAGGACGGTACAATTAAATGTGAGAAAAAAAAAAGGAACCACCAAATGTGACAAAAGTTTAGTCACATGTGATGTTGGTACTGCACAATGTGAGGATGATACAATCAAATGTGAGAAAAAATAAGGCAACTACCAAATGTGACAAAAGTTCAATCACATGTGATGTTGGATTGCACAACGTGAGGATGATACAATCAAATATGAGAAAAAAATAAGGGAACTACCGAATATGACAAAATTACAGTCCCATATGATATTGATACTACACAATGTGAGGATAGTACAATCAAATATAAGAAAAAAAATAAGGGAATCACCGAATGTGACAAAAGTACAGTCACATGTGATGTTGATACTGCACAATGTGAGGATGGAACAATCAAATGTCAAAAAAAAATTAAGGAAACCGTTGAATGTGACAAAAGTACAGTCACATGTGATGTTGGTACTGCACAATGTGAGAATGATACAATCAAATGTGAGAAAAAATAAGGCAACTACCAAATGTGACAAAAGTTTAATCACATGTGATGTTGGATTGCACAACGTGAGGATGATACAATCAAATATGAGAAAAAAAATAAGGGAACTACCGAATGTGACAAAAGTACAGTCCCATATGATATTGATACTACACAATGTGAGGATGGTACAATCAAATATAAGAAAAAAAATAAGGGAATCACTGAATGTGACAAAAGTACAGTCACATGTGATGTTGACACTGCACAATGTGAGGATGGAACAATCAAATGTCAAAAAAAAATTAAGGAAACTGTTGAATGTGACAAAAGTACAGTCACATGTGATGTTTGTACAGCACAATGTGAGGATGATATCATCAAATGTGAGAAAAAAATGAAAAAACCATCAAATATGACAAAAATACAGTCACATGTGATGTTGGTACTACAAAATGTGAGGATAGTACTATCAAATGTGAGAAAAAATAAGGGAACTACCGAATGTGACAAAAGTTTAGTCACATGTAATATTGGTACTACACAATGTGAGAATGGTACAATCAAATGTGAGAAAAAAAATAAGGGAACCACTGAATGTGACAAAAGTTCAGTCACATGTGATATTGGTACTACACAATGTGAGGATGAGATTATAAAATGTGAGAAAAAAAATAATGGAACTACCAAATGTGACAAAAGTTCAGTCACATGTGATGTTAGTACTGCACAATGTGAGAATAATACCATCAAATATGAAAAAAAAAAAAAAAAAAAAGGAACTACCAAATGTGACAAAAATACAGTCACATATTATGTTAATACTGCACAACGTGAGGATGGTACAATCAAATGTGAGAAAAAAATAAGCTAAACCACGAAATGTGACAAAAGTACAGTTACATGTGATGTTAGTACTACATAATGTGAAGATGATACCATCAAATGTAAGAAAATGGTAACCTAATATAGCAGGTTGCCTATTAGTGGGTACCGTACGCAAAAAAAAGGGGGGTACAGTAGAATTTCCCCGGATAGGGGTGTTTGGATCATCAATTTCCATAACTCATAACTCTGTTTCTATAACTCATAATTCAAAAATGGTGGGACCCACAACTAAAAGTCTGTTTGGCACCACCATAACTCTATTTCCATCACTCAATTATCTGATTTTTTAGTTATGAATTATGAAAACTGAAAACACATTTTAACTATTTTTAGTTTCCATAACCTATAACTCAATGACATTTTTGTAATTAAACACACATGGAGGGACCCACAACTGCACCTTTTGACCTTTTTTTTCCCTTTCTTCTCCTGGGTTCGGTCTTCAATTCTTCCTTTTTTTTTTCTTTTTTTTTTCCTTCTTCTTTCACTGGGTTCAATCTTCAGTTCTTTTTTTTTTTTTTCACTGGTTCGGTCTTCAGTTCTTCCTTTTTTTTTTTTTTTTTTTCCTTCTTCTTTCATTGGGTTCGGGTTTCTGGGTTTTTTTTTTTCTTTTTTTTCTTCTTTTTCTTTCACTGGGTTCAGTGAGTTTGGGTATTGAAAAAGAAAAAAAAAAAAACCTACACCGAGTGACAAGTATGGGGCTCACAAACAGTGTGAAAAATATTGAGTGATGACAAATAAGTGATGGTGTCAAACGGGTAGGGTATTTTAAGTGATGAGTGATGAGTGATGAGTGACGGAAATTGAGTGATGAGTAATGAGTGATGAGTGATAAGTAATAAGTGACGAGTGATGAATAACGAGTGACAAGTGACGAAAATTGAGTAATGAAAAATATTGATCCAAACAAGCCCAAAAGTCATGTCTTTGATTTTTTTTTCCATGTAATACCAAATTACAAAAGAAAATCGTCACGAGTCATGAGGATGCTCCAATCGAAACAAATGACAGAACCTAAGATTGACTTAGGTAATTAAATATTAGATTAGAATAAATGGCTTTATTCTTCCAACAGAACATGTTTGGATTTTAATCACCCTCAACCAATTATTATAAAAAAAAATTGTTGACTGGCGTAATTATATTTCTGATGCCCATGACAAATTTGTGAGTGAATAAAGTGCACACTGCAGTTACTAGAGATGCACCTTTAAAGAATTTGTTTGTTTAATATGCACGTGAATTTGTTTGAAATATTTTAAGAGATTAGATATTATTACTTATTAGGCCTGATTCTTCAAAGAAAAGGTTTGGATTTTAATCACCATCAACCATTTACTATAAAAATAAATACAGTAATAAAGAAAGATAAATGGCATGTTGATTAGTGTAATTATATTCCAATTCCCTCAGGACCCTGACAAATTTGAGAAAGAATAAAGTGCACACTGCACTTACTAGAGATTTACCTTTTAATAATTTGCTTTGTTAATAGGCACGTTAATTATTTTGAAATATTTTAAGAGAATACATAAAGATAATGAAACAAGTTTAATCCACAAGGACCAACAATAACGACAAACACTTAAAACCAGTGACGGACCTATCATGGGGAAGGGGGGGGCCATGGCCCCCCTCAATTTTTGAAAAAATATATATTAGTATATAAATTTACAAAAAATTTTAGATCTTGACCTTTAATATTTATTTTTGGCCCCCCTCTCACAAAAGTTTTACAAATTGACAAATGAAAACCAAAAAAAAAAAAAAAATCTATTTGACCATTCCTTTTGCACAGTTGTACTAAGAATACCAAGATAAACCTTTAGGTAAACCAAAACACCAGCAAACAATTCATAAATCTAGATAATAATGAAAATCTTTAGACAAACCCAAATTACCAACAAACAAATAACATATCTGGTCTATAACAACAACAAAATACTAATAAACAATTACAAATCACAAATCCCTAACCAAATAAATTACAAATGCTCTAGCCTTCTTCCTTGGGTCCATTGGTGACTCCACAATTGGCTGAGGTATGACTTCTTGATTTGTAGATTATGGAAAAGTATAGTTTAAAAAAAAAAAAATGAAAAACCAATAACGATATTGTCATCTTCCCTTCTCTAGCATTGATATCCCAATTTCTAAAATCCTCAAACAAAAGACTTTGGCCCGCCCCCCGCAAGTTCGAGTGCTGGTTCCGTCCCTGCTTAAAACCAAACTCTAGGAACATCTAGCGGATGTGTTGTGCCTTGGGCGGCAGAGACGTGAAACATTTTGATCTAATCTCAATGTTATTAAAGGTATTTTGACCCTGCTTAATTTAGTTTGTGTCTTGGGTGGACACATGAAATATTTTTAACCAACACATATGTGATATGATTGACTAGGGCTGTAAATGAACTAAGTTATATATAAACAACTCGATTTGGCTCGATAAAAAATTTATTCATGTATATTTGTTTGTTTATAAACAAGTCAAACTTAAGTTTTAGTTTTAGACTTGTTTAATTAATAAACAAGCTAAGCGCAAGCAAAAAAAAAAATTGATCATGAATATGCTCGAAATAAGCTTGATAATGTACATATATTAGATCTTAAGCTCAAAAACTCAAACTTGAGCTTGAGCTCAAGCTCCGCTTGATTAATATATCATGCCAAGTCAAGTTAAGTTCAAGCTTAATCATTTACTTGTAAGTTTGGTTTGAGCTTGAGCCAAGCTTAGATAATTTACTTTTGTTGTCAAGACAACACCTATCATTAATTATTCGACAAAACCCAGCTTGTTTACAACCTTGCCTAACACATTTCCTCGTGAAGCAATAAAATTTTAAAAGGTTATGCAATAAATAAAATAGAATAAAAGGAAATAGTTAGCCTCTCACATCAAAGCAGTGAAAGTTATGTTTATGAGTTTGGTATGAAATATATATGAAAGATGTGTTTATTTTACAGTAAATGCATGTGATGGTGACAATAATTTTTATTAATTATTATACAACGTGTGTGTGTGATTTTTTAATGGACTTTAATATTTTTATTTCTTCCCTAATAATTCTAGGACCATACCATTTCCCACAATTATCTAATAGAGCTGGTTGTGAGCGATAAAAAAAAATGATGGATTAATATGAAAGCAACAAGTAGTAAATCGCTATCTACTACATAAAATAATCATGAGAAAATGTGAGATAAAAGTTGTGGTGTTGTCGTGTTAGAACTTTTCTTTCTTCTCTTGATTTGTTCATGCAAGTTGTAAAACGTGACATGGATTTTTTTTTCTTTTTCTTAAAGAGGGAAGTGAAATGAAATGTTTTGAAAATTGCTAATTTTTTGTGGTTTAATTGTATAATGTGAAACAAAAGGATAAAAATGAGTTTATAATTGAAAAAAAAAAAAAACTTATTCTTATACTTTATTATTTAAAATAAAACTGATATAAAAAATAGTATAAAAATTAAAAACCGTGAATAATATAAGCAAAAAACTAGTTTATGATCGGTTACCAAACCCCTTCAAGCGTTGTGTTCCCGACCAGAAAACATTAACATATGCATGGAAAAATAATAGTGGATTGGGCATAACATTAGTCATCGACTCATCGTCTTCCCCATACACACCAACACACCCAAAATAATAATAAAAAAAAACACTGGCTTCCGCGTGATTCCGCATTGGGTTTGCAAAAGGGAAAGAACGTGTTTCACAGTTTCAATGTGTACAGTGACATGCATGTGCCGTTTGCACAAGACGCTTAATTAAAGTTAAAAAAAAAAACGGTTAAATGGGAGGACAAATATAACACATCAGTAGTGATTCCCTAATCATCATCTCCAAGTTAAGCAACAAAATTTTGAAAGGTTTTCCAAGTAAAATAAAAGGGAAAAAGGAAATAGTTAGCCTTTTTACATTAAAAGCAATGAAAGATGATGGGATAGCAAAAAAACACCAACTGTGGTTCGTCCAAGGGAGTCGTCTATGATCTCCAGTCAACTAAATGACCAGACCGTCTCTGATTCGTCCAGTGGGGTCATCCATAAGTTTTGATCAATTGAATAAACCCCAGGCAATCAGGACGGAAGGGTCGTCCACATGCAAAGCTCATGGACGACCACACGACACCAATTTATATATAAAGAGTCGTCCATGGGCAAGGCACATGGATGAGCATGTAACACTTCACAAAATTCTAGAGTGGTTAATCAACCCGTGTTCATCGCCAGCAATTTCTCCTAAATATGTAACTTCCGTCAGCAGTTACTACTTCTATAGTCGTTGGGGAAGTTATCTCCGTAAATTCGGACTTCCATAAATCTTTGGGAGGTTACTAAACCAAGTAACTGCCCCAAAGTTCCCTATCTAAGGACCGGTCTGAATCAGGCAAAGGTATGAGATTCTGAGATTTTACCCCCGAAAAGTTGGAACTACATTTCCTTGTTAGAAAACTAACTTTATCATCGGAAGGTATTTGGCCGGTCCACCCCGGTCACCCCTTGATTGTTTCTTCTTTTCAGGCCTTCGCTATCGCCGTAGTCCACCGAAGCCGAAGTGTTCAACCAACTGATTTTTCACACCATCAAAAGATGTAAAAGTTTCGTATATATAAATTCTACTATAACCTAATTTAAGTGTATATATTTGAATATTGGTTCTTGTCCCACACCTTACAAGCACTAATACATGTGGAGTGACTATTACACAAGAGTGTGCAGTGATAAAAGCTTCGTATATTTTTGTTTCACATGAATGTGTTTATTTTTTTTTTATAAATGCATGTTATGGTGACAATAATTAATTAATTAATTAGAGTGAACCAGATGATTTGTTTTTACTAAAGTCAGGTGAGCAATCTGATGGTGAGAGAAGACATAGTCAGAATAGAACAATTAGAGTAGATAAGAAGCTTAAAGAATTATGTCAGGTCTCGTAGTTTGTTAAGTAAGCCACTGCCTTGGTTAAAAAAAAAGAGTAAAACATTGATTAGGTACCAATATAGTGCCCAAATGTCCAACAATCACAAATAGCTATAAAAGCTCAAGAATATCAATTCCAAAAACCTAAAAATGAGGGAAAATTAATAGACTAAAATAAAACTGAACCAAATTGATCACAATAATGAGAAGAAACACAGCGACACATGTGATATAAATATATAAGATCTATACACAAACTAAGTCTCATATCAAAATTTCAAGAAAGATCTATAGGAAGGATATATATTTAAGGAAAATGCTAACGAATGTCTTTAAGACAATAGTTAACAATCTATTTAAATAAAGTATTTATGAAAAAAAATAATTAATTAATATTTTGACAATTTTTTTTATTTCTCATAAAAATAATGTTAAAATTTTATTAAAATATATTATTAATTATTACTCTAAGAACATTCGTTAACAACTTAGCATAATACTATATTTATGTAAAATGCTAAGAAATATCCTAAGAAACATAATTTAATGGAGATCTATAATTGCCAATTGGCAGTCGGCACTAATCGACAGGGGACCTAACTGTTCCAGATAATGCAATAAATAGCTTAGACTTTGTCCAATTAACTCACCAAACTTTCTCTCAAAAAAAAAAAAAAAAAAAAAACTCGCCAACCTAAAAAGCAGGTCCTAGCTTTACTAACTTGTCATTGCTAGTCATCCAAGTCCAGGATACCAAAGTCCCTAGCAAAGCATATGAAGTGGAGCCAATCACCTCATGATTCATTCTTCTCATTGAACATAATTTTCAGAATCTCTGGTTCATAGGACGTTGAGTATTCTCATACGTGACTCATGATCTACTAGTACTAAACATTTTTGAGTTTTAACTATGACCATAAACTTTATATTTTCCAACTATTCCAAAAAAATATAAAAAGTTCTAGTTTTGGTGGTGTTAACAATTGCTAAAAAATATATATATAATTTTTGTACTGCCAACTTTTTTTTTTTTTCTCTCATTGAATCACTTGGTGGGTTTCACAAATCACAAGAATCCTTTATATGTCAAATTCACAATAAATCATCCACTATCTCAAAACAACACATATAGCCAATAATAACTATATCACTCTTGTCCTTAGTGGTAGTTCAAAATCTTAGTTGAATAAATTCTTTGCCAAACTTTTAATTATTTTTCACAATTTCTCAATATATATATATATATATATGTGTGTGTGTTTTTTTTGGGGGGGGGGGGGGGGGGGGGGGGGACTGGCAAGAGATGTAAATTGATTAATATCTACATAGGGTTGCTTCTAACTACTAGGAACCTCTTTTAGGAACTATAAGTTTCATAACTTCACAATAAATGACTCAATATTTTATAAAAGGGAAATGCTAACGAGTGCCCTTAGAACACTGGTTAAAAATCAAGTTAAAAAATAGGAATTGTTATTGTGGGGCCCAAAGATTTGGCAGCCCCGGCCTACTCCATATCAGACTCAAGACCTATGCCGAGGACAGTACAGAATCTGAGGATGAGTGGGAGAGGCCCAAGTCATCAAGGAACTTCGCCAAGGACGACCATGTCCTCGGCAGGCCGACATTGATGAAAGGAAGCTGTCATCCACCCATTAAATGTACGCAACCAACACTCTGGCCGCATTAATGGTGAATTGACCATTGAACAGCAATGCCTTGGTTACTTCAACTAACAGAAAGCCTGTGAAGGCGGTTAATGGGACAAGCCCTCAGACACAGGTTCAGATGACCAACAAGTATAATAGAATGAATCCCCAAGGGTTGGGGGGCCGGATCTTTTCGGGGTGTTCAAGGACAACCCTTATATTCATTAGTAGTAAAGGAAGAGCTCCTCGGACTGGGCTGAAGACGAACTTTCCCTTAGAACACTTAGCCAAATCTCACTTATTGATCCTGTAAACCCTCATCGACTGTTGTATCTTTCGCTAATGCCTAGTCCTTCTATCCACTCTCTACAAATTTATTGTACAGAGTTGCCTGGGCTCGAGTCCACTCATCCCCTGGAAGGAAGTGCCCGAATCGGGTCCCTACAATTGGCACCGTCTGTGGGAAGGACTTAAGGGTTAGTAAGTGCAACGGTTGGTGCGGAAGGATCAATAACAACACTTCTTTCAAGTTCACAAAAAAAAAAAAAAATATATATATATATATATATATATATACAAACAATGGCAACATACTTATTCAGAAGGCAATCATCACAAAAAAAAAAAAAAATGAAAGATGCAAGAAGTAAAAAAAACGAAATGGGGCTACTTCTTTATTAGGTGAAGAAAAGTTACATTATACAACAAATGCTTAGGCAGGCCTGTTCTAAAACTAACTACGAAGGTAAATGCTGAGGCTGGTTTGTTCTAAAGCTAACTACGAAGGCAAATGCCTAGGCAGGCTTGTGCTGAAGCCAAAAAGAAAAAGAAAAAGAAAAAGAGAATGGCCTAGGCAGGCATGTTTTAAAGCCAAGCCAAGTGTTAGAGGGAGAGGTGGAGACAGACCTATTTTAAGACCGTCCACAGCTCCCCAACCAACACTTGCAACGCCTTGAAGGAGAAGGAAGAAGAGGCCGCGGCGCCTGACGGTTCCATCTCGAGGTTTCTCCTGGTTTCCCTCCCAGTCCCACGACGACCGGGCGCCAGCGAATCACTACCAGCTTGGAAGGCCGGCAGATCTGCACGCGAAGGAGAGATGTTACGTTCCTTTCGGATCTCCCTCCTAACTGCAAGGGGAGTCCTCTTTCTGGCTAGGTTGAAAAGAAGGAGGATCTTTGACCTCTGCCTGTTCCGCCTCCATTGTGTCGTCCGGGATCAGGGTGGCATCCTCGGCTCCTAAAAGGGGCTCGGCTTCCTTGTCACTGCTCTTTTTCAAGGCCACTTCATCTCTTCAGGCACAATTTACTGTTCTGGTAAGGCCCTTGAAATGCCCAGAAAACGGAGTGTTTGTGAGATTTGAACCAAAATGTTTGTGAGAATTGAAGAAAGGATCACTCCAAAATGCCTTATATATAAGGCAAAAACCGGTGAAAACCAGCCCGCATAGAATTCCAAGGAAGAATTACTGGAGATATTAACTTTGCCAAATTTGAAATTTCCAAAGAGCTCAACAACCGCTGGATCCTCGTAAATTCGCAAGGATATTAATGAGGAGGCGCCTCGCGCACCGAAGCGTCAAGCGCATTGCTCGAATAACCCAAAAGACGCCTCGTAATTGGAAGTGGCATGCCGGACGAAGGAGCTAGACCGAAGAAGGGTCCCCCCTCGGCGGAGCAAGCTCAAGGCCGCTATCACTCTAAGGGCAGACTCCACAACGCTGAGGATGAGCTCCCTCGCCCCAACTACTAAAGAAAAACTAAGTGCTAGATAGAACCAAGGTTTTGCATAGTCCTCGGACTCAAACCTATGGGGAAACTAGTTACTTCAGAAGACAAGTGTTAGACAGAACCTAGGCCTTGCATGGTCCTCAGACTCAAACCTATGGGGAAACTAACTATTAAAGAAGAACTAAGTGCTAGACAGAATTAAGGTCTTGCATAATCCTCGGACTCAAACCTATAGGGAAACTGGTTATTTCAGAAGACAAGTGTTAGACAGAACCTAAGCCTTGCATGATCCTCAGACTCAAGCCTATGGAGAAACTAACTATCAAAGAAGAACTAAGTGCTAGACAGAACCAAGGTCTTGCATGGTCCTCGAACTCAAACCTACGAGGAAACTAGTTACTTCATAAGACAAGTGTTAGACAGAACCTAGGCCTTGTATAGTCCTCGGACTCAAGCCTATGGGAAAACTAACTACTAAAAAAGAACTAAGTGCTAGACAGAACCAAGATCTTGCATAGTCCTCGGACTCAAGCCTATGGGGAAACTAGTTACTTCAGAAGACAAGTGTTAGACAGAACTTAGGCCTTGCATGGTCCTCGGACTCAAACCTATGGGGAAACTAACTACTAAAGAAAAACTAAGTGCTAGACAGAACCAAGGTCTTGCATGGTCCTCGGACTAAAACCTATGGGGAAACTAGTTACTTCAGAAGACAAGTGTTAGACAGAACCTAGGCCTTGCAAGGTTCTCGGACTCAAGCCTATGGGGAAACTAACTATTAAAGAAGAACTAAGTACTAGACAGAACTAAGGTCTTGTATAGTCTTCGGACTCAAACCTATGGGGAAATTAGTTACTTCAGAAGACAAGTGTTAGACAGAACCTAGGCCTTGCATGGTCCTCGAACTCAAGCCTATGGGGAAACTAACTACTAAAGAAGAACTAAATACTAGATAGAACCAAGGTCTTGCATAGTCCTCGGACTCAAACCTATGGGGAAACTAGTTACTTCAGAAGATAAGTGTTAGACAGAACCTAGGTCTTGCATAGTCCTTGGACTCAAGCCTATGGGGAAATTAGCTACTAAAGAAGAACTAAGTGCTAGACAGAACCAAGATCTTGCATAGTCCTCGGACTCAAACTTATGGGGAAACTAGTTACTTCAGAAGACAAGTGTTAGACAGAACCTAGGCCTTGCATGGTCCTCGGACTCAAGCCTATGAGGAAGCTAACTACTAAAGAAGAACTAAGTGCTAGACAGAATCAAGGTTTTGCATGGTCCTCGGACTCAAACCTATGGGGAAACTAGTTACTTCAGAAGACAAGTGTTAGACAGAACCTAGGCCTTGCATGGTTCTCGGACTCAAGCTTATGGGGAAGCTAACTACTAAAGAAGAACTAAGTGCTAGACAGAACCAAGGTCTTGCTTGGTCCTCGGACTCAAACTTACGGGGAAACTAGTTACTTCAGAAGACAAGTGTTAGACAGAACCTAGGCCTTGCATGGTCCTCGGACTCAAGCTTATGGAGAAACTAACTACTAAAGAAGCACTGAGTAGACAGAACCAAGGTCTTGCATAGTCCTCGCACTTAAATCTATGGGGAAACTAGTTACTTCAGAAGACAAGTGTTAGACAGAACCTACGCCTTACATGGTCCTCGGACTCAAGCCTATAGGGAAACTAACTACTAAAGAAGAATTAAGTGCTAGACAGAATCAAGGTCTTGCATGGTTCTCGGACTCAAACCTATGGGGAAATTAGTTACTTCAGAAGACAAGTGTTAGATAGAACCAAGGCCTTGCATGGTCCTCGAACTCAAGCCTATGGGGAAACTAACCACTTTAAGAATCAAATACCAGACGAAACCAAGGCCTTGCATGGTCCTCGGACTTAAGCCTATGGGGAAACTAACTACTAAAGAAGAACTAAGTGCTAGACAGAATCAATGTCTTGCATAGTCCTCAGACTCAAACCTATGGGGAAACTAGTTACTTCAGAAGACAAGTGTTAGACAGAACTTAGGCCTTGCATGGTTCTCAGACTCAAGCCTATGGGGAAACTAACTATTAAAGAAGAACTAAGTGCTAGACAGAACCAAGGTCTTGCATGGTCCTCGGACTCAAACCTATGAGGAACTAGTTACTTCAGAAGACAAGTGTTAGACAGAACCAAGGCCTTGCATGGTCCTCGGACTCAAGCCTATGGGGAAACTAACCACTTCAAGAATCAAATACCAGACGGAACCAAGACCTTGCATGGTCCTCAGACTCAAGCCAATGGAGAAACCATTCACTCACGAAAGACCAAGTGTCAGGCTGAACCAAGGTCTTGCATAGTCCTCGTCGTTGAACCTGCGGGGAAACTAGTTGCTTCAAGGGAATCCAAGTACTAGACAGAACCAAGGTCTTGCATGGTCCACAGACCCAAACCTATGGGGAAACTAGTTACTTCAGGAGGATCTAAGCACTAGACAGAATCAGGGCCTTGTACTGTCCGCAGACCCAAACCTACGGCGAGGCTGACTACATTGGTTTTAATAATGAGCACTGCAGAGGATAGTGACCTTTCTTATGATGGAACCTCAAGACCAAGCCAATGAGCACCACTTAAAGTATCGATGTGGTTGGTCCAAGCGCAATTAAAGCCAAGATTGTATGAGTAAAAAAGAAAAAATGATAATACAAATAGGAAAAGTAAGAGAAGATAAAATATGCACTTCACTGAATCTTTAAAAAGTTACACAAGACAAATATACCATTACAATACTAAAAAAAAAAAAAAGTGAAGAAAAACAAAGTAAAGGCGCAACGAAGGGTCATTCCTTCGGCTCCATCTCAACTCCTCCCTCAGGAGGCTGGGCAGAAGAAGTCTCTGGGTCCTTATAACCCTCGCTTGGGATCACAGCCTGGGGAGGGTCAGTCGGATGAGATATCTCCCCAACGAGAGGGGCTTGGACATTAGCTAAAGGGTTCGCAGCCTCCCAAGGCGCATCCATGGTGGGACCCTTGCTCGCCTCAACGGCCCCAAGAGAATTAGCTTCCTTGGCAGGCTCGTCCAAGGTAGTAGCAGCCTGGGCATCCTCACCAAGAACAGCTTCAACTCCCTTAGCAGCCGCCTTTATCTCAGAGCTTGAAGGGGCAGCCTCGCGGATGGCAAGAGGATAATATACATTCTCCACCTTCCACAGGTCGGACGAGGCCTCAACCCCAACTTGTTTAAGGGCCTCACTCCAAACTTAGGAGCAATAAAGCCTGCATACCCCAGTCACTTGGGCTCTGAGGTTGTCTTCTGTCTCAGTTACCCCTATCTCATTGGCCTCCTGCGCGGCCTTGCCTTTGGAGGCCTCAGCCTCGGCCCTGGCAGACTCAGCCTCTTCCTTGGCTTTCAGAGCCTTGTCCCTGGCAGACTCCGCGGCGCCTTTGGCCCCCTCTGCCTGAAGCACCCTCTTTTCCAGGGTCGCGACCTCCTCTTTAGCGACTCTCAACTGATCATCCGCCTTGAGCAAGCGCTCCGTTTGATCTAGGGCCAGCTTTTTAGCGACAGCAAGGGCTGACTCGGCAACGTCTTGAGCTCTTTTCATCTCCTCCAACTGCTCCCTCGCCTTTGAAAGATCGGCCTTTGAGGCGTTGAGGGTCCGTACAGCGTCTAACAGCTTGTTACGCTCTAAGCCCGCGGCCTTGCTTTGGCTACTGGCTATGTCCTCCAACTTAAAGTTAGCCTGGATAGTCTGCCAATTGAAACCATCGTGCAACAGATAAGGAGCCAAGAAACAGGAAGTCAAGAGAATCACAAGCGGTCAGGAAACTTACCATGCCCAAGTATTGTTTAAGGCCGAGGAAGACCTCCTTGCTCCTCAGAGCCTCCAGCTGAGCCATGTTCGTAGGGAGTAGCAAAGACCTCCCCAATGCATCAGCCACTTGTGCACCCTCGCCCCCTCGAGGGTCCCTAAGGGAGGCATCATCCGTTAAAGGTTTCCCATGGAGCATGGGGGTAGGAAGCCAAGCTTGGGCCCCGGCCTAGATGGTGGCCTGTTTCTCCTGGCCTCGGCGCCCTACCCTCAGTTGTTGCGATGGCCGCCGAACGTCACCATCACCTCGGGAAGGATCAACCTCTTCGCCCCCCCTAGGCCTCTTTCCTTTGTCCTTCTGCTGCAGAGGACTGGAGGGCTTGGACCCAGACGGTGAACTCTGTAGGGGTGGGGGAGGAGGAAACTTAGGAAGAGACTTCCCCAGCACGTCTTTCCCCGGCTGCCCCTCAATTAGGGCCAGCAAGCTCGTTTGAGGTCGCTTCTTGAAACTCATCTTCGATCGAGGAGAGGCTTCTTCGGATAAAAAGTCCGCTTCGACCAAGCTGGGGTCACCTAAATCGCCAGAAGGGTTCTCGGGCGAATAGAATTGGTTGAACACGTCAAACTCATTCTTGGACAGACCTGAGTCAGCAACTTCCTCTTCTCCTAGCTCTCCCCCTTCAGCTTTGGCAGCTGGAGCTGATGAAGAGGTACCCACTAATGGTACGCCCTCGGGAATGGGAGACCTTTTGGGGATCAGAAATTCGTGCTCAACTACGGTGATGCTATACAGCTGAGGATCTTTAGCTCGGATCACGTACTTTGGAGCTGAGAACGATTTTTGAATCGGATCGTATCCTAGGATCTCGTGAGTGGTTCTAACTTGGTTGTCGGCTTTATTCACAAAGATCTTTGACCTCAGTACAGTCTGCAAATCCTCCTTGTTGACTAAGCTGAAGTGACGCTCAAAAGCAGGCAGATTTGCATAAAAGAAAGTAAGTTCCTGTCAAAAACCAAGTAAAGCAGAGCGCGAAAACACACAAACTTAGACCCTCTCTCAGTCTGAATGCGCCACCTGGTGTACCCTCCACCGTTGGACAATGAAGGCCCCCGTGCCACTCTCCAGACACAATGAGGAAGTCTTTGTTCAAACCCTTGCTGAACTCAGGGAGGCACGGGATGAGCCGGACTCTATCGTCCCTCGTCTTCATGTAATAAGACTTCCCCTTCAAGCGCTGGAGGTTGTAGCACTAGTTTACATCATGGTGGGTTAACCACAGCCCCATCTTCTCGTTCAGGGCATCCACACAGCCTAAGATCCTAAATACATTAATGGCACACTGGGTGGGAGATAAGCCGAAGTGCCTAAGATAATCCCTCATCACTGGCCCCATGGGAATCCTCATACCACCCTCCAGAAAGGCGATTATAGGAATCGCCATCTCACCCTCTTTTCTCCTCGTACTCCACTCTCCTTCTCCACAATATCTCAAACCCACTGTATCGGGGATCTTATAGTCAGCAACGAATTTGTCCATCGCCTCCTCAGACTCAACTAACTTCTTAAACCTACCTATCCTAAAGAACTAACCAGGGGCTCAGGGAAAATGAAGGAGAGAGAAAAAAGAATAAGAGGACAAGGAACTCAGGTGGAAAAGTATGAACCAGAGAAAGAAGAAAACTTACAGAAATGAGGAAAAGCTCCTCGGGCAGGTTTTTTTGTGCTAAAGGAAGTCGCAAGTACAGTTGGAGATGTGACCGAATTCGAAGTATGTACGCAAGGTCTCTTGAATGCAAAAATGAAGGGGCAAATCAATTCGATTGGGTATTTATACCCCCAATTAAAAGTAACCGCACGGGTTTTCCTGCCCATTAAGTCAGAAGTATCCCTACCATCCATTCACCATTACACCGTTGAACGTGGGGAACACAGAGCTGCCGAAATCTAATGAAGGCGCGTTCCAAATACCGAAATGCCAGAAACGTCCCTTGGGCAGTTGAAAGGATTTTGACACTAACAGAAAGACAAGATTCGCCAGGCCAGGGCAAGGACTCGAGGACATTAAAATCCTCTTCCCCGTCCGATGAGCCGGGCAGCAGAATTTTGAGAGGCTATTGTAGGGCCCAAAGATTTGGCAGCCCCGGCCCACTCCATATCGGGCCCAAGGCCTATGCTGAGGACAGTACAGAATTCGAGGATGAGTGGGGGAGGCCCAAGTCATCAAGGAACTTCGCTGAGGACGACCATGTCCTCGGCAGGCCAACATTGATGAAAGGAAGTTGTCATCCACCCATTAAACGTACGCAACCGACACTCTGGCCACATTAATGGTGAATTGACCATTGAACAACAATGCCTTGGTTACTTCAACTAACAAAAAGCCTGTGAAGGCGGCTGATGGGACAAGCCCTCAGACACAGATTCAGATAACCAACAAGTGGACGGCAGAGATCAACTAAACAAGACTATATAATGGAATGAATCCCCAAGGGTTGGGGGGCCGGATCTTTTCGGGGTGTTCAAGGACAACCCTTGTATTCGTTAGTAGTCAGGGAAGAGCTCCTCGGACTGGGCCGAGGACGAACTTTTCTTTAGAACACTTAGCCAAATCTCAGTTATTGATCCTGTAAACCCTTATCGACTGTTATATCTTTTGTTAATACCTAGTCCTTCTATCCACTCTCTACAAATTTATTGTACAGGGTTGCCTGGGCTCGGGTCCACTTATCCCCTGGAAGGAAGTGCCTGAACCGGGTCCCTATTGTTATGATATATAATCATAAATTAGAGGGTGTTTGGTACATGCACTTAAATCCTTAGGGCACTCGTTAGCATCTTTTAGGAATACCAACTTGATATATAATCTTGTTCTCACTTAACAATAGGAATTGTCCTTTTTACCATAAATTAGGGGGTGTTTGGTACATGCACTTAAAAACTGAAAATTGTCGTTTGAAAATGTGTAGAAATACATGTGGGTGAAAAAGTGTGTAGAAATATGTGTAATGTTGTTTAAAAACTGAAAACGTGTATTTGAGTGGATGTACCAAACGAGGCCTTAAGTTACAATTTTTCTCACACTTAGGCCAAAAAAATAAATATTTATCTTAATTCTCATTAGAATTCACAAAATTAAAATTTGTCATCATCTTTTTTTTATGAGTTCTATGAATTATTTCTCAAATCACACACACGCCATGCGCACACACACATTCAATCTCATTTCTTAATTTTCAATATATCCTCACTAATTGAGAAAATTTTTAAATGAAATTGTGCCAAACTATCAATTTTCAACCTAAAAAATTTTAAGGCACTTGGGGTTTTCCCAAAATAGTAAGTTTCATAAAATAGAAGCACTTTTATTTTTTTGGTGGGTTTATATAAAAAACAAATTCCATAAGAATTTTTTTAAATATATCCACATATACCATCAAATACAATTTTGTATAAGGCACAAAAATATTTCTCAAACCTCTCAATTATTTTATTTAATAGTTCAATCTCAAATCTCATATTTGAGTTTCCTTTTCCGGCTTAGATCATGCTTTTGTCAGATGCAACAATTAATTGAACTCTTAGCATAATGTAGTTTATGGACATTGAAGTCTTACAGGGTTACATCATCTTTGTTGGTAGCTCGGAGCCTAATCATCATAGCCATATTCCCCACCTACCACTTCCAACACCAACAATCCTTTCAATAACATTGATTTTGAGCATTCTTTTGGATAAGAATGAAAAATTTAAGTTATTCTAGTATTTAGTTTATTTTTATTATTATTTATGGGTCTTATTATATTTTTTAGCATTATTTATAAGGCCCACTGTATTATTTCAAGTTTTCAACTAACTTTTATATTTACTCACAGTATTTTTAGCAATAATTTTTTAATTTTAACAAAATAAGCGATATCTAAACACACGAATCTTTATCAATCGAATCTTTATCAATCGATAAATCTTTTTCAACATAGGAGATGGCTTTGTTTATGAATTTCTACAAAGTTCGATCGGTTCTATCCACCATTTTTGAATGGCTGAACTTTCATATGATTTCTGCTAAAGATGGTCAACCTGAGGCCTAAGAGTCTACTTAGCTAATGAATTACTATATAATATCATTGTCAACGACATATTTATTAGTTTTCTATAAAATCCAATTAAACACAAATATTCAAAGTTACATGCACACGAATTAGGAAGCTTTCAACTTCAAATGAAACAGAGAAATAAATTAAATTTTGATCAAGAACTCATTTGAGAAAATGTTCCAATTTTATAGTATCATTTTAACAGGAAAAGAATTCTCTGTAGTGTTTGCGTATAACTCCTACCAAACTAATGAATGAGATTCAACCCAATTTAACCCGATGCTTCAAGTTGGTAGGTTGATTTTCATGGGGTGATGACTGATGAGTTGGTTGCAAATTTTTTCTTTTGGAAAATTTGTATTGTGTCAAGTTCGAGTTGACAATGTGTTCAATGGAAGAAACTTGACCCAAAAAATATTATTAATATTTAAAAAAATGTAAACAACTATACATTTTAAATTTATTGGTTTGACTTATTTTAGTTTTTATGAGTTAGATTAAATTTGAGGTGAATAGATAAAAATAAACCACTAATTTTATACAACACGACATAATTAATTTTGGATGAGACACAAACCTTTAAAGTAACGTTTAAATAGTAAGATTTGGATATATAGATTTAGATTTGACTGATTAAAATCTAATTACCTAATTTAGATAGTTTTAAAAAATCAAAGATTTGGATTTGACCAAATCCACCAAGAAAATAATATCTAAAATTAAGGTATTTTAAATCTATCGATTTAAAATTTAAATCTAAATCTAAATTCAAGTTTCCAAAAACAACCTTAAAAAAAAGAAAAAAAAAAAAAAAAAAAGGGAATGTCTCGGATATTTTTTTGGGACCAGTGTTTTGGGATGTGTATTCGGTGACACTTGGCTGATCCACGCATGCAACGACATGTTATTAGGCAGTGAAGTGCAATGTATTAATATTTCCATACAAAATTGAATTTTTCTTCAAGTAGTACGTTTTTATTAGCAAGCATGTGGACGGTGGACGAGAAATCTAATGCATACTAGATAAGCACTAGCAAATGAGTGAATGACGACCTTTGGTTTGGCTTAATGCGAGTATACGACATACTTGTTCAAAATTGCATCACTTGACCACGGCTCCTCAAACTTACTATCTCTTTTTTTTTTGTCTTTTTTTCTGTGTCCTCAGACTTATCTATCTATCATTCAGTCTGTTTTCCCATCCACGTATATCTATTTATATCCAAGTCCATAAATATATACACTTGCAAGTGAGAGTTGAGAGCAAGCTGTTCTTTTCCTAGACAATTTATATATTATTAGTTGCAGTGCTCGTGACTTGTACGGTTTTACTTTTTTTTTTTTTTTTTTGGAGAAAAAAAAAAGTATAATTTTTTTTAAAGAAAAATGAAGCATCTAATTGATATTCCCATGTGAATTTGGGAGATGGGCTTAAAAATAATACAAACAAAAAAGTGACCAACAAAAAGTAGTCTAGAAAAACTAAAAATGTTAATAATTTGCAACATGGGATGTTATTCTCATCTTATTTAGTGCGCACCGTAATGCTTGTTAACCAGTAGATGTGTTCTAAAATATAGCTTAGAGTCCATGTAAAGGCATTTGAAATGGACCGCTTACTTTGATATCCCATCACTTCCCATGCGTATAATAAGTAATATTGTTATATGATTTTATATATTATGCACACATCAATATTCTTTCTTTTAATTTCTTTATAGTTTATGTTTTTAAGCAATCTCTTTTGATTAGGTGTTCGTTTGGCATGATTAATTTTGCCAACTTATTTTACTATTCAACTTATTGTTGTTGCTATTTATAAGCCCCACTGCACTTTTTGGTACTATTCGTGAGTACCACTGTACTATTTTAGCTAACTTTTACTTTTATTTATAATACTTTCAGCCAAAAGTTTTTAGTTTCAGTAAAATAAGCGGATCTCAAACAGACTCTTAGGTCTAGACCTGACCATCCTATTTTATAGAATTTGAGAGAGAGAGAGAGAGAGAGAGAGAGAGAGCCAATTGAAAGTTTCGAAGACTAAAACCATTAAAGTTTACATTGAAAGTTTTGAAGACCACAAACATTAAAGTTTACAAATTATCGGATTGAGATCTTCTAGAATTCCTATGGCACTCTACCATGTAGAGTTCTTTTAATCCTAACCTTTCATTTATAATAAAAGGTCTAGATTTTGTCATATCATTAATCCACTAACAAATCTACAAAAAAATAATGATTTTAAAAAATAACTACTCATAAATGATAGGTATTACCTTAAATGCGAATAGTGACTATGACATTACAGCATTAAATGCAAAAGAAATTTGCTTATTTAGAAAGGGTCATGCTAACAAGTGCCCTTAGGGCACTCCTTAATAATCAATTTTAGGAAAGTTTTGATACTACTTTGATGGGAAATGAAAAAAAACTGTCAAAATATTAATTACTTTTTTTTCATTTCCCATAAAAACTTTATTTAAATTGATTATTAATCAGTGCCCTTAGAGCACTCGTTAGCATTTCCCATTTAAAAAATTGATTATTATGCACATAGACCAAGAAGCATATATATATATATATATATAATGGACTTTGTTAACAGCACCCATATATAATTGATATATGAATGGCAAAGACACATGGGTTTTCATTCCAGTTTTTTTAGTCTTCTATTAATTTTTTTAAAATTAAGCATATGCATGTTTTTCTTTTCTTTTCAAGTACATGATTGGCACTTAGGATCATAAAATATGATTTTTCTATGTCCCATTTTAGTCAAACCTATGCTTTGTAACAACCAAAATGATTTGTGGAACAAATTGAAAAATGAAGAGGGGAAGGAGAAGATGACTTCATGTTTTCTTAGAGACCTGATTTAGGTAAAAGAGGTAAGGTAATAATTATCATTTATAAGTAGTTACTCCCTCCGTCCCATTTTTTTTGTCCTGTTTGAAAAGTCAAACTTTTTAAGGGAACACCATTAATTGTCTTGTCTACCTTTCAAAAATGTATAAGTTTCCAAAACTACCCTTAAAAAAATTTATCAAAAAATTGAATTAGTAAATTAATAGGGGTATAATAGGAACATTAGTAAATTAATGACTTTTATTTTTAGAAACAGGACAATATTTTGGGACAACTCAAAATGGAATAGAGGACAAAAAAAATGGGACGGAGGGAGTATTTTTTAAACCATTATTTTAGGGGATTTATTAGTGGATTAATGATATGGAAAAATCTGGACCTTTTATTATAAATGAATGGTTAAGATTAATAGAATTCTATATGGTAGAGTACTCTAAAAACTCTAGAGGATCTCAATCCCAAATTATCTACAGAGAGATAAATGTGTTCAACATATACTATAGAAAACGGTAACTGAAAGTATAAATAGTGATTAGCTACTAATATAAATAGGTTTAAAGGATAATGATTAGTTTGTAAAAATGTAACTGAAAGTATCTCTAAGTATGGGACAGGGCGGGCTTAACAATTTTGGGGGCCTAAAGTGAAAATTTTAAGTGGGTTTTTTTTATAATTAAATATTTATTAAACTTTTATAATTTTTATTTAAAATCTTTTTTTTTTAAACTTTTTGAGATGTAAAATTACTATAAGTTTTTGTTTTTAAGTTCCTTTTAACATTTTTTTTCAATTAATAATATGGCTAATTCACTTAATTTTAGTATACCTTAAATAAGATTTTATTAATTAGTATGATAAAGTAAAAAAGATTATTCATGCTACAGTGGGTGGGTTAGTGTCTTAGGGAAGTTAGTTTTAGTGCGTGGGGTCGTGGGTCATGTGGCTGTGTGTGCTAGTATGCTATGGGCAGTGTGCTACTGCTATGATGCTATCAATTATGCGTATGGTGTTATGCAGTGTATTGTGAGGCCTTTTGTTTTGTTTTTTTTTTTTTTTTTTTTTTTTTTTAATTTTTTGTATTTTAGGATATAATAGGACCTTTTTAAATGACTTAAATTTTTTTTAATTAAAATATGTAGATAAATATTATATATATATATATATATATATTAATACAAGTGATGCCTTATTTTATTTAGGGGCTTTAAGCAATTGCATTGCTTGCTTCTATGCTTCAGCTAGCCTTGCTATGGTAAAAGACATGCCACTTATTTTTTTTCCTCAAAAAAAAAATGCCACTTATTTTTATAGTTATTGTACTTAATATTATGCAATAGTGTATAGTCATCGGGTAACTAATTGGTTACAATCCAAAGGTCTACTCTCAAGTGTACGAGACTATGAGTAATTCATTATTATGTAGAAACAAAATATATATATTATTAACGAGGAATGATATGTCTACAAAAATTTTACAATATTTTTGCAATAAATCCTAAGTGGCAGATTATTATTGGTTGTTATTATTGGGGCAAAAAAGTAATCTTAGTGTTAGTTTCAAATTCGAACCAATAACAACTAACCATTTGTGATTTGTTGTAAAAATATTGTAAAAATGTTATAGACGTAGCATCTCTCTTTATTAACTGATGAGAAAAAAAAATTTTCCATTCTTATCTTTAAAACCAACCGATTTAAATTATTTAGAAATGATTTGATTCCCCTAATAAGTTACTTTCTCAATTAAATTTAATGGGATGGGAAATTAAAATGACAAAATATAAATTATTCAACCCTATAAGATAAGTCTTTCTCCTCTTACATGAGTGTGGACCTCCAAAATGTAGAGTCTACCCTATGAAGAGGGAGGCTTCCTTAAGAATGAATATTCTTGAACATAAAGATCAATTTGAGAAAAATAATAATATACGAGGATTAAAATACCAAAAATAAAATAAAAAATTTGAAGGATAAAAACGACAATTCAAAACCAAAGTTAGATTAGTTTAGATTTTGACTAGATAATTTCATCTTGGTAGGTTGGATTAATTGACAATTTACTAAATTAGAACCATTAAACATGACCAAAAAAAAGAGTTGAAAATGGCAATGTGACTGGCAAATCAGGTAACCGGTATCACGGGTTTGGTGGGGAGCACGTGATCTTGGATTGTACAAGACAATAACTCAATAAGTCGAGGTTGGTGAAACACAAAGGCATATGCAACGACTACACGTGTTGCCACGTAGGTGTATTCTAAATCTACTCCCGTGTGTACAACTAACCACAAGCCACACCATGCAAATTTCACTCACTGACCAAAATACCCTTTTTTTCATTTTGATTTAAAAGACCAAATTGCACTAAAAAACCTTCCTTTTCTCACCTACCCCAAAGCCAACTTTTTTATTTCATTTCCCCATAAACTTTTCTTTAATTCCACTTCTATAACCCAAACCCCTAATAGAACTCACCTATAAGGATTCTCCAATTTTATAATGCATCATATAAAGAAATCCTTTTGACAGTTTCTCCATCAATGTCTATTTGTTTGATAGGTCTTTAACAACATTCCCTCTCTCTCTCCTTGTTCCAATAAGCCTCTCTAATGGCTACTCAAACTTCAGCCAAAAGCCTGCTACATTTATCATCATCTTCTTCATCATCATCATGTCCTTGTTTTGGGACTTCAAAACAATCAAATTTGATAAGGTTGAGGAAAACCCAGGTGGGGTTTGAACCAAGAGGACTCATCCAACACACAAAGCCAATAAAGGTTGAGACTTTATCATTGAGTTACAAGAGTGGAATAAGAGTGGTGGTGGAAGAGAGAAAGAAGAGATGGGAGGTGAAGTGTACGGCGGAGGGAATAGAGAGAGGGGTGTTGATGGGGAGGAGAGGAAGAGAAGAAGCGGTGGCTACTGCCAAAGTATTGGTGCCAGAGAGGTTTAAGGTAGTGGCTTTGATGGCCTGTGTTATGTGCCTTTGTAATGCTGACAGGGTCGTCATGTCTGTTGCTGTTGTCCCCCTAGCTACAAAATTTGGGTGGTCCAATTCTTTCTTGGGTATTGTGCAGGTACTATTCTAAACTTAACATGTATGTATGTTGTTTTGTTTGGACTCTGTAACCCAACAAATTTCACAACACAATAATTGAGATCACATTATGTTATTGGTTTTCGTATGGGAGAAAATAATCCATGTTTCGGGTGTATATTTCTTCCCCTTCACAGTTAGTAGGAACTATAGCTGATGGGTCCCACTAAATGTGAGGAGAGAAAGCATACACGAGAAACATTTTTTAATATATCAATAACAACAATCTGACACAGCCTTAGCTGTTAAAAATTTTATCCATAGACTTTCTCTCTCTTGTAAGGCTATGATTGGTTAGGGACTGGGGATGAAAAGAAAAGAAGGGAAGAAAAAGGAAAGGAAATAAAATCCTCTGTATGGTTAGAATGGATTAGGGTGAAGGAAAGAAAATGGTCCACCAAATTTTTCCTCCCAAATTGGAAGAAAGAAAGGAGAGGGAAGAGAGTTTTGATGGTAGGACCACTAATAAACTATATTTCCCTCCATTTCTCTCTTAGGAACCAAATAAGTTAATGATAATTTTTTTCTCCCTTTCTCTTCCCTTTCCTCTACTCATCTCTTCATCACTTTACTTTCCTTTCTTTTGTGGGCGTTGGAGTTTTTATTTTTTCCCATTTTCTCAAACTTATTTATCTACCCAATACTACTAATTTTTTTTTTTTTATCTACCGTCATTTTCACCTAACCTACTCTTGATATCATTGATTAGCATTGGTTGATATCCCTGAATCATAATATGATAAGACTTGATTATGTGCTAACTATCGCATGTCTTGTTAATAGAGAAAAAAACTGTAAAAAAATGTTAAAAATTAAATAAATAAATTGGACATGTCCCACAAAAGTTGAGACAATAGAAGAAGGAGAAAGAACTCTCTCTTCTTGCAAGTAAGGTTTTTATTTTCGTTTCTTGACTCGTACAGTCGTGCTTTTTGACGTGGAAAATCAAAAGGAGAAAAAAACAAAAAAACAAAAAAACAAAAATCTTGGTTGTTGAGAATGTGGCATTTGTTGGTTCGCCGCCACCTTACCAAAAATTGAACAACGATGGTAGCAAAGACCTTAGATACTCCACCTAGAACTGAAAAGGACCTTTCCAGGTCCTCTCAGCTTAAACAAGCAAACAATAATATTTCTCAATAAAGTTTTTTTTATTAATAAAATATTCACCGTAAAAAAATGTTCAAACTTTCCGCCGCTTGTTTACGTAATAAATTAGAGAAATATGATGTCCACGCCACTTATATAATAAATTATAAGTAATAAATTTTTACAAACTGTTATTATTAGAAAAAAAAATAATTTCAGTAATAGGTTTAAATTAGAATCAATGACAACTTACAATCTATGATATGTTATGAAAGTATTTTAGAAGTAGTATTACTTCTACTATTTTTACCATGCTATTTTGATTATGGGTTAATCACGACAAATTGCCTTAATAATTATGAGAAGGATTGTAATAAATTTTTCATATCCCTAAACTTTTCTGTATTATTTAATAAATGGTTACCAACCACTATTTCTTTGGAAGAAATTAGTGGGCCCGTTGGCTTTTTGTAGGAGGGGACAGTTTATTTCCCTTTGGTAGTGAGTAGTGAGCTGAAAAATGATAATAAACGCATACACACAAGGGAAAAGGTTACATGCTTACATATTAGAACTTTGTGACATTATGGCCTTATGGGTCTTCATCTGTAAAAGGACTATTTACCTATAATCCGTAGCCCAAACCAAAACTGTTTTGGGTTCAAGCTGTTCTATAGAAATTTTGATTGGGGAACAACTTGAAATAACAAAGAAAATTATTATTTTTTTCCATGTGATGTTCACACCACCTCTTATTATAGAGTGAAATCTACTATAGAACTCATCTTCTGAGAGAGGGTGTTTCGTAGAAGCAACCATTCATAATATATAAATTTGGCAACCCAATAAGAAACTTTTTATCGAATTGTGTACTGTTTCCTAGAGTCATATATGTGTATTATCTATGAGGTGCTTATTTGGATGCTTGTAAATCCAAGGTATCTTGAATTCTTTACAAATAAATTTAAAAAGAATAGGTACTAACGAGGTAGTACTTTTTTTTTTTTTTTTTTTGAGAAACCAACGAGGTAGTACTTATAGTACTTGTGTGTAATGCAAAATTTAAAACAGTGTAGAAAAGGTACCTAGACCTGATCAGTAGTTGTTGATGTCTGAGTCTATAAATCTGGATTTGAACTGATTAAAAAAGTAGAATAAACCAATGTTTTTTTTTTTTTTTTAATTTATTTTTTTGGTGATTGGGGACACATCAGTTTGTAAGATTTATGTTGTGATATCCCTAGCGTCACTCTAAATTGCAAACTTATTTTCTAGTGCTTGTTTTCTACATCCAGTTTCCTTCTCTCTCTTTTTTGGTTTCTGTTTGTGTTTTTCTTTCCTGACCATGTTGGTAGATTGACATCCTGACTAATTTGATGTGAATGTTACATGTTGAAGTCATCCTTTTTATGGGGATATATATTTTCATCTGTGGTTGGAGGAGCCTTAATAGACAAGTATGGGGGAAAGAGAGTGTTGGCAACTGGTGTGGCCTTGTGGTCATTGGCCACCCTGCTCACCCCTTGGGCTGCCAACCACTCCACAACCAGCCTCTTGGCCATTCGTGCCTTCTTCGGATTGGCTGAAGGCGTAGCTCTACCTGCCATGGGCATCATTTTGTCAAGGTAATGCCTCTTGAATCCGGATAAGTAATGGTAGAGATCTTAAAAATGAACTGAGCTAATCACAAATTTGTTAAGCTTAGTCTGTGTTCAGCTTGAGTATATTGTAGAGATAAGCGAGTTGAATTAATTGACAAGCTTGAAAGTTATGTGCAGTGTTCATCAAAAAAAATTTTTAATCGATATTGAACAATGTGTTCAAGTTACTATTATTATTGTTTTTCCTGTTGATGGGTTTATTAACTTAAACATGCATATCTATATACTTCTTTGCATAGCCAGTTGATAGGCTAGGTTCAAAAATTGGTTTAGCCATCTTAATTAAAATGTTGATTCAACTTATTCTTTCTTATAAAAACTATAATTTAACTCTAGCTATTCCAATGTGTCTAGGTGGTTTCCAAACCATGAACGAGCAAGTGCAGTGGGTATCTCTATGGCTGGATTTCATCTTGGCAATGTAGCAGGCTTACTACTAACTCCAATTATGTTGTCATCAATTGGAATTACTGGTCCTTTCATTCTCTTCGCATCACTTGGGCTGATCTGGTTGTCAACATGGACACAAGTCACAAATGATCCACAAGAAAGCCAACTTATTAGTAAATCAGAGCTGCGACTAATCCAGGCTGGAAAAACTGACTCTCCAGTAAACAATGGCAAGTTCCCGCCTATACAGCTCTTATTATCAAAATTACCAACATGGGCTATCATATTGGCTAATATAACTAACAATTGGGTGAGTCTTCTTCTTTTTTAATTATCTGAAAATACTTATTCACTTGGTTAAATTCTTATGAATTTGCATGAAGAATCTAAAAGCGCTTGTCATTACAGGGATACTTTGTTCTTCTCTCATGGATGCCTGTTTATTTCAAGACTGTAAGTACTCATTTCTGCAATTTCTACACCTTGTCTTGCTATTGAATACATGAAAGATGTCAAAACGTTTTCCCGTGTTGACAACGCATTATAAATTATGGTTGGTGCTTAATAATATTCTTTGTTTTCCCTGATGAATTTAGGTATTTAATGTGAACCTGAAGCAAGCAGCATGGTTTAGTGCCGTTCCATGGGGAACAATGGCACTTTCTGGCTATGTTGCAGGTGCAACATCAGATTATTTAATCAAGGCAGGCGTCAATTTGACATTAGTGCGCAAGATAATGCAGGTACCTCTTCTGTTTCTGTCTTGTAGTAGCACATTGTAATTCTAATACTTGGGAATCTTCTGTAAAATGATATTTTGCTTTTAATCTGTTAATAGAATTAAAGGGTTTATCATTATGGATGAGGCAAAGAACATAAAGTAGAAGAAAAAATCAAGAGAAAGTGGAAAATATCCAATTAAAAAGTAAAATTTGAACTTTAGCATTTGATTATATAGCACATTTGAGGCTTTGGAAACATCCCCAATGATCTAGATTTGTTATAAAAGGAGATGCAGAGAGCACAAACATATTGCATCTCTAATGGGTTATAAGAAGTGCCATTCTTTCTTTATTCCATTGTTCAGTTTTTAACTCAGCTCTTTTTTTTTTTTTTTTGATAATCAGTTTTTAACTCAGCTTTCTTGAACTTTTATGTGATCAAGATATGTTTACAAGTACCTTCTAAATATAGAAGTCTACATGATATTCTCTGATCTAACTATCACTATGCTGCTGATTTATGATTTTGAACAACAGTCTATTGGTTTCATTGGACCTGGGGTGTCATTGCTTTGCTTGAATTTTGTTAATACACCTGTACATGCGTCAGTCTTCATCACAATAGCCTTGAGCTTGAGCTCTTTCAGCCAAGCTGGCTTTCTCCTCAACATACAAGTAAGTTCCATTTTATCAGTCATTATTAAACAGTAAAACTTAAATGTTGATAATTCTCCGGATAATCCAGTATAGCAATTGAATGTCAGTAATTCTACCTCAAATTTAATAAACTTCTGTGGTTTCCTTGATCAGGATATAGCTCCTCAGTGTGCTGGACTTCTTCATGGTATGTTCTTGCCCATGTTTCATATTCAGTTAGTAGAAAAGAGTGAGGTTAGAGATACTACAAATTTTACCATATAAGTCTTACAAATGATGTGTAGCAAGTCACAAAAGGTTGTTGAAGTGACACCAATTGTATTCACTATCATGTCAGTTTGTAAGTATTTTCCGGTAAAAATTGGTAGTAATTTTAGCATTATTATTAGAAAATGATATTTGTAGTTTTGAATTACTTTTTTGTTTCCTCAAAAAAATAAAATTTGCTTCTGAAGGCAATAACTTTCTCCATTAACAGGGATTTCAAATTCTTTTGGGACACTAGCAGCAATAGTCAGCACAATTGGAACTGGTTATTTTGTACAGTGGTTGGGATCTTTCCAGGCATTCTTGACTGTCACAGCTGGACTCTATTTCATGTCAACTATATTCTGGAACCTGTTTGCTACTGGAGAGCGAGTATTCTAGCTCTAGAATGAAATTTCATACAATTTAGCATCCTACCATTTTCTCCTAATACTAGGAAATTCTATTGGGAAATTTAGAATGAAAATTTGTGCATGAATGGTTTGAAAACGATGAGTATTTTTTAATTTTTTTTTTGGGTTTGACACATATTGAGTGGGGAGGGAGAATTAGAATCATGAATATCTTCGTTGGAAGCATCAGGAAATGTCATCTGACCTAAAGGTTATTGGCTAGAAGTGATGAGTAATTTGATGGTCTCTCTGCAAGAAAACATCAAGTTACATGCCATTTATTTTTTTTGTGTTTTTTTTTTTTGGTTCCTCTCCATTTGTAGATGTTGGATTCAGTTGCAGGACAGAAAGAAATTGAAACAATGTGAGAAAATAGTATATTATAGTTATCAACATCGACGCTCAATTGTTTATTTATTTATTTTGTGTAGTTCAAAAAAGAATTGACATGGTTTCGATGTTAATTAAGCAACAAATGGCCTGCCATGTGGTATCTGTTAAAGAGCAGTACTACGTGTGCTACAAATCTTACATTGAGCTAAGAAACTGATGTGTCAGTCTGTTACTAATCATAAAGAGACAATTTATATATTCATTTATGAGGTAGTTAAAATCCACTAATTATATTCATTGTTACACTAGTTTATAATCTTGATGTAGTAAAATTTGTAGTACATTTAATATTTCGTTTGTAAAAACACATTATTATTATTAAGAGTAGTGTTATGGGCAATACAAAAATTTGACTACATTGAGCTTACAAATTGATTAGTCATAAATCATAAATAAACAATTCAAATATTCATTTATGAGGTGTTAAAGTCCGCCAATTACATTCATTGTCACATCAGTTTGTAAATTCAATGTAATAAAATTTGTAATATCTTTAGCAATTTTCAACTGTTAATTAGACAACTTGTTAAGTATAAATAGAAAAACCACTAGTCAAAAAGATTCAAAACATAAAAGAAAAATGATAGAGCTACAATAAAAAGGTTTGTGGCTCTAGTGACTAGAATTTCTCTACATAGAAATTAGGTTTGTAAACAAGCCGAGCTTTGTCGAGTAGTGCATGTTCAAGTTTGACTTGTCAGGAAAAGTCAAAAGCTCAAGCTTGACTTAAGCTCACGACAAGCCTAAGAATAATGTTTGAGATTGAGATTGAGCTTGTGGGAAAGCCAAAAAGCTTGAGCTTGGCTTGATTAATTAGTCAAGCCAAACTCAAGTTTAATATCAAGCTCAAACTCGAACTCATGTCAAGCTTTTGAGCTTGGGATCTAAAAAAAATTACATTATCAAATGCTTAAATCTCTAAAATTAAGAGAAAAAAAAATAGTATACTCATTTTATCATGCTAGTCCAACTTATGGTTAGCCATTATTCAAATTAAAATTTTACATAATTAAATTCATTCATTCATCATTCCCTATCTACAGTTTCAACAATTATTTAAAATACAAATTTTACATTCACATTAGATGGTGAAGAACCAGAAAAATTCTTGTTTGTAACTATTATGAATAAGAAAATACTAATATGTTTTGTAATTTTATTTTAGATAATTGATAGGGAATGATCATATGTGGCCAACTTAATTAATTAATTAATTAATTTTTAAATGTAACAATAGTCCAAAGTGGTTCTTGGTCAGTTTAGAGAGAAGAAAAAAAATTAAGGTAATGGGTAGTGGACTCATGTTGGCCATGTCATTATTAAGATATGCGTAATGAGTATATTTAGCGAACACATATAAACCTATCAATAAGTCTATGCTTGAATTGTTTTGTATCAAGCCTAATAACTCACGAGCTTGTTCGTGAACAAGTTTTCTTGCTTGGGCTCGACTTGTTTATTAAACAAACCTAAAACTAAAGCTCAAACTTGGCTTATTTATAAACAAACAAACATGAACAAATTTTTTATCGAGCCGAGCCCGAGTTGCTTATGATCAGCTTGGTTCATTTACAACTCTAATAGAAACACATGTTGTTGAGGACTTAAGGATACAATAAATGTACCTAATAAATGATTTTCAGTATCGCACCTGCTTACACACGCACGCACACATACACGCACACGCACACGCACACATATATAATTTAATTCTCACAGCATATGGGGATAGAGAGATTTTAATCTTAATTCTTTTCATGAAAACAAAAACAAAAACAAAAAACAAAAAAACATGAAGGAATATCGGCAAAATTTGCTCAACCGTATATATTTTTTTTAAAATTTGGTGGCTGGCACGCGTTTGAAGTTATTTAGTAAGGTAGACTGTTTTTTGAAAATCGAGTTTGTGAAACTCGATTTCCAACCCAAAATCGAGTTTCTCAAACTCGATTTACGCCTGAAGTCAATTTAAAAAAAAAAAAAAAAGGTTGAACTCGAGTTTATGAAACTCGAGTTCCATGCTTTAAAAAAAATAACCCAAATGAAACTCGAGTGTATGAAACGCGAGTTCTGTTATTTTTTTTTTAAAGGAACTCGAGTTCCACTTTTTTTTTTTTTAAATTGTGTTCAAGCGTAAATCGAGTTTTTCAAACTCGATTTTGGGTTGGAAATCGAGTTTCACAAACTCGATTTTCAAAAAACAGTCTACCTTACTAAATAACTTTAAATGCGTGCCAGCCACCAAATTTTTTCTAAAAAATGTATTATTGAGCAAATTTTGCCAGGAATATCTTATAAGACTCTTTAACAAGTGAGCCATAGCTGTTAATGCAACTTCAGTCATTTTATTAGTCTATGGTAATGAGGTGGCAACTAGGACATTACTAGAAAGATTTAGGCGATTTATTTTTTGGGTTTAAATGTACTCTTGTGATTTAGGAGATGACAAACAGCCGAATGTGATTAGTTGCTTCATTGATTCTTTACATATGAAAGGACATTAATCTATCTAATAGAATAGCACCATTACATGTTTTAGACAAAAAAATAATAATAATTGTAATATGTTCCCCTTTAATAATAATATTTAAACTAAGGAATAAGTTAATTGGTGCTCTAAAAACATTGGTTTACGAAATATATTTTAAAAATTTTTATGAGAGAAGAAAAAAACAGTTGACTTTTTTTATATAATTTTTATATTTTCTAGAAAAATGACATTAAAACTTTCTTAAAATGGCTTGTTAATAAATGCTTTAAGGGCATTTATTAACAAGATCCAATTGATTGCACAACTCACATGAACAATGAATTCTTACAAAAAGAAAAAAAAAGAGGAGAATTCAAAAAAAATTTTTTTTTTGAGAGAGGAGAATTCAAAAGTTAAAAAATATATATATATATATATAGAAATTTTTTTCTAATAACTAAATGGAAAATTTTTTTTTCCTCTTAATAACAAGTGGAAAATTGGATATGTTTTTTTAATCTAGATTTTCTTTCAAGAGAGAATGGGCCGAATGGGGTATGCCCATTGAGCAACGAGACTATGAGAAATGTTAAGGGACAATAACATTTTAAAAATATTTTTACAACAAATTTTAAGTGGCAAGTTGTTAATTATTATTAGTTGTTATTAGTAGACAAAAAAGTAATTTCAATTGTGAGTTCAAATTAGAACCAATATAACTTATTAACTAAGATTTGTTATAAAAATGGTTAAAAATATTGCATACATAACACTTCTACAAGATTAGTGATAAAAAAAAAAATGTTTTAATATATACATATATACATATATATATATATATATATATATATATATATATATATATATATATGTAATTAAAAGATATTTATACTTCCCTTTGAAGAATGAGATTCAAGTCTAGATTCTTTAATTAGATAAATAATATTATAAATTAGGGCATATTTAGTAATGTTGTTTTAATAACGTTATTTGTATTTTTTAAAAATACGTGTAGATAAAAAAGTGTATAAATATATATATATATATATATATAATTGATATATATACATATCTATATATCTATATATATATATATATATATATAATAATAATAGGTAAAGCAGAGAGAGTGTCAAATTTAATTCCAAATTAGAACCCTAATTGTGTGCCACTTGTACACACCAATTTCAATATTCAAATCTGAAATTGAAGTCCAATTTTGCTCAATCTCTTATGAAACGCTATTCTCCTCTTCTTTTTTCTTGAACAAAACGCTAGGTTCACCTCCTCTTTTAACAATCTGTGTTTTACATTATATGTTGTGCTATTTTTTTTTTTTTTTGGCTAAATAAAACCTTTTGATATCAGACACGCCTGGTTCACCTCCCCTTCTATGTATCGGGTCAAGCTTTTTTTCTCTTGAATTTGCTGTCAAACGTGAAAACCAAAGAGCCTATTTTTATACCCTATGAAATCACTTATTTCACAAGAGACGAGGGAGGGAGAGAGTCATAAGACACTGTGAAGGAGAGATTGAGTACCACCACCATGTCAAACCATCTCCCACCTTTCGTCTCACTGTCAATGGATCCGTCAATTTGCAGGTGGGTTTGAATCAATCCTCCGTTTGGTTTCCTAGAAAAAATGACGGAAAATATTGTTTTTAAACGAGATTCGTATTTTTTTTTCCTTATTTCTCAGCAACCAAATAGAGCTATTTCTCTTTTCATTTCTCTATCATAGTAAAATCTCAACTGAAATGCTTTTGTTTGTTTGAAGATTCGTGGAGGATCGGCTGGAATTATTGAGTCCTTATATGGTGTTGTCAAGCCTATCTCCATTTTGTAAGTTCAATCTTTGAGAAGCCCTAATTTTGCAAAGTTCATATTTTGAAAGTATAACTCAATTATACCTTTCAGTTTATGTGAATTCTGGTTCCCATATAATGTGTAATTGCGGTTTCTGTGTTTGTTTTTGGTCTAAGTTAATTGTCTTTGTGATGATTTGTGATGTAATAAACTATTAATATTAATAGCTATTCCATTGAGCTACTTAGTTGATTGTTTCTTTCATGATAGTTAACTTTTATGTTTGCCTCATATGGAGATTTGTACAGGTAATTTGTTTTCTCTTACTTCGAAACAGAAGCAAGAGTACAGAGGTTAGACCTTCCGGGAAGATTGGTTCGGGTACAACAGAGGTACTACATCTCCGGAGAACTATTCTTTTTTTTTTTTACAATTCTTTACTTTGAAATTGATAAATTACCAATTGTCACAAAAGTTTAAATGGTTAGGAATTGGAAAATTTAATTACTTGACCATTATTTTCACTCTCTCTTACATGTGAACCATATTCTCTCTTGATAATTGGGGTCCAACTAGAGATTTTTTAAAATTTTTAAATGAGTGGTAGAGTAGAGACAGGGTTCGAACTTAAGACCATGATGAATTATTGATTATCCCAAAAACTTAAGTTATTAGAACAGAAATGATTTAGTCATCTGATTAATATTCTACCAGACACAATATTATGATTTCAAAAATGGTGCAGGAGCAGGCACTACTGATGAAAGAGTTTAACTTTAAGGTCTTCTTTAATTGGCCTTTTCTATATTTTATCTCTAGTTATCTATCAAAAAAAAAAAATAGTTTATCTCTAGAAATGTGCAATGTTGTATCCTTGGGTATTGGGACTCAAGTATTAGTTATAAGTCTCCTAGGTTCTGCTATGGAAGCTCTCTCCTCCTCATGTGTGGTGCGAACTTCCTTTTTACTCCCACCATGAATTTTGAATGCTTTTGTATAATTCTAAAATTTACTTAGGTAACATATTTTCTAGCTTAAATGTTCTGTCAGCCTCTCATAAAAAAAATAATAATTAAAGGGTTGAGTTACTTTTCTTCTCCTGTCCGGTTTACGTCTTTAGTAGCCTTATCTTTTCCACTCTCTTTCAAAGTCATGCTAAATGCATTTTGGTTTTGATCTTTGGTTTAGTTTGTTATTTGTTACAGATTTGTGAAATGCAAATTCATCTTGTATCCTCTATAATTTATAATTGTTCATGTATTGTGGCAGATACCATTTTCCATGTCTTTGAGACAGCTAGGAAAAGACAACCTAGAAAGATTTTATGAGACCTTCCATGGAGCCAATATCAGTGCTCAGGTGAGTGTTTTTGTCTTGATAGAATCTCTGCATGTTCACCTTTGTGTTGAAAGTACCATTTGTGTTTGTCTCTCTTTTTCCTCCCTTATTTATGCATTGTTTTTTTTATTATATATTTTTAATAATAAAATGCAATACTCTCTTCTTCTTTTTTTCATTGTAGCATCACTTAAATAATAAAATGCAATATTTGCTTTTTTTTATTCACTGTTTTATCTAATGCTATCCTCCGTATGATAAACCAAAAAAAAAAAAAAAAAAAAACTCAATAAGCATGAATAAACTTATGATTAATAATATATCCATTCCCGTGCAGTAGCACGAGTTCTATATATATAATAATAGGTGAAGCAGAGAGAGTGTGAAATTGAATTCCAAATTAGAATTCTAATTGTGTGCCACGTGTACACACCAAATTAGAATTCCTAATTAGAGTTATAATTTTGTGCCATGTGTCTATTGAAGTTGAATTTTGCATCATGTGGCTAAATGTATGTAGACTCATTCTCATTAAAACCACTTCTATGTATCGAGTCAAGTGAGTTACTGTGCTAATTAAGTTTTCTCTTGATTTTACAATCAAACGTGAAAACCAAAGAGATTAATATCGGTGATAAGAACTTGGTTTGGGTACAATGCATAATTTCCAAAAAGATAAATGTATGTGGGCTCATTCTCATTAAAACTACTTCTATGTATCGGGTCAAGTGAGTTACTGTGCTTATTAAGTTTTTTCTTGATTTTGCAGTCAAACGTGAAAACCAAAGAGATTAATATTGACGATAAAAACTTGGTTTGGGTACATTGCATAATTTTCAAAAAGATAGCAAAGCCAGAGTTTGCATCTTTGTTATAAATTGCTTACAAAGTTTGCATTTTTACATTTGCACTGAGTTTCGGATTAAAGTGCTTTCTTCTTGGTTTTGACACTGAGTTTTGTTTACTATTCACTTACAAAGTTTTCATCTTTACATTTATTATAAATTGCTAGTATATGATTGGATGCACATTATGCCTAAAATTCACTATCCTTATATTTGGCTTTTTGTTCAATTTTGACACCTATAACAATGAAGAAAGCATTGCTGTGGATCGATGGATGATACTTTTTGCAGGCTGCAAAGGAACTTAGTGATCAATGGAATCTCACGCGAATTGGAGAGGACCCGGCTGTAGATGTCTGGATGGCAGATGTGAGTCACTATGTTTTTAAAATTTTTAGTGAAGGTAAAGGTTATGAACAATGAAAATTTTCCGAAGAGAGATTTATTATTCTATATTTACGCAAGTTTGGTTGCTTTCTTAGAGTGGATCACTCCACCCTGTCTTTCTACTGGAATTTTTTTATTCAGATTGTTATAATTTAATCCGAAATTTTATTTGAATTTTCCTATTATTGTTACTATCATATATTATCATTCCAATTGTTCAATTAGAATCTGAAATTGGAGTCCAATTTTACTATACACGTATACAATCTAATTATTTTTAATTTTGCTGTCATGTGTAGAAGCCAATGAGATGAAATTAATAACACATTAAACACTCATGCTTTAAGAATCGGTAGTACCAATCTAAATCCATTGGACCTGCTTCGTGATAATACAACTATAAAGGATGTATAAAAACACGCACAAACCCATTTCTCTATAAAAAGAGATTGGAGAGAATTTCTTTTATCAGCCATGGAACTTCAGAGATTTTTTCTTCACACAAATGCCCATCATGTTACAAAATGATCCATCGTAAAATTACAAAATGAGTACAACTCTGAGGGTTTTTTTATTTTATTTTATTTTAAATTTTTTAAGCTACGAAAATTTCAATCACCTATAGAGATTGAAGATTCAAAAGCGTGAATGGATCTTTTGGATAAATATTGTCACCAAGGTTCATCTTTCTGTGTAAAATATATGTATTGCTAAGTTTTGTTAATGAAATTTTCTGATTAATAATATGAATTTAGACTTAACTGAACCTTTTAAACATGAATAAACTCATGATTAATAATATATTCATTCCCGTGCGGTAGCACGGGGTTACATACTAGTATATATAAAAGTAGAGATCTCATGTGAGAGTGCATGAGGTTCTGCCACGTGGCACTCTAATATTGCATTTAACTTTTTTTTACCTTTTTTCATTAAGTTTTTTTTACTGTTACCCAATAAATCATAGTAACTTATTTTTACTACTATATAAATTTAGCATTTTTTACCTCTTTTTATTAAGTTTTTTTTTTTACTATTACCCAATATATTATAGTAACTTATTTTTACTATTATAGTATAAAATATGAGCCGTTCTTGACAATTAGACCAATTAGACCAAAAGTTGTTCACTATAAAATGGATTACCTTTAAAAAATAGACCAAACCTTATGAAAAACTCACGCTCAGTTCTTACCTTACATATTATGACCCAAGTTTGACCCTTTCTACGTGTAAATCAAAGCAAAAACTCTTACCCTCTTACAAACTCTCTTCTTTCTCCCCCACATATAGATGATACTTCTAAAAAATCTTATTCTCACGAAATATATCTTCATTTTCCCCCAATTTCAATTCAATCTGCTTTTGTCTATTAATAATATTCTATGCAATTTATGTAGACAAATTCTCTGTCATCGACCAGTGCAATAAAAATATATATAAATCTTGAGATCTCTAAGGTTGCTGAAATAATTGACAATTGCATATTTCTAAAATTTATAATAACAAAAAAGTCTAATAAATAGCATAAACTATCTCACAAAATGCCATTAACTTAATATTTTCTTTAAAAAAAATTCAATGATAAGAATGGTCAAAAACATGATCCTATACAAGAAATACAAAAAATACATGCAAAACAATTTTCATAAGAGGATTTATCTTTAAATAATATGAAGACAATAGTAAAGATAAAATGCATGGAATGAGATCCTACGAAACAAGTTTGTTAATCATTTCAAATTATACTCATCATTTATGTAAAAAAATAATAATACATCATATTATTTACATTAAAAAAACAATACATATTAATTTCAAAGTTCATTACAAGATGAGAACTGCTAGGGTATTGCAATAATAAGTAAAATTGATACAACAATGGGTTTGTATTACATTTTGTGCATACTTTGTGAAAGGAATGTCAAACCATAAGCAAGATCATTTTGGTGTGCAAAATGTAAAACAAAAATAAATCTTTCTATCCCAAAGTTAGAGGCACTCACATTAACTACATACTCTCTAAATATTTATAATATATTTATCTCACTATAACTACTATATATATACAATTGCAAACTACTTTAAATACAGGATTCAAATTGAAGTTTTTAATGCAACTAACAAAACAAATTTTGTGATATTTGATCGAGATGCCAAGAAAATCCTAAATAAATCTACAAGATTGAGATCTTCCTGAAAAATGAGGTACAACTTATTTAAATTATTGTAAAAATATTAATATTAGAGAAGGAATTCCACGTGATTTGAAAAAAAAATTAGGAAAAAAATGGATTTCTCTACTTCATTTGAATGAATTCAATCTAAAATATGGTTTTGAAAATTACATAGTTGCTAAGATTTTTAATGCGCCTTCAAATGATAAAAAGGTATGGAAGAAAAAAAAACACAATTCAACATGCTATATTAATTCTTTTTGCTGCACTATTCCAAAATTAACAAAAATAAAAAAATTTACAAAAAATTGTCACATCATTGAAATTTAATATAAATGCAAATGCCTATGAAAAATCTTAGTGAATCAAGAATCTCTCGGTGCCAATTCATTAGTAATTAACACAAATGATGCAACAAAAGAAAAATATGATGAAAGCTCAAAAATTGAACAAATATGAACGGGCTAAATTTCAAATGTTGAAGATGGAGAAACTGATGATGACAACAAGCGTCACCATACCGCAATAACAAAGCATTGAAGAAACCAAAAAAAAAAAAAAAATCATAATGAAGCTTTTTATTACATCACATAATAAAAGTCAATAATATAGAATGAATTAATATGTTTTTATTAACTTTTATTATACAATATTACTCCAAATTGTTTTCATTATTGCTCATTACTTGAACAAAATAATTATAATAAATATATGTGTACAATTTATAATTGTTACTTTTTATGATAAACTCATTACTAACAAAGTTTTATAATAAATATGCTACAATATATGTATAATATTTTTCAAAAACAAATTTACATAAAACATTACAAAATTATCCGTGAATCGCACGAAAACTTACTAGTATTGTTTAAAAACTATAAAATATTGCTTAAAATGCCATACGAAGCTACCCTTAGTCTTTCAAAACATTGACGAGTCAGAATACTATTGGTTATGAGGCGCAGACCCCTTTTATCAGTCGGCAGAACCGATCAACTGGGATATTTTTCTTTCTTTCTTTTTTCGGCCTAGACCAACCAAATGGGATGAACGCAATAGACAAGGCAAACGCATTCGCATTGGTATTAGGCTATTAGCCAATCACATAATTTTCAGACAATCTCTGAAAATAAAAAACTATTATTACATGAGTAGTTAAAGAATCTCCTATTCACAAACAAGAATGTCCTTTTTTATATTCTTTCTTTCTTTTTTCTTTTTTTTTTTTCTTGTAGGTACACGTCACCAAATGGCAAGTCGATATATACTAAGTATCAAAAAATTCTATAAGAAGGCATAAAATATCACAATTTATACTCTACCTGTTCGCGTGGTGAATTATGAGCTGTAGATAAAAATTGATGGGTTTATACAAAAAAGACAATTAATCGATCATAATTTAACTGATAAGATAATTGTGCTAAAAATTGTGAGAGTTTATATTATTTTATAATTTAAAAAAAAAAAAACCACTAAAGTATCATTAGAAAAAAACCCATTAAAAAAAGGTCTTATAATAAAATAAAATAAAATATTTCAACTGATTGTTTCGAACAAGACACAAAACCTACTTTGAATTTTTCAGGAACTGATGAGAGAGCCATAGTTCAACCTTCAAACCCAACGCAACTTACTCTCTTTCTTAAATACCTCGCTGAGTTTCTTAGGCACGTGATCGAACTAACATCTCTACCTCACATAGTGAATAGGTGAAAATATCAAGGAATCTTGCTTTGAATAATTTTTTTTTTTTGAGTCATACCCAGTACCACCTACCTAGGCTCAATCCTGTGTAATTTCTATGAAAGTTAAGCCAAACCCAGATTCTGTTTTTGGGATAATCACTGATTTCAAGAGGCCCCAAAAGTCAAGATTTTGATTTGGGTTTAGTCTTGATAAGGAATTGCAAGAAGGGTTTTTGAAGAAAAATCAATAAGATTTCTGAATTTGGGTTTGATTTTGCTTTTCTTTGGAAGATATGAATTTCAGGAGCTTAGAAGAGTTCTGGGCCTTTTATATGAATCAGCACTCAAAACCATCCACAAGGCGCTGGCATTTCATGGGCACACTTATTTCTATCTTCTTCATGCTTTGTTCAGTGGTTTTTAGCTGGCGGTTTCTGTTCTTTGTGCCAGTCTCTGGGTATGGATTTGCCTGGTACAGCCATTTCTTTGTGGAAGGGAATGTTCCGGCCACGTTTGGGCATCCATTTTGGTCTCTTTTCTGTGATTACAAGATGTTTGGATTGATGCTTACTGGGAAAATGGATAAGGAGATCAAGAGGCTTGGAAAGAGGCCTGTATTGCAGGGCTTTTAACTGTAAGTTTTTCTATGCTGTTCAGAAATATACTGGTATTGCTTTCAATCTGTATTTTGTTCTCAGGTATGTAATTGACTGATTGTTTATTTAAAAATGATATTTCAATTGAGGAAATAACAAATAGTATGACTTTGTTTAGAATGGCAGAAAAGAATACTTGTGGCCAAACCTGATTAGACTGATGAGGATCCATATCCGACCCCAAATTTTTGTAACTAAGGATTGGTTGTTGTATGTTGGATTCTTGGATACAACAAATTGATAAGGGAAGTCCATAACCTTTGGTTGGGGCTTTTTGATGTAAATATGGCTGGATTGTTTGGTTAAAACATGAGTTTGTGAGTACATGGATATGTTATGTTAAAAATTATTACAACTATAAATACATGGATATTCTAATATGATGATAATGTCAATTTGCACATTATGTGGTTTTGGTATGAAAATTTTGGAACTGAGGACCACTCTACTCTCTATTTTCTTTTGCTCTAAATTTTTTTAGCATGTTATGCACCTTATCTTGAATTGTACCTAGCTGTCCATTTTCTCTAATGTCAACACTGAAATTTCATTAAGCTAAACCGTGGATGGTTGATCTAACTACTAATACTGTCAATAATCAAATGCAGGCACATGAGATGAAGATAACATGATTTACCAGTGAATTATAATAAAAAAAATACATGATTTACCATTGTTCTTGCTTTAATAAAATAAACTTTGAACATTCTTAAAAAGATTTCTACCAATGATATAATCAAGCATACCTTCAGTTTATCTCAACTTAAACAAGCATTATTCAAATTATAGGTTAGACACTCAAATCCAAATTATGTAAATCATGCCTTCAGCAACGGTTAGGCATTGAGGGTTTATGTTCATGAGGCTTTTACTGGTTTCAGGTTTTGTTGGCGACCCTTTTGCTAAGCTTGGAATTCCTAGTAAATGTGAGGCTTGAATGCATCAATAATAGAGGGCAGGATGCATTGCAGTTTCCTCCTCTGGACGAGTTGGATTTGATCCAGAGCAGGATGTCGAGGTATAGGATAAAATTGATTATGTGAAAGAGTTACTGGCTAAAGTCTAAACACAAGACATCTGTGAGCTCCCACCATATTGCACATGTATTTAAATTGACCATAAAGTGCATTTGGTTGCACCTTCTAGCTGAATAAATTTCACAAAAGTTTCTTGGGTGATTGTTTCTTAAAGTATGGAATCCTGGAATTAAAGTTCTTTAGCAATTGTTTCACTTGTAATCAAAAGTTTGAATCACTCATTGCAGCCAAAGTTCTGAGGTACGTCATGATATTGAAATTTCTTTGCAAGACTTACCAGTTGAATTGTGTGTGTGCATGAGTGCACGCATGTGGTAAATCAAGTACTTGGTATTTTGCTTCAATGAAATTTCAGCTCAAATAAAAATTCATATTGAAAGCCATTCACCTGTTACAATCAGTTAGTGTTTAGTGGACTGAGATTAATAGCTTTTAGATCAAGTTGTGTTCTTAGTTTAATTTGTAAAGAGTGGATGACTTACAGGAAACATATTCCACACTCTGCTGTAGTGTGATATTGAATTTGTGAATAATAAACATCATGGTGGCTAAAAACCTTGTAGCTCAATTGGTTGGCACCTCCTGGTGTCTCTAACGGAAGTATCCAAGGTTTAGATCTCCCCATCAAAACTATTAAATTATGAAAAACAAACCTCATAGTGAAGGGAACTTTTGCGGTCAATCTGAATTCTGAAAATATTCAAGGTATAACTTTGAATTTATGAATCATAAGGCTATAATGATGGGAAATTTGTGAGTTTCAAGGTTTATAACTTTATATGATGGGGAATTTTGCAGTCTACCAGTGAAATTATTTGAAAATATTCAGTCTATGTCAATACCACTTTTGAGAAGGACTGAAGGGATGTAAAATTATCAACAAGACAAAAGAGATAAATCAAAACTTACTAGATGTTCAAGTTTCTAGAGTAATTTCTGTTGGAATACATTGGATCATTACCTTCTTCGTTGAGGGAAAGTTTCTTTTTGGGCTCTTTATGTTGTGTGCAACCCTTTTACCATTGTACTACTAAAAAAATATAGAGATAAAAAAACGAGGTATGGTTCGTTTGAATAGAGAAATTTAAATAGAATTTAAATTATAATTTTTAGTTTAAAATACTTTAATAGAGTATGAAATATCAAAAAAATAATAGTAATTTCTATTGATGAAATATATAGATGGATTTTTTTTTTTTTTAATTCAATAGTTAAAATAGAGTGAGAGGATTGAAATCTTGAATGTCTCTCTCGAAAATACTAGAGTTGTCAAGTGAGTTATAAGGTTCTTGAGAATATATTGATAAATTTGAGTTTTATAAATACATAAGATTCTTTTTCCGTTAGATACGTTTTTCTTCTAGTCTTTGTTAACATCATTTGTGTTTTATCTTTTCAATGTTGTCTTAAGGAATCTATGTGTCTAAGGAAAAAACTTAGGAGCTCCGGGAGCAATGCTCCCTCCTCTCACATGAGGGGTGGGCCCCACGCATGGGTCCCACCATGGGGCTCGCCCCTCATGTGAGAGGAGGGAGCATTGCTTCCGGAGCATGTAAGAATTACCCTATGTCTACATCTTCTTATAGCCGTTGGTGTCAGTTCATGTTTATTCTCTAGGTAATTTTACACTTGTATATCATTTTCGTGCTTTTCTTTATGTATGATTTTATGTCAGATGAATCTAGCTTTTATTTCTCCCCATACTTTCTTTCTTGGGATCCTGCACCATCTTCCCTAATAAGTACGTTATGCGTTCGTGAGAATTATTGGTAATTGAATTACTTAATCTCTATTAATTAAGGGGTTTGGCTTACCTTCATAAATTTTTTTAAATGGTTTTTTTTTTTAATAAGAGATTGTCATATCACCCACTAACTAAATAAAATGTGAGGATTAAAACTCACTACCACTTCCACCGTGCACCCTTGGTGCGGTGGTAATTCCACAAGTGCTTGTGGGGTGTGGGTGCAAGGGCTGGAGTTCAAGTCTTTAGGAGCGAGCTTCACATACATATACACTTAGATTAGGCTAGAGTAGAAAATATATCTTGTATTTAAAAAAAAAAAAAAAAAAAAACCCACTATTACTTATTATTGTATATTTAAAGCAAAAGAACATATCCAATTAAAAATGTATTAGAGGCAAGTCAAACATTTAATTAAAGATTATGTTAACGAGTGCCCAATTATTAATAAACAATTTTAAAAAAATGTTTATACCACTTTTATGGAAAATTGAAAAAGTTGTCAAAACATTTATTATTATTTTTTTCTCTATAAAAACTTTCCAAAAATGATTCACTATCAAATTTCCTTAGGGAATTCTTTAACATTTCCCTTTAATTAATATCTAAAAGTTGAAGTTTAGTATTTATGGTTGCTATGTTCTAGTTGAATCACATTAGCGTAGTATTTGGTCCATTCGGTTCATTTCAGTCCAAGTCTGTAAACATTTTTGACAGTTGATTATTCATATTAATAAAAATATAAAGTTTTTCTCTATTGTTCTCTGATGGATTTTTCTATTGTTCTCTGACGGGTTTCAAAACTATTTACCTTGTGGATTCAAAAAACTCCTTGTGGATTTGAGGTTATCTTACAAAAGCAAATGTGTTTTATTTCTTACAGGCTTGAAATAGACGTGTTCTATTTCTCATAGGTATTCCCCTACATTAAAAATGCATTATGTTTCATTTATAAAAAATACAAAATTTGAAACACTTTTAAATAACATATAGGTAGCTTAATTTAGAAAATATAATATATTGTATCGAGTATACTTTGTTAGAAAATAATCACATAATCTTAAATAGGATTTGGAACTAACACTAATTAGTCTCATTTACTATTTCCAATTTAGAAAAAATTGTCAAAATTTTCCGCATATGCAACTAGTTCTTATAATTTGGAGCCATTGAAACTATCAACTTCTCCCAAGAGATTAGTATTTAGGTTCTGTCTTTTAAGTGTGATAATGTTGAATTTATCCAAGTCTTGTAATATTCCACTGCCAAACAACTCCATATAGACACTTGGGAAGATATTCAGTTGTTTCTAACAAGCAAATCATTCTTGGGAATTTATAGTCCGTTTGGATTGAAGGAGAGGAAAGTGGAGTAGGGTAGAAGAGAGTAAAATTGGTTTAAAATTAGTCTATTTTCAGTCAACTTTACTCTCTTCCACTTCCCCTCCCTTCCCCCTCAATCCAATCGAGCCCTTAATTTTGGGCATAAAAATGGACTTCGAATGGTTAAGCTGATGACCTCACAAGTTTGGTTGTAATGTTAATGTTTTGGTTAGAGGACCAACCCCATTTTTTTGTCGCTGTTAGTAGATATGCTAAACATTCCTATTAAGTTTATGAATAAAATTTCTTCTATACTCATTGAGGCATTTCAACAAACAGTTCATGTGCATATCATTTTTCAGTTAGGCATGCCCACATGAAAAATGCAAAGTAAACTCACGTATATCCAAATACAACAGAGGTAGGAAGAGAAACAATGGTATTACTCGAAAGATCAAGAAACCAACATACTAGTGTCATGGAAAACACAAAAGAACTACACACAAATGTTGAACACAAAAACCACACACAAACTCAGTTGACAAAAAACCACAGATTGATGAAGCCTCATAGAAAACAATGTAACCACACACCAACAGATTAGAGAGCATGAGAAGTTAGACACAACTTACCCATGAATGCAGAGACCCACAGTGGCGGCAACGATGTCCCAAGCGGAGAGAAGGTGAGCTACTACTGATGAAGAACAGAGGGGATCTTTTCAGAGAGTTCCGCGTAATGGGTTTGCTTATACCGTGTGGGGAGTTTTGATGGTTTTGTAGTTGGTGGGTAGGTGCAATGCATTGAAGAGGATTCAGACGGAGCATTGAAGTGTCTTGAAGGCATTCTGCCACGGTAGTTGAGAGAAAAGAAGAAAGCTGAAGAGCACAAAAATGGCCGTTGTGAAGAGCGCGCCGTTTTGAATGAAATGGCCATTGTGCTTGTGCAATGAAACGGTGCGTCTCAGCAGCGTTTCAGCTATTTTCTTCATTTCATTCCTGATGAATGTTGCTGGCTTTTCAAGAGGTGTCCATGAACAGTACTTGAACACATGTTTTCCATTTAAATGAAACGATGCATTGAGCTTGCGTTTCAGCTCTTTCATTGCTGCGTTTATTCAGCGTTCATTCCTGCGTTTATTCAGCGTGGGTCCCAACAAATTTCCAAACGTAAACGTGAAACGCAGGTGTAAACGTGGATCCAAACATATACTTAGAGCATAAGTACATGCAAGAGCGCTTATAGTGAGCACGCACACGGTATATAAATTATTCTGCAGATAAAAGTCAATTTCCTCATAAAATGCCCCATAATTAGTTAAGACTTAAAGAGTGACCTCCCCTTGGGGCCATTGACTTGTCAAAAATATGAAAAAAATAAATAAATAAATAAAAGGAGAGAAGTGGGAAATGGGAGCTAAGATATCATTTGGGATTAAATTCAATCGCCCATTACCCAAAAATCTGACTATTTTACATTTCCGGCTTTTCTATAATTCAAAACTCAAATTAAATTGAATTCAGGCCCACTGCATTTTTAGCCAGATCTAAGCTCAACATCAAAACTTGTTGCCTGTGTGTCTAATTTTTAATCACCTAAGTTTCTGGCCTTCTGTTCAGGAAAACTATCGCACATTATCTTTATGCAGGGATGGGGTTTTCATACAAGGGAATCATCACAAGTCAGTGTTCCGCGAAAACGATGGTAAAGGCATGGCCTCCTGTGGACGAAGGATGAGGAGCACACCAAACATCCCAAGCATTGGGAGGACGAGCAGCCACTTCAACAGTTTATAGTAATACATATGGAATGTGAGGGAGAAATCATCTGAGAAATACAGTCCGTTCTTGTCAACCATCTCCACCAAAACAGTCCCAGTAGTCCTTACCCCAACTGTTGGAAGCTTTATTCGATGCTTCCCAGGACGGTCAAAGATCTGATTTTGCTTTATCCTTCTCTCACCTTGATAATTACCAGGAACCAACAAGGTTGTCTGCATAGTTTTGACAAATTCAACAATTCGAGTACAAACAGATAGTCAATGAGAGAGAAATTTAAGTTGCAGCCTTTAATAGTGTAAATGGGTTGGTGGGAAGCACTTACTGTGACATTGTAAGGTGCTTGAGACCCAGATGGGAATCTGTATTTATCAACAATCTCAATATCCACCCAGAAACTCCTGCCTTCCTCATCACGGAAAGCTCTTGATGGATGCGGAACATAGATACCTTCGCGGTTATGCCGATTAGCCACATTGTTTCTTCCTTGATTAGTTGATCTCCATGCCTGAAAGAATATCATTAGAGGAATATCAATACGACCACGGAGAGAACGAAGAAGAAATCAATTGCAAATCAGCTTTAGATATTATCCTACCTTGAGAGGATGATGAGGAGAAGGAGTAGAGAAGCAAAAGACATTGCCATTCATGGTTGTCACAATAAGATCAAGATCATCTCCACCATCAACATTTTCTGCCAAGACCATGCTATATCTGTCATGAAGAGGTGCACATTTAGATAAGTTGAGGAAAAGGAAATCAAAAAACCAAAAACAATGGAACAAAAGATTATGCATATCTTACGAGGTTTCACCAATGTCAACAACATCAGCACATGAAGTAGGCCCATCTATAAGGTACAAATAACCATCAAATGATGTTGTAACAAGAGTCAGCCCCTTCTTTTTCTCACCACGTTTATTTAGATCAACAAGAAGAACTTGATTCATCACCCTGCCATGAGTTCTATACGGATAAGGACGAACAGATGACCCATCCTTGCCACTCAGAACATATATGTTCCCTGACAGTGTTGGAATCACAACATCAGTATGGCCATCACCATCAACATCGCCGACAGTGGGCCCCTGAGGAATATGACAATGTGTATCAGACCACTATGCTATGAATTTTTCATATTACTTGGAAACATAGATCAAGTCACTCTACTGACAATTAGAAACAGATGTTAGCTCAACAGTAACCTTCAAGCCATTATTATATCAAATTCTAGAGTATAACAGAGCAACACAGTTCACAGGTATATGACAGCCCAAAATTTAGGAGTATAACAATTGATGAACTACTCAATATAGAGGTAAGTTGATTTTTAAATAAATGAAAGAATAGAATTTTTTCCTGTTCCATATCTTTTAAGAGAACCCAGAAATCTTGAATACACATAAATTAATCAAATTCAATATCAAATACCAGACCATTGTGAAGTTGTCAAATTTCATGTGAGCACAATTCCCAAATGGCATTAATTTGATCAATTACAAATATGGTCAGTACATGAGGGAACATTAAACACAAAACTGTTCAAGAAACATATGGAAAGAATCCTTCCGTTTCACCTCCTCATTGTCTTTTCCATTTCTGTAAGCAGTGAATCCCATGGGCAGACTTGTTGGTATTGGCACAATTTACATAATTTAACCAGTTTTAGCTCAAACTTACCTGATTTGAAAGTTTACCAAGCCAAAAAGTCCACTTCCTTCATCAAAATTTATCATTTAAGTTACAGGAAATGGGGGAAAAACTAACATACATTTTGATCAATAAAAAAAAAAAAATTGACATCCATTTTGATTAATAAAATATAATTCACTATAAAGCACATAGCAACCCATGTACCCAGGATGTATAAAAGAGATAAAAACAGCAACTAATAATGAAAAAAACAAAGATGAAGCATCTCAATTAAATTGAAGAAGCAAAATTTCCCTGAAGCCATCCACTCAAATAAAGATTTGAAGAATGAAATTTTCAGGTCTAACACTGAATGTTCACACCCTCCAAAAGCACGTACCATTTCTCTCTCTCCAAATGCTCCACATGAGACAATGACACATCACCTTCCAAATGTTTATACGATGATTTCAACCTAACTGACCTTGCCAACGTGCTAACAGTTCAATCATCCCACCAGGCATAACCCAATGAACCCAAAGAGATTAAAAACCATAGAACAAAGCTCTCTCGTAACATCAAAATGAAGAAGCAAATGATCAATAGGTCCCCACTCAAGTTACACATGCAAAACCAATCTACAATAATGATATGGCGTTTTGTTTGATATCCACAGTTAGAATTCTCCCCAATGCTGTCGTCCATAGAAAGAATGCCATTCTAGTAGGAACTCCAGGCCCCCTTATGCTTTTCCAAGGTTAAGGCGGACCTCCTATAGGATTGAACATTTTGTAGATTTGACTTCAAACACACTACATTTAGACGAATTCCAGCTCATCCCTCCTTCCCACTTTAACAGAGTTAATTAACTCCATAAAGGATACAAGGGACTCCAACTCCCAATCTTGCACTGTTTTAAAAAAGTAACATCACTGTGGATATTACCATCAGAGAATTGATAGTAATCTGCCACTGAAGCTTTCCTATTGTGTGCAAGCCGAAGTAGTTCTGGAAAGCCTCCCTTCAATGATTGATCAACACACCACAAATCATGATAAAATTTAACTTGAGTTCCCGCTCCCACCTCATAGCTAATAAAACTAGAAAAATTACCCCAACCTTTCCTTATATTTCCAGATATGACCTCTTCACTAAATTTGAAAACCAGCCTCCACAGACACTACCATATTTAACATCCACCAACCTCCGCCATAACGCTGCAACTACCCCTTCAATAATGCTTGATTAAATAAGATCAAATTCTCAATGCCCAATCCCCCAGGTTTAAGTGGTTCACAAATTTTGTTCCATTTAACTAAAAGAAATTTAAATTTGTCACCTAGTCCTCCCCATAAGAATCCTGCTGTAGTTTCAATATGAAAAGCAACATTCATTGGGATAGGCAATGGTGAAATAGAAACACATGAAGGTTTATACATACAAGGAAGCTGAATTCAATAAATCTGACTAAAATTATCAACATACATTCAATCAGTAAATTTAACTCAATTCACATAAACAAGTGGGATTCAAGTAAAAAAAAAAACACAATCTCAAAAGCTAAAATAACATATCTCATTAATAATCAATAAGATTGTAGTGAATTTAAAAACAGCTTAATTTTAAGAAGAAAAAAACATGAATCTTACCTGGGGAACCAGACTCTTAAGGTGTGCTTCCCAAATTTCCTCTCCTTTTGTAGTCCAAGCAGCAACGTTTCCATGTGTATCAGCAGTCACTAGTTCAATTTTGCCATCGTCATTGATATCAGCGGCAACAACAGCTCCTTGAATCTCAGCCATTTCAAGAGGAAACTTTTCTCTCACTTTGCCTAAATAAAGGAAACAATTGAGTATCAAGAGAAAACCATAAAAATGAAAAATCAAACCACATTTAACAAAATGCTTAATTGGACATGTGAGAACTCTAAAATAAAACTTAAAGAAGCACACTTAGCACAGCTCAGTTCATGTACTCAACATTTTTTGTTATGAAAGGGACTTGACTCCAAATTAACTATCTAAATAGACACATGCATTAAAGGAAAATATGGTCAGAACATAGAGAGAAACAATAGCCAAAGATCTAAAAAATGACGCAACATCTTTTACCGCTGCTCTATAGCTAACAACAAGTCATAACATCTGAGTTAAAAATCAAAAGCAAACTACACATTTAAATAGAAAAGCATGTGCTCTAATCCTGAACACATATCACAAGATAGAATGTCAGCATAGGAATATTACCATGATGATCCAAGACATAGAACAAGCCAAAGGAGGTTCCAACAAGAATGTCCATATACCCATCACCATCTAAATCAGCAACAGTTGGAGAAGAGTATATATAGGCACGGAAGTCTCCAGTATCTGTACTTAGATCTAGCTCTGTAGTCCACTTAACTTGCTTCGTATCAAGATTGATAGCAACAATATCAGCAGCTACATATTTTCCAATATCAATACCACCCAATTCCTTCAAATGTTCTGAGTCAGCATAATACCTGCCAACTTACGAGGTGGCTAATCACTTTCACATCAATCAGTTAATAAGCAGTCCAAAAGTCACCACAAAAGCACTACAAAGCAAGACATCATTTAAATCAATAAATAAAAAATAAAATAAAAAACCCTCTGTTGATCACTTGGTCTAACATTTGCAATGATGAGTGAATGATAAATGGTGTTACTATAACATGTTGAAGATCATATCTTCCCATGCAAAAGGTTGATCTGCAATCAAGGAGAATAAAACCAGCCCAACTATTCAACCTTTTTTCGATTGGTTAGTTATACATGCACCCAATGGGTCTTGAACCCACTTCACCCTCCACCTAGTACTTATAAGAGGAGGAGATGCCAATTGAACTAGAGCTCATTGGCAGCCCAACTCTTCAACTTTTTTATTTTTAAATAGGTAAGCTCAACTTTCAACTTACCAACTGAGAAGTTTAGATTGAAGATTCTAGACATCAGTGGAGCTTGGAATTAATATTCCAATCCAGCCATTTTTTGGGGTGGTCATGGTTGAGAAATTGGTCAATCATTGATTGAACCCAACCCAAGCTTGGTTTAATAACTTACTAGTAATAAAGCTCTATTCATGTGTATGAAATATGAGAACCTCAAGCCTACACAGACCACAGCTACAAACATGTAACAGAAAATGACTAACTAAACAGGAACCCTAACTAATTGGGGTCAGCTTCACAATCTTTGTTCAAATAATTGGTAGTGGATACATAATATTTTCGAGATAAGTTGGACACTTGGTTTAATAAATGCTCTTTAGCCATTATTCCAATAATAAAAATGCTTAGTAGAGTTTTGAATTGGTATAGAGGCGTTGCAAGAGTGTGATGTAGGACAACCTAGTCTTCCCACCTTTTTTTTTTTTAATAAGTTTTATTGATATCAAAAAGGAACACCCTAGTACACAGGGAGTGTACAAGGGGTCAACAAATCAAATACAAAAATTGCAAGAATCTAGGAAATCAATAAAAGAAGGGAATGATTGTTTTTGCAAAGCAAAAACCAATCCAATAAAGTTTTAAAAAAGAATAGCTTTGAGGTCTGGAATATATCTCTCAATATCTTCAAAACATCTACTATTTCTCTCCCTTCAAAGACACCACATTAAGCAATGAGGAACTATGAACCATATATAACCATTTCGATGACGACCAAACCTGCCTTGCCAACACCCTAACAGCCCCAAAACAGTATGCGGCATAACCCAAGTTACTCCAAATAAACCCAAAACCATAGACCATAAATCCATAGCAACAGGATAGTGAAGGAAGAGATGGTCAACTGATTCACCATTACTCTTGCACATGTAGCACCAATCCAAAATCCACACCTTCCTTTTTCGTAAATCATCAATCATCAAGCATTTCCCTAAGGCAGTAGTCCAAACAAAGAAAGCTACTCGAGAGGGAATCTTCTACTTCCAAATACTTCTCCAAGGAAAACCGTAGATAATAGGGCCAACTAAAATTCTATAATAATCATTAACCACGAACCCCTTATTAGTCTTCCCACCTAGATTAGTCCCACAGTAAACCTTAGGTTTCACCACCAAATACAATGCACATTTTGCATGAATAATCTCAGAATAATATTAATAATCGTCTAATACTAAATAATCCATCTGGAGCTTTATATACAGTTTCTAGGAATTACAAGAGATAAAGGTAAGCATCCCTAAAACGAATCCTAATCGAACTCAAATACTAATCCAAATGCTAAACTAATCCTTATCTAAGGAGATGGAATTCAATCTCTATCACAACTCAAACTAAACAAACAAAAATGTTAAAATCTAAAATTATCCAATAAAAATCCAAAAATGAAATATTGAAATAGTTTCTGGTTATGCTCTTGCATCTAAGTGAAAAACAAAGGAATAACAGAACAACCCTAGGCTTCACCACCTAGAGCAGTCTGAACTCTAGGTTTCACCACCTAAGGTTTCCTAGCATCACCACCAAGCTATTAAAAATTTCCAAATCAATTCATTCATCAAAATCAACAAACCACTGATGTTATCTCTGGGACCTATAAATACGGTTTCAAATTACATCAAAAAAAGGAAGGAAAATAAGCACAATTAAAATGGCAATCAAATCCCTCCAGAACCTCAAAATAAAATAACAATCAAATGAATTAAAATTACATAGTCTGGACCAAACCAATCAGCATTAATCTGATGTCCACACCAAGTTTAGACATAATAAATTTTACACAACAGGCAGACAGGCCCTTTAATGATTGAAGCAGAAATGTTAATGGTAATGGCAAACTACAAACTGGTGGCAGTTGATTATATTGCTCAATTTCATCTAAATTGGTGGTAGACAATAGTTTCAATAAAAAATAGAAGATGAAAGAGAACTCACTCTTGATCAAAGAAATAAGAAACAGCAACTATCATCTCTGATACCCCATCATTATCAATGTCTGCTATGACCTGACAGGAATAAAAAGAAGAAATTTTTTTTGATAAGTTTGCCTAAACCTATCAACAAGGCTCATCAATAAAATTTAAAACAATAATAATCAAATATTCAATTTTAGACTCACTGGAGTGCACAAGATGTGTGAGTCAATGTGCACATAATCCTCCACTGTCTCATGTACCCTTTCAGTCCATTCCTCCTCTCCCCACATAGAATCATCAACATAATCATCATAATCATAACTGTACTCATCACCTAGCTCATCACTCTCACGGAATAATTCGAAGGATGAATCAGCATCTGCTTCCAAACCTTCATCATTTTTCACAGTTGCAACATGAGGATCCTCCTTACTATTATCTGTTGATTTAGAGTCACTGTCATGTGATCCTTTTGAGTTATCTTCCAGAAGCCGTCTCCCAGTGTTTGTCCCATTCTGTGCAGTTTCTCCTGACACAGTATTCGTCCCATTCTGTGCAGTTTCTCCTGACCCAGTGTTTGTAGAAGAATTATCTACACTCGTAGGCAGCTTGATGTTGGATTCTATTTTACTTTCATTTAATTTCTGCTCATTCTCTACATTCGACACTTTTACCATGCCAACGTGACTTTCTGTCAACGTTGTATCTGAAGTGTTCAATGGAGGTGTACTGATCTGACTTCCATTCATTTTTCTTTCATTCTCTGGATTGGATGTGTTCACCATGCCAGGATGACTTTCTGTTGTTTTAGTTACTGGAACTTTCAACTCAGGTTTACTCCCATTTGTTTCTACACATTTACCATTTACAAATATAGTCAGTTCTTGTTAGAAGAAAGAAACGAATACAGTATTTTATTAAGTCAGGCATTATCCCCCTCCCCAAACCCCCTAAAAAAAAATAAATAAATAAAGAAGTAATTGAGCAGATATAAAATTATGAATGTAAGAATAAATTACGGGACATCTTAGCAGCTGCCTCCATGACAAGCAGGTCATCTTTAACATCTGGATGTGATCTGTCCACTGTGTCAGAATTCAAACCCACATGCCAATTTTTACGAACTCTTCTACGAGGTATCACTATTTTATCTGCCATCATGTACCCTGACACTCTAAATATAATATACATAAATTGATGTCAGAGCAGGTATTTAGGCATACGACCACAAAAGATACAATCATAACTGAGAACTATTACCTGAAAAAGAGCACTTCACCATTGTAGGTTGCCAAAGCTATCTCTCTTACACCATCCTTGTCAATATCATACAGGAGAGGACTGGCATGCACAGTAGACTGATGGAAAGCAGGCCAACCTGACAAATCATTTAGCAACTATGTTACATATTTACTAAACCAAACCCAATCCAGGATTAGTAAAGCTTGTTAATTTTTACATATTTTTCATGTACTCCTAAGATTCATACAAATACTATCCTCCAATTACCTCCTCTAAACATTTCCCAGGAAGGTAAAAGAACCATTTATCATATACACCGAGTTTAAAGTAATAGAATGGCTAGCAGAAATTCTACAATCATCTCTCCAGCTAAAAAGAGAACATTTAGTACCTGGCATTTTGTCTCCATCAGAACCTTCTAGAACTTCAAGGTAATGAACAAAAGATGGAACCACTATATCAAGCTTTCCATCACTGCAGAGCAAAACACAGACATTGCAGTCAACGAAACAAACAGATAGAAACCGAGACACTTCAGATCTACTGGTGTTTCACCGAGGACCTCCCAGCTCTTTTTTTTTATATTAAATATATATTTTTGAACCTGTAAAGATATTTAAATAGCTTTTATTGACCAAGAGAGAATGTATGATAGGGTACATAGAAAGGTTATATAGTGTGTTTTAGAAATAATGGGGTTCAAGTTTATTAAGTTGTTTAAAATATGTATGATATAGCTGTAACTAGTATGAGAACAAGTAGAGGCATCACAAGTAAGTTTCCTATCATAGTAGGTTGCATCAAAGATTAGCATAAGTCTCTTTGTACTGGATATGGATAAGCTTACTAGATTGATTCAAGACAAAATATCTCATTGTATGTTTTTTGCAGATAGCACACTTTTAGGTGATTAAGCTAAACATAAAGTTAACATGAAATTGGAAAAATGCTTTAAAAGATAAAAGCTTTAGGTTAAGATGTACTAAAATAAAGTACATGGAGTGTAACTGTGTAAGTATAGTAAAAGTAGAGACAAAGATGTACATCAATAAAAAAAATCACAAAAAAAAAAAAGAACTTGATGGTCAAGAAATACCAAACATGAGTGTTTCCTATATATTGGATTTTTTTTTTTTTTATTATAAATAATTCACAAGGATGAAGAGATCCAAGAGGATGTGAGTTATAGAATAATAGAAGGGTTGATAAAGTGGAGAAGTGCATTAGGAATATTGTGTGATTGCACAATACCTATTAAGTTAAATAGAAATTTTTACAAGACTGCAATAAGATCGGCTACACTCTGGTGCTTAATTTTTTTGATAATTCAATAGTTGGGGGTTGGGAGATGTGAATCCTGGATGTCTTTGTCGGAAACACCGAGAGTTGCCAACCAATTGAGCTACAAGGCTCCAATGATGAATGTTGGCTATTAACTAAGAAACATGTTTATAAAATTAGCGTAATTAAAATGAGAATGTTAAGATAAATAACTAGAAATACAAGGAAACAGTAGATAAGTAATGAAGAAATTTGTTCAAAGATAGAGAAAAAAGGCGGAGGTGGCTCCTATTGTTGAAAATATGAAGGAGAATTATTCAGATAGTTTGGTTTTGTGCAGAAAAGAGAGAATAATACACAATTTAGAGGAAGACTTAGCGTACCATTGATAAAGTAGTAATAAAAAGCATGCGCTGGTTAAGGAGGTGAAGGGGCATATATATATATATATATATATATATATAGTAATAATGCTTCATTTAACAAAAAAGGAAAAGTACAAGAACCCCAAGTACACAGGCAGTGTACTAATGATAAAAGTCATAAAACAAACAAAAGTCAATCAAAATTACATAGATTTAGAAATTCCTCTAAGGAAGAAAAGGAGGCCACAAAGGGCGGCCACCCAATCAAACATGGTGCCTAAAATATGCAATTTTAGCTCCACAGCCGAACCCTCAACTATGGGGAGTATAATTTCAGACAGCATTATATAATGGCAGGGAAAAAAAACATGTACCCAACATTGATAAGTCTATTGAGGATCTATAGCAGACACCAAAATTTTAAGACCAAGGCTTTATTATTGTTGTTGTTGAGACACATGCACCGATTGGTTTTGAACCTATAATCCCCGAGTACACCATTTGAGCTAGAGCCCACTAATTCAAATCAATTACAAGTTCTTAAAACATGGAAAAGTTGAAGAGAATTATGTGCCAAAACACGAATTGAGCAAATAACATACAAATAGAGAAACATCTATTACCTGTTGATATCGGCGATCAAAGGGGTCGCATATATACTAGAGCTAACTTCAGTTTGCCACCTTAGTTCCAAATTCCTAGGGCACTGTGTATTCAACAAAGCATCCTCATCTCTAATAATCACAAATTTCAATTTCAAACAAATCTCAGTGACTAAATCAGAAATCGGAATCGAAATGGAAACCAAAAGTGTAAATTGAGGAAATGAAAAAGAAAAAAAAAATGAAAGAGACTTACATATCGGGGTAAGCAAGTGCATCGTCGGTGGCCTCTCGTTCACGAAACTTGTTCTTCTTCGCTGCTTCTTCCGCGCCATGAATGGAGCTCAAAGACGAGAAGAGAATTAAGTAAATCAAGAAATACGACTTCGTCGCCGAGGATCTCATATATACACAATTTTCAGGTACTCAAAACTGAGAAATTTTCAAATCCCTAGCCAAAAATTGTGTGATAAACCCTAGCTAGGGTTCTAAGCGATCTCTCTATGCGATGTGAGACTCAGAGAGAGAGAGAGTTGTGAGCTGAAGAGAAAAACGAAAATGTTTCGAAACGTTTTTTTTTTTTTTTTTTTTTTTTTTTTTTTAAATGTGAACGTACGGTTAGCTAATGCGAAATCGGAAATGGACCTTGGAGTTTTGGTGAAATTACGAATTTGGGAATGGTGATCGTTTCTCAAAAAAAAAAAAAAAAAAGGGAATGGTGATCGGTCAGAGAAACTCGCTCCGGTGACGGGTACAGTGAAGGAAGAGAAATGCAATGCAAGTCCAAATTGTACAATAGAATTTTAATAGATAAATACACTATTTTTGTAACTCTTTGAGACTGCAAAGAGCAACTATTGCTTTCTTTTTTCTTTTCTTTTATTTTGGTAAAATTTAAAAAATAAATTTGGAGATGTACTAATGACTCTATGGTAGTTGTGTAGAGCTTAAAAAAAAAAAAAATTGATTTATACTTTATAAATTAAAAAATTATTAAAATCATTAAAATTAAATTATAAAAAAGATTTTAAAGATAAAAAGAATATCTAGAAATTATAGGACATACCATGACGCCAAAAAAGACCAAGTTTTTATTAACAAAATGTGGTAGATAATTTAAATAATCTAACTATATAATGGATTTATTTTAAATTTCTTTTATTAAATTTCTTAAATCCACATAGAATAAGCTATCTTTTTTTTTTTAGAATCATCTTGATAATTCACATGCAACTTGAAACTTTAAATTTGGAATAGATTCGTGTCAAGAAACACATAAATTGAGCAATATGTGCAATACATATGTTAAGCTAGTTGGAACAAACAAGATTCATTGAGCATAACTTATATTATAATACTAATATAATGATAGATGATTACAATAATTCAACTAAATAATAAATTTTATGTAAAATTACAAGTTCACAGCGCTTTTGAAATATGATATTATAATTGAATTAGTACTTTAAAATTCTAAAAAAAATTATAAAATTTATTTTAAAATTGTCTAACTTTCGGAAACTGAAAATTTAATTGCATTATTTTTTTAAAGGGTAAAACCATAAAACGTAGATACATTCATTATTTAGGTGCTCTATATTATCATTATATTAAAACACAAAACTAATTTAATTTAATTCTCCTTGAATAAATTGACACCATTTGTTGGCTTAAAAAAAGAAAAAAAAAATTGACACCCTTTGTACTCCATTAAGCAACGCATATTTAATTAGAGAGCCTAACGAACCTAAGAAATTGTACCCATTATTTAACCTACTTTAAAATTCTAAAAACTTTTGAAATCTAAAATTTTAATTTGAGTAATATTTAAATTTCTTGAATTAAGTAATAAATTTTTATCTAAAATAAACTATCTTAATTATTGATAAATTATTTGAAACTTAGTCATAGATATAGAAGGTTGAACACGTTTATTTTTCAATGGAATAATTTTTTATTTCATAATTTTTAAAATGAAATAAACTATCTTACTAATGTAAATCATTTGAAGCTTTAGTAATAGAAATAGAATGTTGGATCTGAACCCTGATCGATCTACAAAACTCTTGGTCTCATTTCATCTTAGTATTACAAAAATATAAATACAAAAACCAGCTGCATTCATATAGAAACTACAATACACGGTTAAAATTAAAACTTTACGGACTCAAAACAAATAAGAATACTTTCAGGACTGAAACAAATAAAAATACTTTCAAAATGTATAACAAATGGAAGCCCAATAATCCAAGCTCATTGTTTTTGCCCTTTTTTCCCCCTAACTTTGTCACCTCTCGACAATTAACAATTGTAAAATATTTTGTAAAAATTGCTCCAACTCCAAACTCGTTTTATATGAAAAGGGCAATTTATCTTGTGGAGCTGCAGTATGCATCGGCTCCGTCACAGCACATGGCCCCAAGCTTCAGTGGAGCCCACTTGCTATGAAGGAACCACTGCATACAGTGACTGACTCCATTAGATACAACTCAATAAAAACAGTGAGGAGAAAGGTGCACTCCATTACAGTTACCCACAGAGATATTCACATATAGTGATTTCTTCTTTTTCAAGGAAATGAGGTTATTAAAAATGGCTACCCTGTGAAAACTTAGCAATCACTACATATAACAAGAATATGATAATAATATACAAGGTGAATCTATCCCTAACTCTCCTGATCCGGACAACTGAAAGAAATAATTCCAGGCCTGATGTTGAGGACTATCAAGTGTACCAACTGGATCATACAACTCACCAGCACAGCACACAATAAAAGATAATCGTGTAGTGTAGCTAATTATACATATCTCAAGGACCAATTTGCTGATGCCCAAGTACATACCGAACTCCAATAAAACTTGCAAGGACTTGTGCATGTAGGCATCGAAGCAATACTTCAGTATCCACTTCTCCTATTACCAGTAAACCTTGAAGGCATTGTGAACATCAATTCCCAATCACCTCCTTCGTGCTGGATTTGTTTGATGGTGGGCTTTGCTATCATTCCGTATCCTATCAGCATACATGGGCAGGCGAAGGATCTCTTGAATCTCATTCAACAAAATTTCCTCTGTGATATTGTCTCTTATGCTCCGAAGTACCTGTTTTTAAAACAAGCAAGCAACTTTAGTAAGTTCAGTTGGCTAAAATTGATACGAATGAGAAATCGTACAAAATTTAGTGGCGAGCACAACCTTCCTGTAAGTATTGAAATCATTCGGAGTTGATTTATCTGTTCTGATGCGCATAAAGATCCATTCCTCAGTTTCAGAATCCCACGAACACTCAATAATCTTTCCCGAATATAAAGAAGGATCTGAGCCATCTGCAAGATTTTTAACCTTGGGAATGTAAGATATTACAACAAAGAGAATATATTACCTATATTTATATCTAAATAAGAATAAGCATAAAGAAATTAAACAGAAAATTAAAGCATATTCAACAATTTGCCTAATAGTAAAATCATAACCAGGCTTAAAAATTACTAGATAACTCTCAAAATTGGATTAGAAATCCACGATATTCAGATGGAAATAAGAGATACAGCACAAAAGCATCCAAAAAATGAGATCGCTCTAGTTAAATCACAGCCCTTTGTTGTTTTTACTTCTTTTTACGTTTTTGGTACTAAAAATTGCATAACTGTATATTCAAAACAGACAATCAAAACAATGGATCATGAATACTACTAATCATCCAAAAAATAGGAAAATTAAAAGAAAGAAAAAACAGAAACAGGTAAGAGAGGATATAAATCATGCCACATGACTTGGAAGTTTCAATCACTAACACCAAGCAAGAGGTAAGATCATGTGAATTTCATATCTTTTCCAGTTTTCAATATATTAAGCTAGATTAAAGTTTTTTGAGACATAACAAGGTACATGGAGAGATCAACTAAGCACAACCAAAACCTACAGGAAAAATAAACAGGCTGTCAAAGATATTAAGAATTTGACAGAAATCTCAACCTGCAGGACAATAAAATGCATCAATGCCAATTCTTAGCCTCTTTGAAGGTAGGGTAGTATTATCCAGTCACAATTACATTTTTATATAATTTATCTAGGTGCTTAAGTAAACAAGAAAAAAAAAATCCCATTTGTTCTCAAAAATCTTTTAGGCCAAACTACACTTATCAAAGTTTGGGGTACTGTCATTTTGGAGGGAAGGATAACATTGAACAAAACCCATTTGGCTGCCATATTCTCCTTCACTGCTGCCAATGTTCTCCCTCTTCTCCCATATTTTTTTCCTATCTCTTTAGTTTGGGAGAGACAGTGATTTGGTATTACAAAGCTGCCTGATGGATTGGATGGGGCTTTGGATGTGCTTCTCAGTTGCCAGTCTTATTCGTTCTTGCATCGTAATGTTCAGCCACTTCTTGTGCCAAAATTTCTTTCCATTTTGATAGGTTTGACCAAAGAGACAAAAGAGAACACAATTTAAAAGAGGAAAGGGGAGATATAGTGCTAGAGAGCTACACAGATTTAGTTGGGTCGCTGTTAGCTAGATATGGAGGAAGGTGGGGCTGAGACGTGTGGATCTTGAGTGTTTGTGTGTGTATGCTGTTGTGTTTGAAGGAGAGGTGAGGGAGGAGAGGGAAATGAAAAGGCAGAAGAGTTAAAAATAAATAAAAAATGAAACATATTTTATTAGCCACTTTTTAGTATTAAATGATACTAAACTACATCATTTATGGTGGTCATGGCATCCCAGATAATAGGTATGGATGGAAGGACCACATTGAACATGTTTCAGAAGTTAGAGGGTGAGACTGAAAATTTTGTAACTTAGAGAGACCCAAATTTAAAGGGTGTAAAGTGCAATTTAGTCAATATTTATAAAAATCTCATAAGTGAAATCTGAGTACTGATTTGTGCCAATATTTTAGGAGCAATCCACATCTGTTTCAGAAATAGATAGTTTTGAAAGATGAGTTAATGAAAAAGAGAGGTGTGTGTGGAATGCATTAACCTTTGAATGCAACCCGACTCCCTTCCATCAGTCTCTTCTTCCCTCGTTCATGCACAAAAAGAAGCTCACGATCATCATCCACCTGTACACAAAAGTGGCTTCATATACTAAGGCCTGGAGTCAACATAGAGAGAAAAGAGAGAGATAACCAAATCAATAGCTAAAACTAATTAATTTGTTGGTAGAACCTCGAAGAGAAAGTCAACTGAGTTCATGTGAGCAAATTTCCACTTCAAGAGGCCTTCATGTGTGCGAGGAATGTAAGGATCATCCCAACCCTGGAAAAAAATTATCAGTAATCAATTTTGTAAAAACTTAAAAAAAAAGGTACAAATGCTTGTTAACTGTATAAACCACAGTACTCTTCCCCCAAATGACGAAGGACAAGCCTTTTACATAGAATCAAGATTGCAGGCACCAGAGAGAGGGCTTGCTAGCTCAGAGGGTTCAGGTCTCTGTAAACCTCTGATGTACTGGTGGTGACTTCAGGGCCTTCTAATACTTAAGTACAAACATGCTTAAGTAGTAGTTGAAAGGTCATGTTTATGGCACTGAATACAAGGTAATAGTTGAAAGCTTATCTGATGCAGGAGCACAAACAGAAATTATTTCAATATTTTATTTTGGATTTTCATTGGATTATTTCATATTTGAAGCTTTATTTATTTAGTTTCAGTTATGATAGGAGTTAAATTTCATGTTCTTAGATGGTGATTAGTAGTTTGAATTAGTTTGGTTTAGTAGTTTGGGTTCAGCTAGGATTAGTTGTTATCTTTATCTGTTTATTTCTTGGAAGCTCTATAAAAGCTCCAGATAGTTTATTTGTAGTGAGACTATTATTATCAATCAAAGATTTCATCATGAAAATACTTTTATGTTTGGTGGTGATTCCAAACAACCCTCAGGTGGCAAAGCATAAGGTTAACCGTGGGACTGTTCTAGGTGGTCAAGCCTAGGCTATCCTGCATCACTATCTTTATGTCACCGAGCAATACATAATGTTGAACAAATAGATTTTCTCCAAAAAAATAATTTCTAGTAAAGTTAAACCTCATAAATCAGACAATTATGAATGATGTTTGAATTCCATAATTTTTTCACTGTTTTCAATCCTCAACAACCTGAAAAATAAGACCATCTGATTCATGTGAAAGCTTTGGAATGAACTCCTTTAACACCTTGGTAACAGTAGAGAGCAACCAAAAGTCTTTCCTCCTCACCTGACAAACATTTAAACCAAATCAACAACCAATCCAGCAGTACTTAGAAACAAAAAAAAAACAGCAGAAAAGAGATAAATGAAAATATAATTGAATGTTGACAGTCAAATAATACATACCCTAAAAGGTTCAAGGTCGTATCTATAATAAGGATTCCTACATTGGTAAAGATTGACGCGTTCATAATTCCGAGGTTCAATCACTTCTTTCTCAAGCATCTTCCAACGTTCATAGAAAGGCCGCTGCTTCATTCATAATACCATATAATCAATGCATCAACAGAGAGGGAGAGGGGGAGAGGAGGAGGAGGGGGAGAGGGGGGGGTGGGGGGGGGGGGGGGGGGAGGGAAGAACAAATCCAGAAGAAGTATGCACTTAATTTTACTTGTAAAGAAATAAGTAAAGTGAATTAAGGACACATGGCATCAAAAACAGCTTAGGCTATTTCACTGTCAGGAATACAATGTTGACTATTCTGTGAGCTGTATTACTAATAAAGCACATTTGTCTATTCCAAAATCTAAGCCAAATGGGAAACTTCAACAACTTGACAACAAAATATATCATAATGAGAACAGTGGAGGATATAAATCCAGGAGAATAGCTTATATATCTTACACAATTGTTTAAATATATATATTATCCACTTATCATTTCTTTTTGTGACCCAGAAAGAAATCCTATAATATCCATTCAAAACTAAACTTCAGCAGGCATGTTACAAGAATAGCCAATGAGATAGATCTTAAGTCAAGATTAAGGAAAATTATTTTATAAGAGGAAGATTTAAGAATATATGATTTTCCAGAACCAGAAAAAGGAATATATGAATATAAGCAAAAGGAGAAGGGTAAATGCATGATTGCCAATATAATCAATGATTTGAGAAAATGAATATATTCAAAATAAGCAAAATTGGCACCAATTGAGGACAAGATGAGGGGTAGGCAAACAGAAAAACAATCTATTAGTAGTTATTTATTTCAAGATGAACCCATAAGAAGGATATACTAGAGGCTGTGAGATAAGTCCTGATTCCCAAGCATATTACAGTGAATATTGGTCACCATGAAACTAAAGGAAGAATTCATATAGCAGACCCAAGTACTGACTTATCAAAAAAAAATATAACAGACCCAAGTACTGGAGATAATAGCTGCCCCATGTTGGGTGGCTGAATATTGTACATGAACCAAACAAATAGAGGGATCATCGATCCACATGTTGTTGGTGGAAGTTACAAAATAAGGCTTTTTAAAAATTAAAAAAAAAAATATCAGTACTACATAAGGTGCTGATAATCTTCTTTGCCATGAACTGCATACACAGCAGTGCTTATGGAAAAAGGATTCGAGAACAACAATCATGTCAAAGGGTGAGAAAGCAGGGTAACCAAGTAGTAGTTCGCATAGGGATTTATGCAAGCAATATATCATATATAGTGAAAACCTAAATATTGAAATAAAGGTTTTCCTGCACAATGAGAATGAGACATTTAGTATGATTTTTTAATATAAGTAATGTGAATCCAACCTCTATTATAGAAACTTGATTGATTGCCATCATATCATAGATGAGATATCTTCTCTCTTTCTTATTTGTATCGGGAATTTTATCAATTATCATTTCCCCATCAAGTAATGTATAGTGATGAGTCTTGTCCGCTAAACCCTTACACACAAAAAAGAAAAAAGAAAAAAAAAAAGGAAAATGTCAGACAGGATCTCATCAATAAAAAGAAGACATATATTTAACATTGAACACAAGGAGCATTCAAACAGCAGAGGTATATGCATGCATACATCAGTCGTGTTTCTGCAAGGAAACCTCATCTGGACCCGTCGAAAATTAAAATTCCTATCAATTAAGTAACATCCATCCACAGTTATTAGCATCATATATCGTGTCCCATCAGCTTTCCATGTGGCGTAATAATAACGTTGCCTTAACAGTTGCAGATTGTCCCTGAATGCCATAAAATGGAACTCAGTCAGACACTTTATGAAACCACAGTCAAGGGGAGCACTGGATGGAAAAGAACTTCTACAATCAACTGCAATAGAAAGTTGCCTTGCTGATCTGTAAAACTACAATGCCATGCAAGAAAACAAGAGCTATTTTCTTAAAATCTTTCAGATAATCAGTAAAAATCAGTTTCTAGTACCACATTCACTGTAATGCCAACAACCATAGTGACTCTAGTACATGCACTGCACACTTGTGTTTGACTAGTGTTCAGCTTTTCACAAATATTCAGTGACTCTAGTACATGGTTAAAATCAGAAATTACAATTAGCACAGTAGCCATTCACTACTCCTTATTGAAGCAAAGTGATGGCAGCCATGAAAAAAGGGAATGCCTGCTGTGCTAATTGTAACTTCTGATTTTAACCATATTTGAAATTCTAAATCCATAGGGAACACATGATATCTGATAGAGAGGAGGTTCACATGGTTTCAAATGTCATGCCACAAGGAGTCTTTGGTAAAACCAGTTAATTAAATAGTACAGTAGTGATGAGCAATTTGAACTTGGTGACAGAAATGTAACTTTTGCAACATTTGTGCAAATTTTATGTTAGTATTATCACTGTGTTTCCAAAATAAGCTTAAACTCGAAGTTTTCATGAGTTTTAGGAGTATTCTCTAAATTTTTTTGACAGTCTATTAAATTCTTATTAGGTTATTCTAAAACAGTGAGTCCAGAGTCTCTCAATCCTAGTGATTCAAGAAAGGCCCAATATGTTTAGTCATGTTCAAAGGATCAGCTCCAAGTTCCATTCCTTTCTTCATTCTCTATCTTTTCTTATTATCTCTCTAATTCTCTTTGAACACTGCAATAACTGTCCGTTTTGCTATTTAAATAAAAGCAGCAAATCAAAACAACCACCTATAAGGATAATGAAAAGATAATAGCAGAGTCACATTCAGGCAATCATTTTTTTTGTAAGTACATTCAGGGAATCATATTAAACTTGATTTCAAGGTTAATTCCCTTCCCCCATACCTTCACCTCTACCCCCAATAAAAAGGGAAAGATGACTGCAGTCCTACACAATAGACAAGAATTAAGGAGAGGAATTTGGATGCAACATTTTTTTTAATGATTCAGTTGGCCAAATAAGGATCAATGTCATATATTTTGTTCACAGCCAGTCCTAAGCTCAAAAAGGATGGTTGTGATGGGTTGACAACCGACGTAAAATTTAGTCACACTATTATGAAAGGATCCTTCGTTCAAAGGAGAGCAACTGATGCACCAGGAACAAGTTGAGGCAAAAAAGGGTAGAGAAAGACCAAAAATAACATTTATAGTAATAGTAAAAAAGGACATGAATTAAGTGACTGAGCAAATGACTTCAGATAGAATAGAATATGGAAAAAAAATACATGTGGCTGACCCACACTGTTCTTGAGCTACACTTATCAAAAACACACTCTTCTTGAGCTACTATTCAAAGCCCAGAACAGCAACCTGTGAACTTGAATTTTCCCCTTTATTTCGCCTTCAAATCAAATCCCTTCCTTACCCTAATTCCAACCCCAAGTGCCTAGTATTTTTCCAGCCTTTTCCACCACAAAATTCTGACCAAGACACCCTAATTTATCAATTTCTCCTCAAATACTCTGTCCTACAGTGGTTTGGACTCAGATTTTGTTCCCTACATCATTAATTCTAAGTTTTCTCCTTCACATATCAACACTCTTGCATACCAAAACTTGTAACTCAAAAGACAAATAACAATAAACCATTCTTTCCAAGACAAACTTCTGCCTACTTCATAAATGTGACAGTTGAACACAGAATGCAAACCAATGATTGAGGCACAAGTAGCCGCAAAATGCCTAATTAAAACAACAGAACAGAACAACAGAAATTAACTTTTACTAAAGATTCAGGTAACTGAACTTGTTAAGAGAAACTGGGTGTGACCCTGGAAATTGTGTGTTTCCTCTTGCCTGAAATTAAAGAAAAAATCAGTCAGAACGGCTATTAAACATTTAAATACATGAATTGGGAAAAACACAACACAACAAGATCGCAAGAACATGAGAAATGCCTTAATGGACTGAAAAGAATATTAAAACAACACTATGGAATAAATGTGCTTGTAGAAGCTCGAACAAATATGAACGAAGCAGCAAAGACAACAAAAAAAAAGTAGCAAAATATTATATAAGAGATGTCTGGGTGATCTGAAAGAATTATTAAAAGACTGGAGTGAGTGTGCTGGAAGAACCTCTAGCAACATAAATATCATAGAATGCAAATCAAATTATGTAACAAAGATTACAATAAAAATTAGAGAAACAATGCAAACTAAGATTTCTCTATCTTAAATACAACGATGTGATACTGCAGACATGACAAATTAGAAAGGAGTTTAAAGAGCCTACCCCGACACCCAACCTAAGTGTTTGATAGCAGAAATGACGCATTGCATCTTGCTGGTCCCTAGGTATCTCATCTCCTAATACATCATCATTGGTCATCTCTACATCTATCTCATGGGCCTCCTGAAACAAATAAAAGGTTTGTTAAAACCAAAAAAGAAGAAGCATATGTAAGGTAAATGAAGAGCATGCAAAAACCGATATGAAAAAAAAAAAGCAAACTGTTGTTGGTTCCATCAAATTATCAATAAGAGTAGCTACCACATATGTCATCTCAGATAACAATCTATTTTTTTTGGGGGGGGGGGGGGGGGTGGGGGTGGAGGTGTGGGGTTGGTTATTAACAAAGTTCCACACAGGTGTATCAATAAAGAATAAGACAGCTTGCAATAAGAAAACCAGTAACTATGCAGTCATGTACACACTTAACATCAAAATTCTAGCCATAGTTTGTTTATCAATAAAGCATTTTAACTTGAAACAATTTTCTTGTAGAAATTTTTACATGGAATAACCAAACTTCCCTTTATACTCAGTAGTCAGTAGTAATTCATTCTTCAACAAAACATACATATTATTGTGCTATTTCTAGAGGTCTGTTTAGTTTCAAGGCATAGGACTATTAGAGCAACCCAACAAAATTATACCAGATAGGAGTAACTAAATAACAATTAGATTTTTATGCTGTGTAGAGGGCGCCTAAAAATAATGTTGAACCTTATCAAAGTGCAAAACTGAACTTTTCTTCAAATCTTAAATCAGATCACTTGATCATATCTGAGGCCAAGTAAAGATGTTGGAGGAGGATATTAACCGCCAGCTGTAAATTATAGCTAGATTATAGACCTGACTTGAGAAAACAATCTAATTGTCAGTGTATCCAGGGCAGTTGATTTTATGTGCACAAACCGGCTTTTTTTCAAAAAACTAGGCTAATGACTCTCAAGGCTAAAATTATCATTTACCACTACAAGCAGCAGCTTTCATTGGTATCACACCAATCATATAGTGAAAATAATTTCAGAAACTATCACCAAACTATACTTTCAAAACAATGCATACATGCAAGGGAGCAGCCGAAACTCCATCATCATCATCATCTGGCACCGCTTCACCATTAAGATCAAGATCAGAAGATCTTTTCCACTCTGGAGTTGAAGGGCAAACAACCATCTCAGGCTTCTTTTCATGATAAAATGTATACAGTGCATCAATATAGTCTGGTTTGTAAATTCCCGGAGGACGTGCGTCAGCAAACATTTTGATTGCCTGCAGAATAGTCAAAGCACCCCCCCCCCAAAAAAAAAAAAGAGAACACATTTAGAAAATATTAAAACTCAATTAACGTGTTTATCCAACTTTCAAAGATCAATAAACAACAGACCTGGGTGACAGAAGCTTGAAGTGAGCGCATAATATAATGAACAATCATATATCCAGTGCGATTATGCCCATGTGTACAATGGACAAGAATATACTTCTTTGAGTGTTTCTGGCGAGCGACGAATTGTGAGACCTGAAAAGAAAAGGTACATTACAGATAAAGAATTCATACATATACATATAATACACACACACAGCGCATATAAGGCTTTCAAAAGCAATTGCTTAATTTTTAAGCCATATGGACACAATAATAATTCCAGACAAAAGCATTGGCCAGTCTTCCATGGGTGATTCCAATTGGGAAAATTTGACAATCCAAGAGAAGATGATTTTTATTATAATTAAAGAAAAGGGTGCACATGAAAAACAAACAAGGACCACCCAGGAGGTCACCCATCCAAAGAAAGATGATTAATGCTTGAGATAAAATTTGGTGCACAAATGTGCACAATAAAAACAAACCAAAGGACCACCCAGAAGGTCACCCATCCAAAAAAAGATGACTAATGCTTGAGATAAAATTTGGTGTACAAATATGCACATGAAAAGCAAAACAAAGGACCAACTTTGTTTCTTATTGCTGCTATATGCCAGAAATGTATATACTACTTGTGTTTCAACTCATTAAATGATGCATGAGCAAAATATTTATGAAAAAAAAAACCAATAGAATTATATATAATACATTAAACTACATAGCAGTCAGATACAGACAGGGATGTTTAAAAGAAGAAACAATACCTCATACTTTGGTACATTACCCAAAAAAACAAAAAGGGAGGAAGAAGAAGAAACAATACCTCATAGACAAAGTTATTTACAGATGCATTGTCAGGTACAGAATCCCGCCCCTTGCATTGAATCTAGACCACAAAAAAATTTGAGGGGGAGAAATAAGAATCATTCAATAATAAAATCACCCAAAACAAAAGTAAAAAAGAAGAAGAATTCAATCACTCAATTAGAAGTCGTAAACAGAAAACAGGAACAATATTGCAATCCACTGATACCTTAACATGCTTGATACCCTCTTTCTTCAAATCCGTTGCTGGATAGTAACGTGTAGTATTTGTCAAATCAATCACCAAACCAAGCTGAAAAATAAGTGAACAAAACTTAGATACCATGCAAACAAATCCCTCCACCCAAAAAAATTATTATAAAAAGTTAAAATAAAAAAAATAAAAAAATAAAAAAAAACGATTCTTTTATGTTATTTTATAACAGGAACGCGCATGTTTTACTTATCTCTTTCTTTTTTGTTAAAAGAAAAACAGCCTGGATGTAATATGCTCAAATGATTTGACAGAGATATAAAGCGATTCAACAAGAAGTTCCAAGTTCAAGAGCTATTTCCAACCTAAACACAATATTCTTCCCTTCCTAAATGAAGAGAGTTCTCTCACCTTTGAAAATTTCATAGAAGATGCGATTTGGGAGGGGGGGGGGGGGGGGGACGGGGAGCAAAAAAACCTTCAAAACCTAGGATTACTTACTTTTCTTCCTAAAACTCTTTGTTGATGAATCACTTGCTTAAATGAGTATCTTTTACCAGGAGGAACATTGTCATTGTAGGATTCACCAAGTGGAACCTTAGAAGGAATCATGACACCACATACTTCCTGACCAGCAGCAGGGCATTCCAACCAACCTGCAATATGAAGAACAAAACAGTTAAAAAAGGCAATGGAGATGGGAGGCAAAAAAAAAAACTTCTAAAATAAACTAAACGATAAAAATCAAATCATTCCTTGCATCTGTAAAATGTATTTTTAGTATATGAGACACTGTTCTTTTTTTTTTTTTTTGGATTCTTGGCTAACCTAAGATTGTCAGGAGAAATACAAATGAGATAATGGCCAAATAAGACCAACTTTCAACAACAACAATCACATAGATCACATGAACGCTACAAAAACTCTCAAGTTCCCAAGAGAAATGGAATAATTTTTTTCCAATATACATATTTCACATTATGACTAAATGAAAAATTGGCACACATCCCACCAAAACAAGATGCTGCCCATAGAAATGCTTTTTCCCTCCCGACACGAGTAATCTAAGCGATCACTGTATAGTTTTCATATCAGTGGCGGAGCCAAGATTTGGCTTTTAGGAAGGCAAAATTTATACACACATGTACACGTGTACACACACACACGAGTATGTTAAGTGATATTTTAGTGTTAAAAGTCAAAACCCATAAAATGATAGCATATTCATTACATTGTGTTTATAAGTTACAAATTATCTTCATGAATAAGCCTTTTTTAGTTTTTTTCAAAGTCAAAATTACACTTATTCAAAAGTAAAAGGATAGAGATTGAATAACTACTATGCCCTTATTATAAAAAGTAGGATAAAAAACTGGGGGTAATTTTGTACTTTTCTTCTTAATGCCATTTTCTTTCCTTTTTTTCTTTCCAATTTGGAAGGAGAAACGGTGGGCCCGGGTGGAAAACTTCATCCGCCCCAATTTCTTTCCTCCTCCTTCTCACTCCAACCAAACAATGGAAAATTACATTTTCCTCTTCCTTTTCCTTCTCCCATTTTTCCATCCTCTCCCCACCACAACCAATCATAGCATAAAAGACATTGATAGAATAGAAAAGATTTTCTTCCCTTTTTTACTGAATGAATTTTGACTTATGGAAGAGATAATAATGTATTGACCATAAGTATGGTAAAAAAAAATTCATATATCAACAAGAAATAAATAAAATAAATTCATATAAAAATATGAAAACCAAAAAAAAAAAAAAATCAAATCAAATTATAATTGGGGAGAAGGGGGAAAATCTAAACAAAAACCATTAACTAAATATTTTGCAGCAGGGGGAAGGGGGCAATTGCCCCCTGGCTGTGCCCATGTTTCACATTACAAATTTCATACATACTTCATGATAAATAATGATCATATACGTTTGTCATCAGAAAATAAAAATATAATTATCATATATGTTGGAAATATTAGAATTTCATTCAATTATAGCTGAAGTTTGGTCCACGTACACATCAATTGCTTCTTTATTTTTTCGATAATTCAATAATCAATAGTTATAATGGGAGGAGAGATTTCAATCCTAAACATCTCCATCAAAAATACGAGGAAATGCCAATTGAATTGCAAGGATCTTGGCACTTTCATTTTTTATTCCACATTAGAAAGTTTCAGGTGCAATTGGGCTTTTACGAAATTCATAAACAATTGAATATTCAACAATGTGGAGTCAAATGTTAAGGCGCTTAAAACTAGATTCTTAAGATTGTTGTTTGAGTGATCCAAAACCATATGAACTGTGTGCATAACATATCCCCTCTTCTCAAAATTTTATCATCTATCAGAGACAGAGAGTGAATACAAATTGCCAAGGAACTCTTATGCCCAAACGAATGACAAAATTACTGTAGAACACAACACAATTCCACCAAACTAAACAATAGAATTGCACTATTGACAATTAACTATATGCAAATCCCCCCCCCCCTGAAAAAAATAAACGAAACAAAACAAAAGAAGAACTTACCAGGGGGAAGCCTGCTTTTATCATAAATTTTAACGTTTTTTGTATGAAAAAACTGATCATATGCAACTGGTTGAGATACATGGACTGGTCTGTCATCTGGACGTTCTCTTTTCAATCGCTTGCGTCTTTCATCACGCTCCTAACATGAGAAGCGTGCTAGATCAGCCATCATAAATAAATTCTGGCACACAGATACCTACTTCAATGCTTATCTCTTGGTGTGTGCATGCATGTGTGTGTATGAGAGAGAGAGAGAGAGAGAGAGAGAGAGAGAAAGAGCACAATACTACTTAAACCAGGAGTTATAGCATCCAATTTCATCAAAAACAAAGTTTGATAGGTTAAAACTTAAAACAACTAAAATATTAAATTTATACTAGTTATCAATGCATATGAAAAGAGTGAAAATTTCTTCCACCATCCTATTCTAAGTCCCCATGTAGGGGCCAAAACATAAATAGGATCTTCTGCATTCTTATGGTGTGCATAATTTAACTTGTGGTTCAGCCACTGGAACTGAGCATTTCCGGGGGTTTAATTCCATGAATGGTATAATTCCAATAAAATTTAGTCACTATTTTATGGATGGATCCATTATATATGCTTGTTGGGCTCCTACTAACAATGCGCTACATGAGTCCCTGGATGCAGTGAAAACTGAAAAGTTGGCAAGGGTTAGCTAGGGCATTCCCTGTAAGCAAAATGTTTGTTGGAGCATCCCTACTAGCGAGTCATCAATGCACTGCATCAACCCCATATACAGTGAAAAGTAGACAAGGGTTAGCTAGGGTGTTCCCTGTAAATGGCACACTACAAAGGCATAACTTTGGTGGACTAGTGCAGGTAAAGAAGTAGTTCCAATTAGAGTAGGATTTGTTTAGGCACTTGGAATATAAGTTCTTTAACCAGGAAACTAATAGAAGCAATAGATACAATTATTAGGAGGAGAATAAACATATTATGTCTTCAGGAAACTAAGTGGGTAGGTGAGAAATCTATAAAAATTGAACATACATGATATAAATTAGGCTATACATTACTAGATAATCTTTTTTTGATAACTCGATATAAGGAGAGAATATTTCTTCAGGTTAGGAGGATTAGGGGTATAATTATGTTAATAAAACTTGCCCTAGGAGAAGAGACAATTAACATAATTAGTGCATACAATCCCCAAATAAAATTGGAGGAATCCATTAAGCACAAATTTTGGGAGGACATGGATGAATTGATTCGAGGGTTACCGAATGAGGAAAATATTTTTATTGGAGGAGACCTGAATTTTCATGTCGGAAAAGATAGTGGGGGGTTTTAAAGGAGTTTATTTAGGGTTGCGATATGGAGTATGGAATGAACCAGGAGATTATATCCTAAACTTTGCACTAGAGTATGATTTGATATTAATGAATACTTAGTTTAAAACGAGGGAATCACATTGACACTCCATGTGGGAGGAGGGAAAGGAAAGGAAATGAATTATTTTAGAATATTCCTTTCATTCCCTTGTTTGGGATTTTTAATGGAGGGATTGGAATGGTAGGAGAGAGCAATCATTCATCTCTATTCCCTCAAAATATCAAATTTTATTCCCCCAGATTGGGAGGAATCGAACAGAATGAAATTAGGTTTAATGATTTTTTCACTAAAACACCCAAAATGCCCCTATACATTTAGCCCTTTATTTTAAAATAAGAGTCTAATAGTAATATTGTCATAAAATGCTCTATACCTTTCCCTCTATACTACTCCCAAACAAGGTTATTTACCTTACATTCCTTTATTTGAAAACATTCAAACAAGATTACTTGATTTCGTTCCATTCCCTTCATTTATTCTCCTTCCTTTCCATTACTTAAATACATTCATTCCTTTATGATTTACTCATTCCATTCCTTTATGAACTCTCAAACGAAGTATTGGTACCTTCAAGGGTGGGAAAACATTAGTCTGATGCAGCCCTAGGCAAATTTTAGATCACAAAAATAATCCTAGTAAGAGGGGCTTTCTTATTAGTCATCTGTTGCTGCATTGTCCTCTTGTTTCTAATTTGTGTGCTTTCTTTCTTAATTTGTCGAGTCGGGTTGGCTTGGGTTATGACAATTTTTGTCAATGCTATGTTGGAGTCTTTGGGTGGAGTTCGGGGAGTTTGTGGATGAGTACAAGTATGGAGGACAACTCCAACGTGTCTTATGTGGTGTATTTGGATGGAACAGAATCACTGTACATTTGAGGGCGAGGAACTATCTTTGCCAAATCTCAAGTTTCTCTTTTTGAAGACTATTCAAATGGGAATTAAAGTCATTTACTCTATCCAAGTTTTCTATGATTAAGTTCCAAGATTCTTCAAGCCCCTGCCATTGATACAACTTTACTCTTTTCATTCTACGTTCTTTATTTTCACTTGTGTTGTCATGTTTTCATTGTATACTTTCTGTATATGGTAAGGCCGCCTACCATGACCTCTCCCACCTCTCCTAGACCCCGCAAAAGCGGGGACTTTGTACACTGAGTACATCCTTTATGAATTGCACTTATTTATCACCAAAGAAAAGGGAGGGTGGGACAACAATTTTATCCTTACTTAAAAAGTGGAAAAAATGGATGTTGTAAATATTGTAGGGTGATGCCAAAAGATGGCGTAACCACTCAACATAGGGTGGTGGTACTAGATATTTGTATTAGAAACAACATGACTCCATTAGAAAAGAGCTCATATCTAAACTATGCAAAATCTCCACAAAATGACTTCATACATATGGGATTACCAAACTACCTTCCTGGAGTGCTAGATTTAGATCAATAGCAAAAATAAGTAAACTGAGAAAATTCATCCAATTATCATGACTGACAGCAAACAAATTCTTCTATGGAAAAAGGGGCAGTTAAAGTCAAAAGATAAAAAAGAACAGTACCCGGCGTGCTATATCAACTGCAGACTCTATACGTTCTTCTGGTGCTGTGTATTCTTCTATATGCTGTCCAAAAGTGTCTTCATCTTCTTCAGGTACCGGTGAGGCATTCAAATCCATAGAAACAATCATTCAACATCCAAATGCCCGCAATTCTCTCGCGGGAATCACGAGCTCATTATCTGCATCATTTTCATTTTACTTTGCATAATCCCCACGTCCCAAAAATAAAAAGAACCAACCAAGAGTGAGAAATAAAAGCAAGAACAAAAAACTTAAGGGAATCTTTATAGCAACCATTAAGTTCAGGTGAAGCACTAAGTATGAAATAGTTACAATAGTATTTATTTAATCGAAAATGGAAAACACAATTAAGTAACACTAATCCTATGCAAATTATAGTTTTCCAAAACTCCAAGCAAACCAAAAAAAGAAAAACCCAAAATATTTCAAAAGTAATTTTTCGTATTTCATTCCACGCATTTTCTCAGTACCCAAACAGCACGAAAGTTCAGAAAGACATGCAGCTAAACCCTAGCTAAAGCGAATTTCAAACCAAAACCAAAAAAATGAAAAAAGTTTAAAAGTTTGCTTTGAAACAATCAAAGTAGAGAAGCAAAAACCTGAATGTAATCGACAACGAAATTCTGGCCGGAACGACGATCCAGCTCGGAAGCAGAAATTTGTTGCGGTGTTGCAGAAAATTCAAATTGAGGTTTCCACGATCAGAGAAAAAAAAATGAAGGAAGGTTGTTGATTGTGGGCGTGGAGAGAAGGAAAAACCCTAGAAATTGTAGTACCTTGGGTGTCCTTCGCTGCCAGTGAGAGACGAAACCCTAGCTAGTCAGAGAGAGCGAGAAATTGAGAGAGAGAGAGAGAGAGAGGGTTTGTTGAATTAGAGAGAGCAGTTAATAGGTTCTTTATAACTAATCAATCCCTAGAGAGAGAGAGAGAGAAACAGACAGAGACAGAGAGACAGGGGGAGAGGAAATACACAATTTTGGAGTTACTAACTTTATATATATATATATATATATACCATGGGATTAAAAAAATTAAAAGACAAAAACAAAAGATTTATCATAAAATTAAAAATAGAAAGAAATGATTTTGTTTGCAATGTAGGTAAGATGCATTTAACATTTTATTATTAAATAATATTTTTATATATTTAAAAAAAAACAGAGTCAAAAGTGTACGTGTACAAGTATAAAAAAAAAAAAGTACATACAACTACAATGAATTGTTTTATTTTTATTTTTTTTTAGGGTGTACAATGAATCGTTAATATGTATATATTTTATTTTTTTTTAAATGTGCATTACGGTTTATAATTTAATATTTATTAATTTTTTAACTTATGTACTTAGAACATTCATTAGCTAGACCCAAAAAGAAAAATAAAAGTAAAAAGTAGTAGTGTAAAAAATTGAAGTTGAATCTTTTTTTTATTTTTAATTAACCTCAAGTTATTTGAGTGGGGAAGATTGACTTGGGTTGGTGACATCATGTGCTAGATATTCAATATAGGGTGAAGATAAACCTAGCCAAATAATTAATCTCTAATTCTCTTCTTCTTTTTTGAGGATAAATTTTTTTAAAAAAAAAGTCTCAACTTTTTCTTAATAAAATAATATATCTCATTTTTAGAATGTGGCTGCTAGTTATAATTTTTTCCTGAGTGAATGTCCAAAGGGTTTAGTGGTTGTGCATGACTAGCTTGGCCAAGATCAAAATTAGATGTTGATACCATGTTAAAGTTGTTATGTGATTGAGTGACGTCTTTTTATTGACCTCCCTAACAAGCCATGTTTATAAAAGAAATGGGCAAGGGTATGGCTACCTCTTCCCCTTGTATGAAAAATTTTAAAATTAAGTAAGAGAATGAGAATAAATATCCCTCCCATTTATTTGGATTTTCTTTTTCTTTTTCTTTCTTAACTGGGTTTGTTTTAATGTTTTATAAATTAAGTTGGGGGGAGGGGAAAGAAGAGTGGCCATATAATTGATAATTATGACCTTCATTTGCTAATTTTAAAGAAATATATACAATGTAAATTGACATTAAAATGGCATATTTGACCGTTTAATATAAGTAGAATCTCTCTCTCTCAAATTTTTCATCCAATTTAGGGGAATTTTTTTTATAAAAACAAAGAAAAAAAAATTAAGGAGTGGTAGATACCCTTCAAAGTGCATTTATGATGAGAACCCTCTATAATTTTATTGTTTTATGGAAGTTTGCACAATAACCAACCTCAATGGTCAGAAGTCAGAGCCCTCTGTAGTGAGAAGTCTCCAAAGAAGAGTAACAATATTTTTGTTTTAACAAATAATAACACTTCGTGAAAAATAATAGTAATAATAACACTATTCTCTATAAAAAAAAAATACAAATAAAACAATAATAACACTATTCTTGTTTTATATATCATTGCTATTTGCCATTCGATCATGACATGCCCTACTTCTTGTCTCTTTCTGTTTTCTTTTTGTCAATTATGATTGACTTCTAAATGGAAGGCAGGTTTCATGGTTCACCATGTGTTTTTTTTTAATTCTCAAAAGCTTAATTATATTTATTTTTTAGTTTGCCAATAAGCCGTTCGCCCTCGAATTGGTCTATTATTAGCCAAATTATAATAAGTCAAAACAACATTTTAACAGCATTAAAGTGAGCCTAGAATTAACATCATTAATAGGCAATTAATACACAAGTTAAAAAATAATAAATATTCAATTACAAACATGTACACTTTTTCATTAAAAAAAGATGTTGTGTGTATAATATTTTTACAACACTTCCACAATAAATCGTAAGTGACAGGTTGTTACAGATTGTTATTGGTGGTGTTGAGGCTCATTTTTATTGAAGCCCAGCAGGCCCAAGGCCCAGAGTTGTTGGCGAACTGAAAGAAACAGCAAAAAGAAAAAGAAAGCATATGCATGGTTCAAGGGTCCATGAGATGGGTCCAGAAGAAGCAAATGGGCTTGAATAAGCCCGGAAAGAGAAAAGAAACAAATCCGTGAAAAGGATGAGGGAAAAGAAAGAATGGACCACAGCAGGCCCACTGCAATAAGAAAAAAGAGAGTAACAGGTAAATGGAGAACCCATGAGCCCAAAGAATAAAGTTTGTAGAGAAAATTGGGTCAAGGAAGCCCAAAGTGAGTTAGCAAAGAAATCCATGTATGAAGCAAAACCAAGATGGGCCAGGGATGCCCACAAGAAAAACAAGAGACATTGGAGCCCGCAAGAAATGAAAAAGAAGCCCAGCAAGCATACTGGGCTACTGAGAAGGAAAGTACACAGCGGGTTCGAAAGAGCCTAGCAGGATTAAGTTGAGCAGTAGAAATAGCAAACCTGGCATGGCAGGAGGCGCAAAGCCACAAAAGCAAAACGCCCAAATTAAAGGGAAGCCCACTACAGAGCTCAACCCTCCAAAGAAAGGGACAACGCATGGGCATTGGCCTGCCGGAAAAACAATCCACATCAGAAAATGCCAAAAAGCGCACGGCAGGATATGCGCACCCATTTTCAGACCTCGGCAAACGAATGAAACATCAATAAGGTAATGCATGTGAACGACCCAAGTATCACCAGCCTATACCCAGCCACTATGGGAAAGAGTGACGTCATGGGTGAGGGCATGATCTGGCGGTGGGGTGAGGAGCGGGAACCCATTTTTGCGTTTCTTGCCCAGACTCTTTCGGTGGGCACAGTTCTGCTGGGATGGCATGCCACCCAAAAGAGGCAAGGTTGGGAAAGGACCGCTGGGTGCATGCCATGAGAGACCGAGAGAGAAAGGACACACTGGACGAAGTAGAGAAGGAAGCTTCGTTGTCTGAAAGCCACGGGTCAATGGTGGATCAGAACCATTTGACTCGGTAAGTGGAAGGCAAAAGGCTACGATAGCAGAATAGGGCCATAGAAAGGCTAGAACAGTAAAATCGGCCACGGCGGGCCCTATAAAAGGGACCTGCGACTGTGTGCAATAGGGGGGACAGAAAAAGGTGATCAAAAAATAGAGAGAAAAGAATTGAAAGAAAGAAAACAGAGAGAAAAGAATTGAAAGAAAGAAAACAGAGAGAAGGAAATTCTAAGAAAGAAAAAAACAGAGTGCTTATGGCAGGCATGCACCCAAATGGGTTAACCTCCTCTTTCCCTCAATAGCCTTGTCCTCAAAAGGCAATACAAAATCTATACCTGGGCATATACCATTTGGGGCTGTCCTCTCAAAGCAATTAATTTCACCAAGTGAAGTTACTTGCGTTGAGGGAGTAGTTTTCCCTTCCGTGGTTGAAGTCCTGCGGCAATACTAAATATGACAAACTCGTTATTTTACTCTACTAATTTCGCTCTATTATTTTGTTTAAGCGTTTTTCTTTAAAAGCAAGGCCTTTAAGTCATTTATCTTGTTCGTTGCGGAAGAAAACAGTGAATGCTTTTTTTACGTTTTCTATTTTATGTCTGCCTGCCATAACTTGTCAACAATAACTCTGCTTGCTGTGAGCTTTTAAATGAATTTTGGCAGACGCGGCAAAGATTGTGCACAAGCCGGGCCGAGGTGTGCTCCAATTGGGCCGGTCCCAACTCCTCACCCAGAAACTACCCGGGCCTAGTACGGCAGGAGCTTGCCCAAGACCCTAAGCCAGGCCCACTCCCTTACAGTGGGTAAAAAATTAATTTCAGTTATAAGTTCAAATTAAAACTAATAACAACTTACCACTTATAATTTGTTATGAAAATATAATGGATGTAGTACATCTCTACAAAATAAATGCTTGTCAATAACTTTTTATATGCCCAAATTCATTACAATTACGTGTTTTTTTTTTTTTTTGGTTGTTAATTTTTTTTTGTTTTTTTTAGAATCTTGTTTTTTGATTTTTTTTTTTTTGAGAAAAAATTTTTTTTTTTGTTAAAATGATTGTGCATGTTCTTGTACAATTATTAAACTCTAGCCCATTATAACTTATTTGTCACTCATATTATTTGTATTGCATTTATATGTCTTTCAATATAATAGTATTGCATTCATATTTCTTTATATATAAAACAGTTTCATGTATAGTTTTCATCATCAAATACAATAGAATGGCTTTCTTAATTCTAACATGGTATCAAAGATTCTAACCGTGCACATTTTGACTTATTTTTTTCATGAGAGTCGTTGCTAAAAATACTACAAATTTTATTATAAAATACTTATAAATTGATATATCATTAATTTAAAACAAAAACAGATATTCATTTATTGAATAATAATCATTTATCTCACTAAGAGTGTTCATTTTAAACTTCAAGGGATTGGTTTAGTGATTCTTAAGGACTCATGATATTCATGTGATTTTTGATTCAAAACTTCTTGCCACCATGTTGGGGCCATCCCTAAGGGATTTCTCTGTGCAATAACTCGGTGTATGTGGGATAGGGAGACTGCACATACCCGAAAAAATAGTTAGATACTCGAAGAGGTCTGAATACCCTTGTTTATTGATTTAAAAAAAAAATGTATTCACTTTATACTCTACTAACTACAACATGTCATGTGTTTGATTTTTTACTAGTATACTTGCATTATAATTTAAAAAATTTATGACATCTAATAAGTTGTGGTTAGTGAAGCACAAAGTGGACCACCCACGTTGGAATAGAAGATTTATAGTTTTTATTTTCATTTTATATTATTATTAAAATGAAAATAATTCAAAAAATAATTCAATCTTAAATATCTCTATTGGAAATGCAAAATATATAAAACTCTTGTCATAAAAGCCAAAATAAAAAACTTGTACTTAATCAAATATTTAATGCTATATCACAAATGGGTTCAAGTCAGCTCAATTGGTAATAGTTGAATAAACCACCGCATATCCTTAGTGCGATAGTCACTTCATAAGTATAAGTGCTTATGTGAGGGATAAGGGTTGAGATTTAAGTCTCCAGGAGGGAGTTTCACACACATATTCACTTAGATTAGGCTAGAGTCGAATTTCTATATTGTATTAAAAAAAAAAAGTTGAATAAGAGATCTAAGTTCAATCTTTGTTTACACCAAAAATTAATTGGTGTCTTTGTCTAACGATAAATAGCAATAATTAGAATTCGATTGCTATAAGTTTAAATTTTAAACTAAAAGAAAAAAAAAATACCATAATTACCATAATGAGTAGAATACTAGAATATAGAGTATAGTATAAAAAATAAGATAAATGATTTGTACTATAGTAACTTGGGGTCGTGACTCACAAAACCAAATTGGACACGCTCACCAAATTGCCGTGCGTGCTAAGTTTCTATACTTCAAACTCGCATCAACATTCACGGGTCACTCATCACTCACTCACTCCCCTTAAGGACAAAGGAGCTCTTCTTAACTCTTACGAAGCTCACACTCACTCACAGGGCTCACAGTAAAGAAGCAATGTGGAAAAGTGGAAACTAGTAGACGAGCTTAGCTTTGGTCGTATTCATATACTATGTGCATCACAGTCACAGAGAGCGTGCGTGTCGTGTAAGTTGTTCCATATTATTGGCAGGACTTTCTGCAAAAGGTCCTGGAATTTAGTGGATATCTTTATGCAAAGGCTCCTAGAATTTTTTTTTCCCCAAGATATCATTTTTTATTTGTCGTCTTGTCTAGTTTTGTTTATGTACTTAAAACTTAAAAAAATGGTCCCAGTTTGTTTTCAACTAGTTTAAGAATTTTCTTTTTAGGTTTATAATACCGAAAGAATGTTAAAATGTTCAAAGCAATTCTAAAGATACCATTCTTTTCTTCAATTTTTTACCTCAACTTGTCGTAAGTTTTATCTCCGCATTTGATAACAAGCCAGTTTTTTTTTTTTTTTTTTATAATAATTTTAATTTTTAATTTACAGCTGTTTGTGGGTCTTACATTATCTTGTATCTTAGTTTCAAAAAAAAAAATTTTGTGTGAAAATAAGTGTTTTTTTTTTTGGGTAAACCAACGCTAAAATAGATTAAGTACTAAAAAGTCTGTTGCAAAAAAAACTCAGTTTATAACTGCTTGGAATGGAGCTTCGTGATTCCAACACGGAGTGGAAAATTAACTTTCCTAAAGCTGCTATTTCTCACCTTCCTACAATTAATTCGGACCATTGCCTTGTCTCATTAAATTTGGAAGGTCCTAATATGGGAAACGGGGAAAGACCATTTAGATTCCAACCTTTTTGGTTAAGCCATCCTGAATTTCCAACAGTTGTTAGACAAGCTTGGGAAGGAAATGAGCATCAATTGCCATATGCTATTGTTGAATTTGCGGTTTTAGCTAGAATATGGAACAAAGAAGTGTGGGAATATTTTTTGGAAAAAGAAGAATCTTATGGCTGGGCTATTGGGGGTTCAAAGGGTTTTAGCTAGTCAACCATCACAAAGAATGATCAATCTGCAAAATGTGTTAACTGATGAGCTCAATGGTATTTTTGCTATGGAAGAAGAATTATAGGCTATGAAGTCTAGGACTAACTGGCTCATACAAGGGGAAAAGAATACTGCTTACTTTCACCTGTCTACACTAGCTAGACGTAGTAGGAACCGTATTGTGAGCATAAAAAATTCCATGGGAGATTGGATTACTGAGATTAAGGAGGTCAAAGATGTTTTCCAAAAAGGCTTTGTAAATCTGTATCAAACTGAACAATGTTGCTGCAATTGGGAATGCCCCACCCTTGATCTTCTCGGAAGTAAATTGTCCGAGGAGGATGTTGTGAGAATTGCATCTCCTCCATTAGTTTTTAGCTTTTTGTCTCACTATCATATTATACAAATAAGTTACAAAAAATAAGCAAATTCTCAATCGGACTATTGTGAATCAATCACAAAACACCACCTTAGTAATCATGAAAAAATATTGGGTAAACTACGTATTTGGTCCTATTCTTTACACTATATTTCAATTTGGTCCATAACTTTTCAACTGTGTCAATTTGGTTCCTAATTTTTCAGTATCTTGTCAATTTAGGTCACACTATTATCTCTTGTCTTGAATGGAAATTGATGGCGACGTGCCGTGAAATATGGTCAAAAAAAAAAAAATTTTATTTTTATGTGGCAATAAACTAATTTTTTATTTTAGCCATTTACTGCATCAACAATTTCATTTCAAGAGATAAGTAGATAATATTAGGGATTAAATTGACAAGACACTGAAATGTTAGAGATCAAATTGAGATAATTATGTAAAGGATATAGACAAAATATATAGTTTATCCAAAATTATTTTAAAATTCTCACTAGACTTGTTTTTTTTTTTTTTTGGTAGCTGTTGTGTAATTATTAAAAAAAAAAAAAAGAATCTCATTTATTTAGAAAATAAATAGATAATAAGTATACAAGCTGAGGGGAAAAGAAAGAGCCAAAGATAGTGGTGACATGAGTAATTGACAGTTTAATAAGAAACAAGATACACGTCGAGACATATCATGAGGCACACAAAAGACTTTCGATCAATTCTGAGGAAGCTATATCTAGTTGAGTTGAGAGAATGATGCCTTTGCTGTCCTTTTCATGCCGAGTGGAAACTGAAAAAGTGAAAATACCTTCTTACATGGACGTGGGACTCTGAGGCTTCTTGTTGGGTACCTGCTCTACTTTGACCATCTTAACTTCAATCTTCTTCTTCTTCTTCTTCTTCTTTTTTTTGCTAAATATGTTAACTTCAATTTTCAGTTATATATAATTGGGATTCACTCATAGAAAGAAATTGTTTAGGTAAATTTAACTTTAACTTTATTTGTAATTCATTTAAACTTTATAATATCTTCAATTTTAAAAAGGTAACAAATTAAATTTTAAAATAAAAATTAGTGAAACACCATTTAATAAATTTTGACTATTTTTCCCTCTCTCTATGTGTGTATTAAAAATATTTAGTATTCTAAAAAAAAAAAAATTCGACTATTGAGAGAGAGAGAGAGGCTAACGCCAACATGCAAGCTCCATCGCTGACACTATTATTATTAAAATATTTTTTTGTATTCACATATATTTGTAATTAATCCATGCATCATAGGGGCATATGCTTATACCAAGTGACTCAAATTATATAAGTATGAATGTATTTTATGTCATAAAATTAACGTGTTAATGTGATGACTCATTAACTATTAAGATGGTTAATTTACTTAAGTTGAAACTCTATTAAAGGTAAATTGAGAAATTTAAAATTATCTATCAAATTCTACTCTTATTAACAACTCCATATGCACCCTCAAATTCTACTCTTGCTATAGCTCCACCCATGGTTATATGATAATGAAAATCAAGAATTACATTGAAAAAATAAGTAGTATTATCAAAGGACTAATTAAGTGTAATTAAAAAGAAGAAGAGATTTGTTTTATCTAGTATTTAAAGCAAAAGAGAAAAGTCGGCTCGTGGACCCACGGGTCCATAAATCAATTCATTGGAAGAAATCAGAATTGGGCCTTTATTGTGTTGAGCTCGGCCCAATTGGAATTTGTATAATAAAGTCGGTTCCCTCTCTTCTTCTTCTGTTTTGTATATAAAGGTGCATTCTACAACATCTCCTTCGTGTGTTAAGACAGAGTAGGTATCAAAGATAAACCGTGCACTTTGCTGCTTCACCATAGGTATGTTCTTTCTCTCTCTCTTAAAGTACTTTTGGGTAATTTTCTCACTTTTTTTTTATGGTTTGTTTGGGGTGAATGAATGAAATAGTATATTGCTCGATAATCAATATTAAATTTTGTTCAAGAAAAGAAAAGTGCACGGCTAAAAAATGATATATGTGTAATATATATATATATATATCACACACAAACACACATATATTAATTAGTTATGTAGTCCATAGGTCTTTTGAAAAAAGGAGAAGTATAGTCAATATGGGAATAGTTTAGATGTTTCCTAGTTGATTTTGGAATCTCAGATTGATTGGTAGAATACTATGGAGTGAGGAGGTGCATTGATCATATTAAAAGTGGCAGTCTCACTTTGATAAGGAAATAAACAACCTCTATACATAAGTGGTGGGTTAGCTTTGGTGCGTGTGAGAGTTAGAAGAATAAGTTTTGTATACTGCAAGAGTTTATTAGTGTGAGATCAGCTGTGGGTGTTAGCTTATGTTTATAAATTTGTGACAATTTGTGAGTATAAATGTAATCCTAATTATTGTTTGTTGATTTTGCTAGTGGATATATGCATAAAGTTTGCTGAACCTTTGTCTGACCTGATCCCCTTCCCCCAATATAGGAAAGATTCAATCTTGAGTTTTTCATTTGACAACAATATATACCAGTTCAACCAAGTGAACCAACTGCCCCACAATAGTCTTGGTCTTGGTGCCATGAAAAAAAAGCTGGATTGGGATCTTAAGAAGTGGGAAGGTAATAGTTTTTAAATGACTATTGCTCAGTTAGCTTTGGTATATTAGGACCATCTACCAACTTTGGCTTGATTGGAATGCTCTAATATAAAATGGGAGAGCCGAATCTGAGGAAGATTTGATGCAAGCTATAGCTGCTGACATTAGATATAGGTTGCTTTGGTGTAAGATGTTAAGCATTCTGTTTTTGATTCTTGTTAGTTGTGAAGCTATTGGGCATGGTGGTGTGCTGTTTTGGGGCTGCAGTGTCTGTACTGGTTGTAAATGTAAATATTTAAATTGTCTAATCGAAAGTTTTTTCCTTCATCAAAAAGAAAATAAGAAAAAGGGAAAAAAAGATCACAACCTCTAAGTCACTGATTGCATCACCCTTGCAAGAATTACCAATTCCCTAATTAAATATGCTTAAAGACCTCTTGTAAGATTTAATTGCTTGTCCACACTTTGTTGAAAGTAAACTGTTGTAAGCCAGTCTATCTTGTTGTTGCACTGTGAACCAGATGGATCTGCTTAGTGCTTAGCAGACTAGTAGAGCAATTGGAGTTGTCTTCTCTTTTGCCTGTAAACTTGCATACATTGTGCATTCAGTTTATATTTCTAATATAAGATTGCTTTTAGAAATTTCCCCTATGTACATATCTGATTTCAGTATTCACTTTTTCAGGAGAAACAAAAATGAGGTACGAGTTGAAAGGGAAAGAGAATATCCTGCAACACTGCAATGAAGAAGAAGAAGAAGAAGAAGAAAATCCTTTTGCAATTCTTTATGAAAATGTCATCTTTGACTCTGAAGAAATTTGTACACACTACAAGATGAAAGAGAAGAACCTCCTGAAATACCACAAGCAAAAACAAAATCCCCTCCCGAATTTTCCTGAACTTGTCATCTATAACATTATAATGAAGATTCCAGCTGAATATCTTCAAAAGTATAGGTGTGTATGCAAATTATGGCATGAAATAATCTCTAGCAAAAAGTTCATTGCCCAGAATTTCATTCACAGTATTACCGAATTGCTGATAGTAGTCAAGACATACCCGCATCTGAAAGCAATATCGTTGAGAATGGATGAAACAGAGCTTGACTTCAAGTTAGAGAAACTTGATTTTGCTGGAATGAGAATGGGATGTATTAGGTCTAGTTGCAATGGCTTGGTTCTAATTCATGATCCAAAAATTGAAGGGAAGCTAAATGTCATCAATTTTCTTACCAAGTGCATGGTTAAACTCCCTCGATGCCCTTCCGGTTGCCCACATAAAAAATGTGGAGTAGCACTGGGATTTAGCCCTTCTACCAAAGAGTACAAAGTGGTGCACATGTATGCTGATGGTTTTGGATATGAGATTTTCACCTTAGGTTGTTCCGATAACAAATGGAAATGCATTCCTGGTCCATTCAAAGTGCCATTTGAGCGGCCTTTTAACCTTGATAAATTTCGTTGGAGTGACCCTGTGTCAATACAAGGGCAGGTTTTGCATTGGTATGTTAGTTCGAAGGAATATGTTATTTCTATGGATGTGAATGATGAAACACCAAGGAAAACGTATCTTCCAACTCTTGGAGAGGAGATTGACAGGAAAAGGTATTCTTTGTTGGAGATGGGTGGATATCTTTCCATTGTGTACAATGTCTCTAATATACAAATTGATGTTTGGATTTTGAAAGATTTTGCTGCACAGGTTTGGTTCAAGAAACATAGTATTCTTGCAAAGTCAGTAAATTTGACAACTTTAAAGATTCCTTCATTACCCAACAAATGCAAACAATCTTTGCCAGATTTTCGCAAACTTGTTGCCCTGTCTAGTTTAAGGAATGGTGAAGTAATCATGTTTAAGCATAAGACTAACACGAATTATGGTTGCATCTATCTATATGACATTAAGCACATGGAGTTGAAAAGGTTCGCATTGAAGATCAGGGGTCAATCGAAGGTCGTGCCTCACAGAAGCAGCCTCATTTGTTGGAAAACTAAGAGTGAGTTGTTGCCTAGAGAATACATCTAGGTATATACTACATTAGATTGCTACATTGTATGATGTTAATGGAATAGCTTAAAGTCTGACGTTTGAGAGTCTTCAACTTTTGGGGAAACTATTTTTCACAAAAACAAGTACATCTGTAATAAGGTTCTTCTTAGTGGTTGCAAGGGGCATACTAAATCTATGGGGATTGCCTCAAGGCCTCAAGAACCATATGGTTGTATCAACTTATGTTTTTGTATTTAATTATCTATGTTAATTAATGAATATTACATATTGGAAAGGTTGATGGGGTTCATTATGATCTACTTATTTGAAAGCAATGTTGGTTGACAATAAATGAAAAAGAGCTTTATTCAGATGCAATGTTTCCGGCTTTACTATAATAACCCAGAGAAGAAAGGGGTGCTGTCCATCATGGATTTTTTTTCCCAGTTGCATGGTAACTCTTTCTGAATTCTCTTCTTGGTGATCACTTTTTCCAAAGAGCACAAAGTTTTTTTTGTTACATCAAAAGGAGAACTACAAAGTTAGAGAGTTCTGAAGGGGTTACAAGGCCAAATTTTATGCCCAGAGGCCTAAGCATTGAGCTTTCTATAATATCGTGAGTTCATGACAAAAGGGTAGAAAGTTTTGCTATTTTGATGGTTTTTACCATGAGATTTTCACCTTAGGTTGTTATGAAAATAATGCATTCCTGTGCCATTCTAGGAGTTAGATGTCTAGCCCTTGGACCTAGAAAACTATATGACAGACTCAAGTCAATATCTGGGCAGGTTTTGCATTGGAAAATTAGTTTAGACCTGTTAAAATTATGATTAAATGATTAAATGTCATTTCCTAGCAGCTTATGCTTTTAGGAGAATCAGTAATTTAACATGGTATTAGAGTAGAAGATACTAATCCCATGCATTTCTCTATCTTCTACTCGTTTAGATAGTTGAGTCTAATGTATGAGTCTTAAACTTTTGGGGAGCCTTTTTTTTTTTTTCCAAAAACAAGTACATCTGTAATGAGGTTCTTCTCAGCAGTTGCAAGGGGCATAGTCTATGGGGATTGCCTCAAGCACCCCATGGTTGTATCCGCTTATGTTTTTGTATCTAATAATCTATGTTAGACAATGAATTTTACATTTTGGAAAGGTTAATAGGGTTCATTTATGATCTACCTATTTGAGAGCGATGTTGGTTGACAATGGATGAAAAAGAGCTTTAATTAGATGCAATGTTTTTGGCTTTACTAAATGACCTAGGGAAGAAAGAGGTGCTGCCTGTCATTGATTTTTTTGCCAGCTGCATGATAACTCTCTCTGAATGTTCTTCTTGGTGATCTGTTTAGTCCAGCCCATGATAGGAGTAGTTTAGAGAATTTTTTATTGGTTTTAGAATTCCACGTCACCTAAAAAAATAAGTAGGAAGTGCCCTAATTATATTAAAATTGGTAGTCCTACGTTGAAAAGACAAGAACTTAAAGAAGAAAGGAGGTGTGTTGCTTCTTATAAAAAGAGTGGTGGTATAGTTTTTGTGTTTGTGTGCGCACGCGTGAGAGTTAGGAGTAAAGTTTTGTGAAAGAGGTAGAGACAAGCTTTGCCTAGTGAGATAATTAATGACACAAAAGGTAAATCTTGAAATTTAAAATTATCTTCAAATTCTATTCCCACTAACAATTACACAAACATACTTAGATTAAAAAGAGAAAAAGAAAAAAAAAAAAAAAACCCTTATCAAAATAAAATATTGAATAAAAAAAAGTTAAAAAAACTAAAAGTACAAAAAAAAAAAAAAAATACAAATTCATAAAATTATGATGCACATTTTATGTATAAAAACTGACTATTTGTGTTTACACTTATAGCTTAAAAAATACATTTATTATATATTTATTAATATAGAAGAGGATATAAACATGCACATAATGCTAGTTATTCATTATTAAGCTCTTTTGTCGATTCATTATCTATATTTATATCTAAAAGTTGGAATATAGCATTTATTGTTACTACGCTTTTATTGAGCTGCATCAACGACCACATCATTAACCCATTTTCAACATTCTCTCTCTTATTTTAAACTCTTTTTTATTTTCTTCTTAAGTTTCCAACTTATTTTTATATCTAAAAGCTGAAACATAACATTTATTGTTACTACGTTCCTGTTAAGCCACATCAATGGCCATATCATTAACCAATTTTCAACATTCTCTCTCTTATTTTAAACTTTTATTTTTCTTCTTAATTTTCCAACTTATTGTTATATTTTCTCTAACCTTTCCCCTTATTTTTATCTTTTCATCTCCTTACTATTATCTACCTTAATATCATTTTTCCTCTATTCCTTTATCTTCTTTTATTTTTGGATTTTCTTATTCCCCACCTCTTACTATAAATTTAAAATTCTTTTTCTCATTTTATACATAGTTTTCCCACACACAAAAGATTATTTCTCTCTCTTTCTCTCTCTCAATATTTTTTTTTTCATTTTTGGTGGACTTTTTTTTTGCACCTTTGCTTTAGGTTGATGAATTTTTGCATTATTTGGAACTCTACTTTGGGTTGATGTGATTAAGTTTTGTGTTTTTAAGTTGTTATCTTCTTTATTCTCTTTAATTTCATAGATGTTATCATATTATATTATAAAGATAGTATATAAAAATATAATGTTATTTTGTTACATAATATGAATTGGATAGATTGGTGTTTATTATTTTATTTTTTATTTTTACTTTTTTTTCTCCTCATATCATTTTCTATAATTTGTTTATTATTCTCTCTCACATTCTATCTTGAAAAATTGGTTATTCTCTCTCTTGATTTTTTATTCTTTCTTGCAACTCTATTATATATTAATGAATCATTGTGAATTTTAAAACTCTATTTGGGTTCATACGTTTTGGTGTTGTATTTTTTAGTTCTCCATCACAAGTAGTTTCTCTCTCTCTACAATAAAATTTAGATAATAAATTATACATATTTAGTATAAGTTTGATATGAGTTTTGATTATTTGGATAATCTCTTTTAAAAGAATGAATAATTTGAGTAATTAATTTAAATAAAAATTATATATATGTATATATATATATTGCTTAAATGTATAATCAACCTCATGTAATTTATTTAAAAGTAACAACGTTAAAACAAATGGATAACTGCCATGAAGAATCAGTATTCATAGTAAATAAAGTTTTGGAAAATGGAGGGTGTTAATCAAGCATGTCATCAAGATCGGAGGGCAAGACTGCAAGAAAAACCAAAGGGAAGGAGGGAACATGTTCCAAAAACACACAATTCTTCAAGTTTTTAAACATAATATTTATAAATCATACATCCATACTACAGAACACTAATGGAAGATATATAAACCCTCCATATAGGAAGTTACTTAATTGAATAGGAATCTCAAATAGTGATCTTGATATATTTAGACATGGCTCTTGATGGCCGAACTGTATCCAGATTGATCGTCGTAATACTTGGACCACAACATAACACCTCCATACTTGTGAGAATTTTTAATTTCTGGAAGCACTTGAGAGGTGAGATCAACTACAGGAATGAAGCCACTTCCAACTGCCGCAGGAGAAGCAGGTAGTCCTAAGAAAATATTGGTAGCAGGGATATTTGAAGTCCACTGCTTCCATGTGATGATGTCGAATAAAAATCACCAGTGAGCTACACGGTCCTCGCACACTCGAAACAATCCTTGCACAATCAAAAAGAGAAAACCCTAGGAGAGTACCAGTGTGATACCGGCCAAGGACCCTCCGAAGGTTAAGTCAGAAAACCTTTCTACAACTCTAGAGTGTAAGAGCTAGGGTGAATTATGCGTACCTATTTTCTGAGGGTCTTTGGGTTTTTATAGTAGTGTAGAATCGAGTCCCATACTTGCGTAACAAGTCTTTTCCTTATAGGGAAGATCTCTTGTTAATGCGCGTATATTTTAGAATCCTTCTTATGGTGGAATTCTATTCATATTGGAATTTTATGGACTAGGATTAATTTATGAGGTACTAACTATTTCCATTTAGGATTCCTTGGAGATCACACAATGTTCAATTGGGCGCCACATGGCCTTTTGATCCGTCCACCCTGTGCCCATCCATTTTGTTTAGAACTGTCAATCCCATCTTTATGGATCTGTCATCTCAGATTTTCTTCCTCTTCACCATGCATCTTCAAGCTTGCTAATACTACCAGTACTGTACTGGCAAGGGGGGTTATTGTAGAATTGGACCCAGACATAGTCAAATAAACCTGTCTTAAGGGCACCTCCAACCCAAGCATCCGGAAAAGGACACTGTGGAGCCGCGGTTAAGTACACCTTCTTACCCTTATTGCTGTATCCAGATAGGTATCTAGCCAAGTCATCCCAATGTTGGTTGGAGCCTCCTTCAATATCAAAGTCAATTCCATCCAGAATAGCGTCACCAAGAGGGCGAGAGGAGGATTGTCCACCCAAGAAGTTATTCCAAAGATAAGTAGCAACTTGTCTAGCATCCTCAGAAGAGGTGAGGTAGTAACTCCCTGCCCCTCCTCCAATTGAAAGAATAACCTTAATGCCTTTGGCTTGACATGGTTTTATGTCAGAGCTTAAGCTGGTGCAGCCATTGCTGTATGGATCACAATGGCCAGCAAGGTTAATCATAGGAGTCTGACCATTTCCAAAGGAGGATAGAAAAGCTATATTCACAAAGTCATAGTTTCCTGTGGCACAAGTCTCTGCCAAAGTGCCTTCACTCCCATTTTGACCCCAATATATAGCCATTCCACCAGCATTGGAACCCATTGCCAATGCTAGCATTAAGAAGCAGAATAAAGTTAAGCTACTGAAATTGGTGACTTGAATGCCATTTTGAAGTTGTATGGAGTTTTTAGTTAGCACTGTTTATATTTCGCTTGACTATATATGCAGAGTAAGTGAGTAATGCATGATTTTTACAGGTGATTGATGGCCTAATAACGATAATTAAGGAATGCGTGGTTAAAGGGTTACTTTAATTTCCCTAATCTTAATAATCTTTATTACATGTACACGGAGTTGTAGATTGGAGACTATTCTTGTCCTCCTCATGTGTCATTCTTTTGAGATCGTCGCATTTCTTTGTTTTTGTGTGAGCTAGTAAGTGTAGTTTTTTTGTGGTTGAAGGGTTGATTTTGTCACATCTTGTTTGTCTCCGACAATATTAGCCAACAGTAAGTTCCATATACTGAATTTTGATTTGGAGTTATCTAAATGTCTTTATGTCAATGTATATATATCTTCGAAGATTAATCAAAGTATTCTGAGAATGGTGTTAGATTGGATCATCTTAAACCTTAGAATGGTTTGTTGTCCTTGTCCTTTGCGTTTGTCCACGTCACGCCAGAGGCAGTGACTGAATAGGAGCAAGGTGGACCGAACCGGACCGAATCTGAGCAAAGTGGACCAAATAAGAATGAATGGACAGATTAGGACCATAATAGACCGAATAGCCCGAATAGAACTGAAGTGGACCGAATAGGACCAATGTTAACCAAATATAACCGAAGTGGACACTGGACAGAATGGGACCAATGTGGACTGAAAGGACCAAATAGGACTGAATAAGACTGAATGGACCAAATAACACTTTAGTGGATAGAATGGACTAAATAGGACCAAATAGAACCTTATGGACTGAAGAAGACCAAATTAGACTGAAGATAACGAAATGGACTAAATAGAACCAATGTGAACCGAATAAGACTTTTGAATATTTTTCATTTTTATTGCATTTTTAGGACTCTTATTTCTAATTTCTAATGTCTAATTTCTTTGTATTTTTTAACTCAAAACTAAAGAGTTTAGCCCAAATATAATAAAATTTCATACTTTTCAACCCAAAAATTAAGAAAAAGAAAAAAGAATTTTTGAGTTAAACTTGAAAAGGCAATCTACAAAAAGAATCAATTTAAGGCTCAATTAGTCTAAAATGAACTGAAGGGGATTGAAATTGACCGAGTGGACCAAATTGCACCAAAGTAGACCTAATTGGACTGAATAGAAACAATTTATTTTTTAGGTAGAACAAATTATCTTCAACAAATTATAGAGAAAAAATTATACATTATATCAATAGAAAACAATTATTTATTCATGTGCATCACATAGATCTGCGACTAGTTTGTATTAAAAGTTGAAACATATATCCCTTAGGATCATTTACACGCACAAATTGAATCAAATTACGCAATTTTCAAATTAAAATCTCATCTAAAATGACTTAGATGGTATTTACATACCATAGTGTTATATGACAATGAAAATCAAGAAAAATAATATAAAAGTAATATTATAAAAGGACTATAAGTGTCCGTTTGGCAAAAATTATTTTTGCCAACTGTTGAGGACCGTTTTTTAGGCCCACGTGGCATTACTTTATTGGCAACCCACGCCACACCAACATATTATTGATTTTTTGGGTAAATCTATTCAAAGCCCATAGTAAGCTCATATCTCATTTAACTACACGGATTGAACTCACATGGCCCGTGAGATCCTTACTTCAAGAGGCGGATTCATGTCCTCATTTCCTCTTCATCAATTGGGATCATAACTCCTATGACATCATTAACATCAACATATGGATCGGGCCTAAGTAATGAATCAAAGCCCATGGCCCATATTACCTCTCTTACACTCATGACAAGCAGTTTCTTCAATAAGAGCCCATATTTACACAAAATGACAACAAAACTCGAGGTACGTCATCTCACATTCGGCTTGTGATCCAAGCTTACGTCATCTCACATTCGGCTTGTGATCCAAGCTCATAAGTCTCTTTGGGAAAACTTTGGAAGTCGTGGTTTGGAGGGCCAAGAGGTATATTCAGTAAAGCTCCAGTGGTTTAAAGTTGATAAAAGAGACATGTTGCTTGGCGTGTCTTCTCCAACTCCTTGAACTCTGACGAGTCCGTCTATAGCAGGCAACATATGTTAAGCATCTCTTATCACATAGCACTTTAAATGATAAAATTCCTCATTACTCTTTTCCTAAAGCTTAATATTCATCACGTGACAAATGCTCAATATCTCCAGCCATCTAACTGCTGGGAAGATAACTGTTCATTCAATTCCCAGCTGTTGCTATACAATTTTAGAAATTTCATTATATTATTCTACATAAATCTCACTACTTCTTTCAGCTAAAATCCAACTCAAACACGTGGCCTAATCTGATTGGCTATCTTTTATCTTTCTCTATACAAAATATTCATGATATTTTTGATACCCAGTTGCTATTTGCCACAATCAGACCATATATTCCTTTGCCAGCTACTACAGCAGAGCATTAAATACTCTTCTTGCTCACCAAGATTATGTCACAACCCAATGAGACCTTGACCAAATCTCTAAAGCTTCATTGACTTTTAACCAATCCTTCTATTACTTACTAGAAATGTGTTGTAATGGAACCTTGCACCAAAAACACAAAAACCCAAAAAGGAAACACTTCCAGCTAAACCCCAGCAGTGTATTCAGCACTTGACACCTTGTTGGGTGTGATATCATCAGCCATTTAATGTTGAAATCCTAGCAACCAGCTGCTATACCCAAAATAGTAAGATACCCTTCAAAGAGATCTTACCATTTTTCAGCCAAATCCATGAGATGACCTTTCCAGCAGTTTGAAATCACCCAGTTGACCTCATTGGCTTCTGCCCAAAGCAAACAGCTGTCTTATGATAGCTGTGAAAACTTTTTTCATGATAGCTGTCACAGCTTTTCCTGACAGTTGGGACAGCTTTTTCATGATAGCTACCATAGCTTTTCCTGGCAGCTGGACAGCCTTTTCAAAACAGCTGTGACAGTTGACCCAGTAACCTGAGCATTACTGATTTTTTCACTTTTGGCTAAAACCAAAACCAACTATTGAAACTACAGTTCTCTTGCTAAAATACTTTCCTTTTCTGGTATTCTTTTCCCAGCAACTCTTACCCGAAATAGCAAAGATACCTTAAAGCTAAACATACCACTTTTGGCCAAATCTTAAGATGGATTTTCTGAATATTCATTGCTAGTTGGGACAGATTTTGGGCTGATATTCTTTGCTAAAATACCCCCTTAAACTCAGCTAAAGGGGACCTTTCATAAACACCTCAAGGGGGACACCAATGGAGGAGAACTTTCTCATAAACTTCTCTTTCCCTCTAATCATCTTCTGAATCTCTTAATGAAGTGCTGAACTTCTGAGTTTTTAGTTTCCAAATTAAGAACTAAACTCTTCAGCCCTTAGCTCATAAATGCCATTCATAAGTCCTCATACCAGCAACTTTGCTAAACACACTACAACATTATTACTCTCCTATACTCATCATCTTATTTTCCATATTCTGAAAATACATATATATTGCTGCCCATATCTCTAAACATCTCTTTCTTCACTTCTCTTACACAATCTCGTACACACTTACTACACCATTACATATAACACACCACAACTCTTCTAAACTCCATCATTATACTCTCACTTTGAAATTCTATTGTTTTGCTGCCTATAAATACATCTCAATACTCTTCTACACCTATCTTACTGCTCCTATCTCCAAAATACCTAGACACACCTCCATACTCTTCTCTTACAAAATCTTTCCTCTTGGAAAGCCATCTCTACAACTTCTCCAATGATTATAATCTCACATTTTACTATCTTTAACCTCTATATCTCTCATACTTCCATATATCATATACTACATCCCACAAAATATTTATATCTTTTTCCATCTCCATACTCCTCAAGAGATATCAAACACTCATACTAAAAACCCTTCTCATGGAAGGCATGAACTTCTATTACTAAAGCCCTTCTCCTAAAAGGCTCCAAGATCTTATATCAAAGCTCTTCTCTTAAAAGGCACGCCTACTTCTTACAAAAGTCATTCTCTAAGAAGGCACAAATTACATCTTACAAAAGCCTTTCCCACGAAAGGCAACTCTATTCATAACTTCACAACAACTAAAAGAGCATTGTTAAAGGGAAAACTCATTTAAGTGCATGATAAGAGGAGCAAGCTTAACCAGCCCCTACACATAGCTGGGCATACTCTCTCTCCCTCCAGTTGCACCCATTTTTCCCCTTCAATCTTGGAGTTATCATGGCAGACTACCTCTCTACCGCTGGCATTCTGTTGGAATCCTATTAGCTCACTGATGCTACACAGTTGGGCTACAAACCATACAAAGATAAGTGATTTTGCTTCCTTATCTTTAAATTTACATCATTGAGTATATGATTGCTTCACATTTAAATACATATTACTTTATTTAAACTATTATTACAACTATTAACTAAGGCTTGAACTCATTTAAATGCATGATAAGAAGGGTAAGCTTAACTAGCCTCTACCGCTGGCACTCTGCTGGGACATTATCAGCTCACAGAAGCTGTATAATTGGGGCTACAAATCATACAAAGATAAGTGACTTTGCTTTCATATCTTTAAATTTACATCATTGAGTATATGCTTACTTCACTGTTAAATACAAATTACTTTATTTCAACTATTATTACAACTACTAATCAAAGTTATCATATCAAACACATATTACATATTTACTTAACCATTATCGTGATTCTTAAATTTTTGCCTTAATGATTTTGTAGGCTTAAAAATACGCCAGTAGCTGTTGGACCACGTGGCCCAATATTGAGTTCCAGATGTAACTCCCCAAAAAGAACCCGGGCCTAGTAAGGTTATCCCTCCAACGGATCACGCGTGGCTGGGCAACCAAAAAAGGCCCTCGAACACTAACTTATTTTACTATTTAGTTTGTTTTTGCTACTATTCATGGGTCTCGTTGCACTTTTTGGTATTATTTATGAATCCCATCGTACTATTTTAACTAACTTTTACTTTTATCTATAGTACTTTCAGTAAAAAGTTTTCAGTTTTAGCAAAATAAACGAATCCCAAACGTACCCTAAGGGTCTGTTTGGATACTGCTTATTGCTGAAAACTGAAAACACTGTAGTAAAATAATTTTTAAATATGTAAATAGTGCCATATAACCCATTTTTAATGAAAGTTTTGCTGAAAAAAGAAGTTTATGGATCCCATGAACAGTACACAAGACCGACACAAAACACCAAACGCTAGCAAAAACGCAGACGCTGTCATATCCAAACACCCACTAACTGTCATTTAAAAAAAAAAAAAAAAAGAAGAAGAAGAATAAGGAGATATTTGTTTCTAAATATTTCTCCCATTTTTTTTTAAAGCAAAAGCGAAAAGTCAGACTGGTGGGCCCACCAGACCATAAATCAAATTTTCGGATGAAATCAAAATTGGGCCCTTATAGTGTTGAGCTCGGCCCATTTGAATCTGGATACTAAAACAAAGTCGGTTCCGTTCTTCTTCTTCAACTATAAGTCTACTAGCCTCTGAGCACGCACTCACGTGCGTGCTTAGAGGTTTTTCTATTTTTTGGATAAGAGTTAATTTAGAGCATTTATTATACTTTGGGATTACTACATTTTCTAATCACAAAAAAAACCTAGGGGTGTGATGAGTATTATGTGTGGTGAAATAATTTTTCATCACACCCCTAGGTTTTTTTTTTTTTTTTTTTTTTTTTTTTTTTTTTTTTTGTGATTGGAAAATGTAGTAATGCAAAAGTATAATAAATGCTCTAACTTAACTCTTACTCAAAAAATAGAAGAGTCTCTAAGCACACACGTGAACGCGTGCTCAGAGGTTAGTTATTCTTTATCATTATGATAAGACACAAACTTTTTATATTAAAAAAAAGGACAATATTAAATTTCATACTAGCCTCTGAGCACCCGTTCATGCGCATACTTAAAGACTCTTCTATTTTTTGGGTAAGAATTAATTTAGAGTATTTATTATAATTTGGGATTACTACATTTTCTAATCACCAAAAAACCTAGGGGTGTGATGAGTATTATGTGTAGTATTTGAATTTCAAAACATATACATGTGTTGCATATTTTTAACTTCCTTAAGTTTTTTTAGTAGTAGTTATCCGAAAGTTTTGTTAAATATTTGAAAGTAGGGTTTTTTTTTTTTTTTTTTGGATAAATTTGAACTTGGTTTTTTTTTTTTTTTTTTGATAGAAGTTGAACGTGGGTTTGAATGTGGTATTTGAAATTTTTTGGATTTCTTTTGGATATGATTGATTTCTACTTTTTAGTTTATTTTTTTCTTCAAAAAAGAAAAAAAGAAAAAAAAAGAGGTTTAAGGGAAAAAAAAAAAAAAAAAAAAAACCAAACGTGAGATGAGATTAAGGGAAACTGGTTATTGAAAAAATTTTAAATAAAAGTTAAGTTTTTTTTTTTTTTTATTTATTTATTTATTTTTTTTTTATGCAAAGAAAAAAAAAAGTTAAGCCTTGATAAAGGAAGAAAAAAAAAAAAAAATGAAGAAACTCCAAATCCAAATCCAAGCCTTATAACTCCATTGACATTATTGAATCCTTTATTCACAAACAACAAACTTCAACTCCCATTCTCATTCTTGGTACATGTTTCTTGGTTCTTCTTGTGCATTTTACATATAAAGGTATGCCAATTCCTTTCAGATTTCATCAGGTTCTTTTCATTTCAAGACTCTTTTTTCTTGCCCAGCTGCCATTGAAAACTCTGGCACTTTCTCGGATAGCATGTTTGTGTCAAATGAACTCATATCAACAAATAATTCACCTTTGCCAAATAACAAACTCTTTTTTTATGGTTGTTATATCCAGGCTGCATTAGTTGAGTACTTGACTACTTTGGTTCCCGTTGAACACAAAAGAGATAAGCCTATAATTAGAATGCAAAATTTTTATACAAAATTTTAATGAAATTTTCTACTAAGAATTTAAGAACATACCTTCAATGAATTGTTTGGGTCTTAAATTCCTTTGCATTAACTTCAACTCCACCCTTTCTTCCCTATACAGAAAATAGAGAATCAACTTTGTTAGAAAATAGTTGCAAAATGCAAAGTTAAATGAGAAAGAAAAAAAAATGTACCAACTACTCATGTGAGGATTCTGTCAACGAATTTTCTGGTTCTTAAAGTTTCTTAAATTCCCTTGCATTTACTTCAACTTCACCATCTCATCACTATACAGAACATAGAGAATCAATTGTGTTAGAATATAATTGCAAAATACAAAGTAAAATGAGAAGGAAAAAAAAAAAAAACCAACCGTTCATATGATGACTCTGTAAGCAATTGCTATATACGTAAAGTTTGAAAGAGAAAAATGATACTGGGGAAGTTATCTTTAAAGATAAAATTATAAAATTGTGGAGGAAACTGCTTCTAAATAATGGGCAAACTTTTAGAAATAAAAATACCTAAAACATTTTTATTTTTTTTAAATGTAAAACCGTGTTGGTCAGTAGGCTATTAGTAGAGGATTCTAAAATCCTAAAATTTAGGATTTATTTTGCTTGAAATTGTATAAAAAAAAAATTGTGATCCTATTTTGTAGGCAATGTTTTAGTAAAAGTTAGAAGTATATTTTTACCGGACTATCCTTTAGTTTTGTTTTTACTTAAACCTAGGGAATAGGGGTATTTTGGGACAAAAAAAAATCCGGTTCAAATAGGAGCAACCCCTTAAATAGTAGTATAGATAATATGATATTTATAAAAAATGTTCATTAACAACTACTTGATAGATTGACTACCACTTCCCTCCCCTGAATTCATCCAATGTGTCTGCCATGCAATCTAACAAAATTGTTGATATATCACCCTAAAAAAATACAAAAAATAGAGAGTAAGGCTTAAATGTAAGAAAAACAACAAACAAAAATAATAGGAGGAAGACAAAGCACCATTTAAAACACATACACTAAAATAATTAATCAAACCCAATAACCACAAAAAAAAAAAAAAAAAAAAAAAAACATAGACAAAAATATATATCATTCCCATTCTTTAAAAAAGAGTCATTAATTAGAGAAAATATTAAACAATTATCAAACTGACCAAATAAAAGAAAAGTGTGGTCCTATTTTGTAAGCAGTATTTTCGAGGGAGTTAAAAGTTTTTTTTTTTTTTTTTTTTTTCCTTTCAAACTCTAAATTACATAAAAGAATAAGGGTTTTTTTTTTTTTTTTTTCTTTCTAAACTCTAAGTTAGCGTTCAACTAAATATTTTGTTGAAAAAAAATATCAAAAAGTAATTTGAGTTCAAATAGAACTCATATTTTTTCTTTGAAATATTCACGTTTAGAAATATGAGTTCAAATAGAAAATTCACTTTTAAAAATATAAGAAAATTCACGTTTAAAAAAATGAACTCATATTTAAAAAATTTAGTCCAAATAGAAATCAAATAGAACTCATATTTTATATTCATGTTTTCAATATGAGTTCTAATATAAGTTCAAAAGGTTTTCATGCTAATATGAGTTATATGACTTCAAACGGTGAATATAAGAAGTTATATTTGAACAAAACAATAGGAATATAAGAAAACGTGACATGAAAGTGTTTTATTTTATTTTATTTTATTTTATTTTATTTTTTTAAGATAAGATAATGATATGGAAAGGATAATGATAACAAAGTAAGGAAATCAAATATAGGAAAGCAAATACTAAATGACAACTCATAAAAGCAAACATAATAGAGAGAATTCAATACGTATAAGGCGTTCTAAATAGAGGTCATAAAAGATACTTGCATTTTTGTTGTTGACTACACTTCAAGTCCACAGTCCAAATAGTTCGTTGGAGATGGAGGACAGAACACACGAAAATCTTGAAGATCAACACCCTCGTGCAAGTTCCTTGAAGTTTAAATACCAAAATCTTAAAGATAGGCAACCTAGTGCAGTTCCTTGAAGAAATATGTGAAAGAAATTAATGGTGAGGTTGAAATATAAGGGCTATTTTACACAAATATTTGATTTGTTTCTAGAAAATAAGAAGTTGTTCATGAATTAGAAAATCAAAATAGAAAAGACCAAAGTATATTGACATACACATACCGTTGAGCAGGAGCAAGTTTTAGTAGAGCAAACAAAAAAAATGATGATAATGGTGAAAAGAAGATTAACAAAATTGAGAGAATTGGAGAACTGAAGAAAAAGTAATTTGAGTCTGAAAATCAACGTGAGTGTACCGGAAGTGTGGTCCTATTTTGTAGATAGTGTTTTACGTGAGAGTTTTCATTTAGAAAAATGATCCAACCAAATTGTGGTGATATGGTTAGTAATTTGAAAACCAACATGAGAGTAGTAGTGTCTAAATTTAAGGGATATGGATGAAAAGTTATAGTGATAGTTTTATTGTATGAAAAATAAAGAAGAACTTTCATAATTAAAAAATAATAATTGTTATAAAAAATAATAAATAAAGAAGAATTGATTTGAAAAAAAAAAAGTGAAGGGAGTATGAGTATTAGACATGGGTTTAAAAAAAATGAAATAGATAACCAAAAAAAAAATTAAAGGTTAAACCTTAATCACAGGGTAGATAGCTTTTTTTTAATAGAAACGTGGGTTTTTTTTTTTTTTTTCATTAGGTTTTCTATTTTTAATTTTTAAAAGGAAGTTAAGAAAATAGTTTAAATAAATTGTAATATATATCTATTTAGTTTTTATTTTTTAAATAAACTTGAGGATGTTTAAAAAAAAAAATTGATCTAAAGATAACTTTTTTTAAAAGGAAAAAAAAAAAATAACAAATGTATAGTTGCTTTGAAGAAGTGGGTTTTTTTTTTTTTTTTGAGAACAGAAAAAGTGGGTTAGTGGGAGAATGATCCTATTTTGTAGGAAATGTTTTAGGTGAGAGTTAAAGATATATTTTTACTTTGTTTTCCTCAAGTTTTACCCCTACTTAAATGTAGGCTGTAGGGATATTTTAGAACACAAAAAAATCTGGTCCAAATAGGTGCAACTCCTTAAATAGTAGTATAGATAGATAGGTGAAAAAATGTTTTAAGAGAGAGTGATCCTATTTTGTAAAAAATGTTTTAAGTGAGAGTTGAAAATATATTTTTACTTTGTTATCCTCAAGTTTTGTATCTACTCGGTCCAAATAGTTGCAGCCTCTTAATCAGTAGTAGTATAGATAACTCTGTTTCGTATATAATGCTTTTATTTTACAACAAAGTCGTGTGTTAGACACAGTTGGTATCAAAGAAAAACAGTTCACTTTGCTGCTTCACCATAGGTATGATCTCTCTCTCTCGCTTAAAGTACTTTTGGATAATTTTCTCTTCTGGGTTTTTTTTTTTTTTTTGGTGAATGATGTAGACATATAGTATATTGCTCAATATTTGGTTTCGTTCAAGGAAAAAAAGAAAAGAAAAGAAAAGTTCACAGATTAAAAACTGATATAGATATTAGTTTACTGACGTGATTACAATACCCTTGCAAGGTATTGTTAGACAGAGTAGTTTTGTTTTTTTTTTTTTTTTTTTTTTGCTGAGTGCAAGAGTAGTTTTAGTTAGTGCTTGGTGTAATTTGTACTACTATATGTTATATGTAGAACCCTCATATGATCCTGGAAAAATCACTCCATAAAAAAAAAAAAAAAAAAAAAATTGTCATCAATAACAAGAAGAAGAGCTCATTCCTGACCATCAAAACCACAAATTTCCTGTCATCAATAATCAGTTTGATATTAATGTTGTGATATAGTCCATAGGTATTTAAAAAAAAAAGAAAAAAAAAAGAGGGAGATGTATAGTCCATATGGGAATGGTTTAGATGTTGCCTAGTTGATTTTGGAATCTCACATTGATTTGTAGAATAAAATGGAGTGAGGAGGTGCATTATTCATATTAAAAGTGGCATGTGAGAGAAGACAAAGTTTTTTCTAGTGAGAGAGTTAATTACTGTGAGATCCAGCTGAGGGTGTATTAGGGATTTTGGTTACCTTAGGTTTTATAAGTTTGTGAGAAGTTGAGAGTATAATTGTAATCCTCAATATTGTTAGTTGATTTTGATCGCGGATATCGGCATAAAGTTTGCTGGACCTTTGTCTAACTTCCCCCAATGTAGGCAAATTTCGATCTTAATTCTTTAATTTGACAACAATATGCTTTACCAATTAAACCAACTGATGCCTACAATAGTCTTGGTCTTGGTGCCATGAAAATGAATATTGGTAAGTTAGCTTGGGTATAAAGTGAGTAGAGACCATCTACCATCTTTGGCTTGATTGGAATGCTCAAATATAAAAATGAGAGAGTGAGATCTGAGGAAGATTTATTGCAAGCTATAGCTGTCGACATTGGACATAGGTTGTTTTGGTGTAAGATGACGCATACTGTTTTGAATAGGGTCCTCTGTTGTTCAAGGAGAATCCCCCTAATGTTTTATATTCTTGTTAGTTGTGTAGCTATTGGGCGTGGTGGTGTGCTGTTTTGGGGCTGCAACTGTCTAAACTGGCTGTAAATGTTGTGAATTTTTACACTGTCTAATGGAAAGGTTTTTCATTCATCAACCTAAAAGAAGAAAGGATCATAAGCCACTGACTGCATCACCCTTGCAAAAATTGCCTATTCCTTTATTAAATGTGCTTAACCAGTACTCTTAAGATTTAATTGCTTGTCCACACTTTGTTGAGAGTTCTTGATTGTCTATTTTGTTGTTACATTGTGAACCAGATGGGTCTGCTTAGCAGACTAGTAGTGCAATTGGAGTTGTCTTCAGTTTAGCCTGTAAACTTGCATAAATTGTGCATTCAGTTTATATATTCTTACATAAGATTGATTTAGAAATTCACCCTTTGTACGTATCAGATTGCAGTATTCAATTTTTCACGGGAAACAAAAATGAGGTACGAGTTGAAAGGGAACATCCTGCAATACCGCAATGAAAAAGAAAAAGAAGAAGAAGAAGAAGATGAAGAAGCTTTGGCAAATCTTCTTGAAAATGTCATCTTTGACTCTGATGATATTTACACACACTACAAGACAAAAGAGAAGAGCCTCCTGAAATACCACAAGGACAAAAAAACTCCCCTACCAAATCTTCCTGAACTTGTCATCTATAACATCGTAGCAAAGATTCCAGCTGAATATCTTCAAAAGTACAGGTATTTATGCAATTCATGGCATGATATAATCTCTAGCAAAATGTTCATTGCCAAAATTTTATTCACAGTAAAGCCGAATTGCTGATACTAGTCAAGAAACGCTCATATTTCAAAGCAACATCGTTGAGAATGGATGAAAAAGAGTTTGACTTCAAGTTAGATAATTTTGGTTTGGCTTGAATAGGAAAGATTAGGTCTAGTTGCAATGGCTTGCTTCTAATTAATGATCCAAAAATTGAAGGGAAGCTAAATGTCATCAATTTTCTTACCAAGTGCAAGGCTATTCTCCCTCAATGCCCTTCTGGTTGCCCACATAAAACATGTGGAGTGGCGCTTGGATTTAGCCTTTCTACCAAAGAGTACAAAGTGGTGCACATTTATGTTGATGGTTTTGGATATGAGATTTTCACCTTAGGTTGTTCCGATAACAAATGGAAATGCATTCCTGGTCCATTCAAGGAGCCACATGAGCGGCCTTCGAACCTTGATACATTTCACTGGAGTGACCCTGTGTCAATACATGGGCAGGTTTTGCATTGGTATGTTGGTTCGAAGGAATATGTTATTTCTATGGATGTGAATGATGAAACACCAAGGAAAACGTATCTTCCAACTCTTGGAAAGAAGATTGACAGGAAAAGATATTCTTTGTTGGAGATGGGTGGATATCTTTCCTTTGTGTACAATGTCTCTAATATACAAATTGATGTTTGAATTTTGACAGATTTTGCTGCACAGGTTTGGGTCAAGAAACATATTATTCTTTCAGAGTCTGTAAATTATACAGTCTCGAAGAACCCTTCATTACCCAACAAATACAAACATTCTTTGCCAGATTTTCACAAACTTGTTGCCCTGGCTAGTTTAAGGAATGGTGAAGTAATGATGTTTAAGCATGAGAATTCCAAGAATGATGGTCGCATCTATCTATATGAGATTAAGCACATGGAGTTGAAAATGTTCAAAATAAATATCAAGGATGAATCAAAGTCGTACCTCACAGAAGCAGCCTCGTTTGTTGGAAAACTGAGAGCGAGCTGTTGCCTAGATAGAGGATACATTTAGCTATATGCTGCATTAGAAATCTACATGTGTGATGTTATTGGAAGAGCTATCAGCTGGGGGGGGGGGGGGGGGGGGGGGGGGTGTTGTGGGCGGTGTTGTGGTGTTTCTGTAAACTTTCTTTATCTGTCTTCTACTTGTTTAGATTGTTAAGTCTATCTATATGAGAGTCTTCAATTTTTGGGGAAACTATTTTTCAGAAAAACAAGTACATCTGTAATGAGGTTCTCAGAAGCAATTGCAAGGGGGATTGCCTCAAGCACCATATGGTTGTATCCACTTATGTTTTTGTATCTAATTATCTATGTTAGTCAATGAATATTACATGTAGGAATGGTTAATAGGGTTCATTATGATCTAGTTATTTGAAAGCAATGTTGTTTGACAATGGATGAATTTTTTTTTACTCAGATGCAGAGTTTCTGGATTTACCAAAATGAACCAGAGAAGAAATAGGTGTTGTCTGTCATTGATTTACTTGCCAGGTGCATGGTAATTCTCTCTGAATGCTCCTCTTGGTTATCCCTTCCACCAAAGAGTACAAAAGTTTTTTTCTTACATCAAAAGGGGAACCACAAAGTTAGACAGTTCTGTGAGGGTTACAAGACCAAAAGATTTTCAGATATGGATTTAGAAGCTAACGTTGTTAGCTTAGCTGCCTAGTTTCATACAGTACTTTTTGGTGAACAGAAAAAAATATAAAAGTTTTTCACCCTGAACATTGAGCTCTCTATAATATCATATGACCAACGAGTACAAATTTGTGCACATTTATTCTGATGGTTGTACTAGTTAGGTAGTAGAAAAGATGGAGGCGCAGCAAAAGAAAAGAAAAGAAAAGAAAAGATGGAGGTGACTACCTAATCACAACTATAGGCAATTCGTAAACAATTTCTTCTAAGATGACACGAAACATCCGTTTGGGAATAGCTTATTTAATTTTTTGCTGAAATTTTTTTTGCTTAAAGTGTGCTAAAATATATTTTGTACCTTGAAAAAATTTGAAAAAGTAAGAAAAAACGGAAAAATAGTTTTTTAAAAAGTTATACATAAAAACTAAAAACTAAAATTTGAAGCTGATGCCAAGTAGGCTCAGAGTTATCACAATTTTTTCCCCCCAAAAAACAAAGCAAAAAAGGAATGCATGCCCATATGGTGGTTATCTAGGAAGTACTTACCTAATTCCATTGCAAGAGCATAGGACTAAGGAATAAGAGCAAATAGAGAGTTACTGAGGATTGAGGATTACGCAGGAGACATTTATTATTATTATTATTCATAACAACCACCTAAATTGTCAATGAAGCAATTTGGTCAAGTTGTTTGCTAAATGTATTGCATGTCACGTTATCATGATGTGCAGAAAAGCTTAATCTTCAATAGTCAACATGATATTGCATGTCATATAGTGTATAATTTCTATAATACCAAAATAATGATGATAATCAATATCTATTTAAATGTCGATAACATGACAAAATTAATTTCAATTGTTTGAAAATAAATTGGTATACTACGTTTTTGGTCCCCTATCCTATACACTATATTTCAATTTGATCTCTAATCTTTTAATTGTATCAATTTAGTCTCTAACCTTTCAGTACCCTGTCAATTTAGTTATTACCATTATTTTTTGGATGAAAATTGATGATATGTCTAATGGCTAAAATAAAAAATTGGTTTCCATTAATGTGACAATAAACTAAAATTTTATTTTGACCGTTTGTCATGTCAGCAATTTTTATTAAAGATAGAATGGTAGAAACTAAATTGATACGACACTGAAAAGTTAGGGACCAAATTGACACAATTGAAAAGTTAGAAACCAAATATGTAATTTACCCAAAATAAATTTATAAGATTTTAGAAACAGCCTTTTTATGGAAACAACTTATCTAAATGATAGTATTATCCTAAAAACTCTAAAAAAATCCTAATCCCATTGTAAGAAGCCTATACACGAAAAAGACCGAATTATCAAATGCAACACTTAAAAAATTCACATCAATAAAGCTAGATATCATATAAGAGAAAAATTCACAACAATTTCATAATATTTTTTAATTTTTTAAAGAAAAATAATATGTTTTAATTGATATTAAAAGAATTTAAATTTCACGTGCAGCAAGTCCATCTCAAATAAGCTCTTTTAAGAATATTGTAAAATTGTTGTGAAATTTTGTTATGTAGCTCTAGCATTTTTTATAAAATAATGAGTAATGCTAGAGATACAAACTATTTTACAATATTTTTTTACAAATTGTTGATGTGGTGATTTGTTGTTGGTAAGTGAAAAATGATGTTAATGGTGGGTTCAGATAAAAACTAGTAACAAATTTGCTATATCAACAATTTGTAAAAATATTGTAAAATAATTTGTGGTTGTGAGTGTAGCATTACTGTAAAATAACTAACTTGTAAGCTTGCATATGCATAGATATATATAAAAAGATATACAAGATGCATAGTATAATTTTTACATATATAATTTAAAGAGAAATGATATGTCCACAACATTTTCACAACAAATTCTAAGTGGCAAGTTGTTACTGGTTGTTATTTTTGGAGGAAAAAAAAAAAAATCTTAGTGTTAGGTTCAAATTTGAACCACTGACAACTGGTACCTATGATTTGTTGATGATTTCTCAAAAAAAAAAAAACCTAGGATTTGTTGTAAAAATGTTGTGCATGTAGCAACTCTCTAATTTAAATATTATTGATAGTTATTTTTATATTTTTTTTTTAACTCTTCAAAAAGTCGTGTAAGAATATTATTAGGTAGAAAATGTTAATTGTCAGTTTTAAAATTTTTTGTTTTTATGTTCATAATTTCACTACTTATTTCGCTTGTGGTCCACAGCAACTTTTGTACTTTATTAGCAACTTTTTTTTTTTTTCGCTAGTAATTTCCCTTTTGGTCTCACATTTGACTCTAAAATTAAGAAATAAAACACTCTTTAAAAATAAATAATTTATGACATAATGCGCAAAATGAGATTTCAATTGTAGAATTTAATTGGATTTTATCTAAACTTTACCTATTAATATATATATATATATATAGATTAGGTAGAAAATGTTAATTGTCTTTTTTTTTTTTTGTTCACTAATTCTAAACTCTTTGGTCTTTGTATACTATGCTTGGGTGAATATTTTTGATGCGGTCCCACATTTGACTCAAAAATTAAGAAATAAAACCCACTCTAAAAATAAATAATTTATAACATATGACATAATTTTTTTTAGAATATTAAGTATTTTTAAAACATACACACGAGGAGAGGCGAGAAGGTCTTAAAGAAACTGACAGTAGTGTATATCCAAAAGAATCTAATTGGATTTTATCTAAACTTTGCCTATTAATATATATATAATATATCATATACTATATAATAAAAGTTGGCTTAGAAGCTGTGGTTGTGCTGAGTGATTTCACTAAAATGCAGAAATTTTTATAGATTTAAAAAAAAAAAAAATAGATATGATTTTTTTATTCTTATCTTCTTATCCTATAATAAATAAAAATCTTAATTTGATTACCATCCAAATTCATCATCTAATCCTTTTCTTATTATAATTATATCTTATTGTTTTGAAATGCCAACAATTACAAGGGCAAAAATGTGCAAGAGAAATGCTACGTCTATAACAATTTTACAACATTTTTACAACAAATCACAGGTGGTTAGTTGTTATTGGTTCAAATTTGAAACTAACACTAAGATTACTTTTTTGCCCCAACAATAACAAACTGCCACTTAGGAATGTTGTAGAAATGTTGTAAAAATGTTGTAGACATAGCATTTCTCAAATGTGCAAACCACTGGACTAATATGCCAGTGAGATCTTAATCAAAAAACAAAAGGAAAAACATTTTAACCTGGATCAAACCACTACAGAACAAGTTTATATACACAACACATGCCCAGCTAAAGCGACAAAGCCTCTTTATTTATTTTTTAAAAAAATTATATTACTACACTTAAAAAAGAACATCAACGTTAAAAAAAAAAAAAAAAAAAAAAGTAACTACTTTAAAAATAAATAAAACACTAAATTCTTTTATTTTTCTCTTCACACACTATGAATTTTTTTTTCCCCTTGAATATCCTGTTCATATGCTACTTCTTTAAAGATTTAGATTTCAATTTCACACTTCCACAAATTAGACTAACTTTA